>WAAF01004141.1:0-35172 GCA_013400475.1 Tricholaema leucomelas | reverse complement strand
ACCTTCCAACAGATCAACACCTGCTCCTAGCTTGGTGTCATCTGCAAACTTACTGATGCTGGACTCAATCCCCTCATCCAGATCATCAATAAAGATATTGAACAGGACTGGGCCCAGCACTGATCCCTGGGGAACACCACTAGTGACTGGCTGCCAACTGGACGTGGCACCATTCACCACCACTCTCTGGGCTCGGCCTTCCAGCCAGTTCCTGACCCAGCACAGAGTGAATCTGTCCATGAGCTGCCAGCTTGGCCAGGAGCTTGTTGTGGCAGACAGTGTCAAAGGCTTTGCTGAAGTCCAGGTAGACTACATCCACAGCCTTATAAATAATGCTTTTCATAGTCACTGACAGTCATTCTCTAGCACCAGTACAGGAAAGGAATTTGCTTTACAAGAAATGTCTTGCTAACAGTGGTTTTTGTCTCTTGGATTATTAAAGCATCTATAATGTTCCCAACAATGCAAGTCCCAGTTCCCAACAATGGAAATGAAAAACTCATGTCCATCTTTTATTCTCTTACGTGGCTTTCCTCATTGTGGTCAAATCTTTGCCTATATCTTCACCAGTAAATTAAAGGAACCAACATCCATTTGCTGACCCTGAAAGTGAGTGGACAGCCTGGCTTGTCGTAATATGAGTAGACTTCCTGCCCAAAACACAGTATCTTTGACTGTGCCTTGCTGATTGAAAACCAGCCCTGGCTCACAATGTCTACTGTTCTTATGTTACTTGGATAGATCTCACCAGACACATGCCAAAATGTGCCAGAGAGCAGGCTAACAGCAGCTCCAAGAGAATTATCTCCTGTTCCCATTCAATTACCTTTTGGGGCTGTGGCTCAGTTAATCAACTGAAGACCACTAAAAGCAGTCGATTTTTAAGATATTTGCTCTCATGTTCACGACAATGAAATTTCCCTATGATCAATCTCACCCTCTCAGAGATGCTTCTTCCCTCCAGGAAACACCTCAGATGACTAGTTTCTACTGGCTGTCCAACTTTTGGGTGGTTGAAGTTAGGTGAAAGTCCCATGCTACTGGCTTAAGGACTTCCTTAATTTTTAAAAGTGAATGATACTAAAACCAACTTCGAATTTGCAGGGAGTGATGAAGTCCTACTTACAACATATGTGGTTCAGTTATTTCCTGTGAAGTTGCCATATGGCAGGGGAGTGATGGGAAGAAGAAAAATATTGACAGTGATGATACACCATACTACAGAGCATACGGACCAAATTTTCCTCTCAGTTACACTGGTGAAAATCTGGAGTGAACATCTCTGTCTTGATAGGAAAATCAGATCAGTCAGTGGATATACAAAGCCAATTACAAGAGTGAAACCAAAGCAAACTTAAGAAACATTATGGTATAGTAAAGAAGACATGTACTAGGATGCCAGAAGACAGGAAGCCATTGGACCCAGAAAACCTACTCTTCCTTGGAAAAGTCATCTAATCTGTAGTAGCCACAAGTAGTCAGGATCTTTTTTTATGCCTGAACTTGGCAAACTAAGCCAAAGTTCCCCCAAAATATATTTCCTGGGTTCATATAGACCTTTGTTAGAGTACCAAAGATGATATCACATCAAGAAAAAGAAAGCACTGCAGAAGAAAGCAGTACGAGGATTGTAGAGGGGAGAGTTGAAGATTAACACAACACCTGCAACATTTTACACCCCAGTAACTTTCAATTATTCATTGCTGAACATTCAGCTGATCAAAACTTTAAAATCTGTTTGACAGACAAAATAGCAAGTGCTTCAAGAATAGAGAAAGTGGTGCATTTCTGTAGTATTTAGAATACATGATGAGCAACTCAGCACTCTGTCTAGTACATTACAAATACACAGAGGCAAACGTGTAGTTGAGAGGAGTTCTGAAAAGGCAATGTGTGGGATAGTTATTCAGTAAGAGTTGAGCATGGTTTGTTTGAAATTCAAGCTTGAAACCAACTAGGAAAATAAATATTTTCTGTTCAAGATCTCATGTAAGATAATCAGAAATACAGAGTTTTTCCTGTCTGTATGGCAGGATGATGCTATCCGTGTTTGATTCATCAAGTAAGCAAGAGAAACTCAGTGAGACAAATAAGAAACCTGTAAAACCCAAACAGAATTACCACAAGCAGTTTTGTTCACAAAAGAGTTAAATTGCAACTTCATAAATAGATTATGTATATTTTTTCTTGGAGGCCTATGAAGACTGAGTTTTTTGCAAACAAGTTCAAAGACAAGCTATAGCCAACTCAGTGTCCACAGATTCTTTGGAAGCAGCATGGAACATTTGGCCAAAAGAAGTCGTGCCAACTATCCAGTGCAAAGCTTATACTTTAATTTGCAAAAGCAAAAAGCTGTGATTTATACCTCTGAGAGGAAGACGTATAAATAAATAAATTAATCTAACAGTAAGTTCTGTGTAAGTTCATTATTTTGCCAACAGTTTGCGGGTTGGACGATGAGGTACGTTCCTGAAGATCAGACATTAAAAAATAAATAAATAAAACAAACCAAAAGAAACAGCAGGAGAAATTAAAATTCCCCTAAAGTAGAGGCAATCCTTGAGAAAGTTCAGAGCTGTTGTGGCACCCCTTTGGCACCTTCTAAAAAAAAAAAAAAAAAAAAATAAAGGAAAATTCATCAACCTATACATTAATCAAGTTTGGCTCATGAGCAACATTTTTGCTTCCAGCTGAGGACAATTAGAGGTACAGTGTCAACTGGCCATTTATCAGGTTGTGTAAAGCTTTGTGGATACACAACGCTTTTGTGACATCAAAAAATTCCCATGAAAAATGGTACTGTTACAGGGACAGATCCCTTGGTTTCTTCTTTTAAATTCACAATTCACTAGTTTAGGCAAAACTAAGTAATGCTTTGGAAACCAAAAGTATACTGAAAGTAAATGGTGTAGCTTCACTGACAAGATCAACTAACAAGCAAACATTAAGTGAGGCAGGCAGTGAACTATTTATTCCACTCATTCAAACCTAGAGGCATCCTTTGTAATATGGTTAAAGCAATGATGTTTTGATCTACGTAAGTGTTAGGCGGTGAAATTTAAGAAGAGGAAAATTTGGTTCTTTATAATTATTGTGACAACATTGCCCTCAAATCATTGTCCAACATGATTTTTTCAGGCCACCTAAACTATCAGAACTTAATGGATGTCTATAGTAGATGATCTACAAATACATTAATGATAAATCCTCACGAAATTATTCAGAATTTGGGTAGATATTATGGCTGAAAATGGAAAATTACTTCCTGAGGAAGAATCTTTTCCATTGTCATGATTTCTCCTTCCCATCAAAGGCCTACTATAAAACCAAAATTAAAACTTAAAATTAATTATCATTATTGTGCAACTGAAAGGCCTGAAAAAAACCAACCAACCAACCAAAAAAAACCCAAACCAAGCAACAACAACAACAAAAAAACCACTCAAGAAATCTCAACAGATGAAGCAATGTTAGTATGTGGCTTGAAAAATACCAATAATTGCTGAGAAAAGTCACTTATAGGTTGCACATTGTTAGACAGTTTTTCTGCTTTTCTTGGCAGTCGTTTCAGAAACTCTGTTTCTTCAAACTTGGCTTTAAAGTATCTTATATAATCCTAGTTAGAACAACAGAAAGTTGGGAAGCAAAAAAACACATTTAGGGAAATTCCAGATACCTGTTGTAATACTAGTCACAGCCTTCCAGTCCTTAAAATGTGAGATTTCAGCACAACACTACACAATTATCACCCTCCTCCTTAGAGGTAGTTGCTTATCAATAAATAAATGAATTTTATTTGGAAATTTCATCTCCTTTAGCAATGTCCAAGGCTGAAAGTATTCAGGCAATGGAATGGTATCTTTCTCCAGGTCCTACTTAGTATAAATCATGATCTGTCCTTATTGAAATGTTAGTTCTGCCCACAGTTTATATCTGCTGAGCCTTATATTTTATGAATCACTGCTATTACTCTGGAGCTGGTTTCCATGAAGTTTCTCATCTTTAATGTTTTTATTCTTAACAGACTGGTTACATTTCATTTTTTCCTTCCTGTGTCAGGATTTCTTGAGATTATTCTGAAGACCAAAAAACCTACTGAGTTTCCAAAATGTAGACGGTAAGAGCATTTACTATTACACTGGGAGAGGAAAAGAAAGGATACAAAAAATAATTCACAAGGTAAAAAAATTGTTATTCAAGGCAATGAGAGAGAGATGCCCTGCACAGACATGTGTTATTTTCTTCTTCTATATGCCTTCTTTTTCACAGTCTTAGGACTATATACTAGATGCAGTGGATGCAGCACAGCAATTATTGCATTATTCTGAAGCACATTAATTGAATGTATTGTATTACACGTCAATGTAATGTAACAACTTGATACATATTTACAGAAATAGACGTGGCTGATCACTCTTTACAGCAACTTCATTTCACTTATTTGTGTGAATTTCACAAACTGTGTTTTCCCCCTCCTTTTTCTTTTCTTCCTATTCAATTTTATGTTGCTTTCTATAAAATCTTAAACCAAGATTAAGCCCTACTGGCAATTTATTTTATAGGACTGTGATAGTCATCAAGATATGAAAAAAGACTCCCTAAGGAGTTCCCTTAAGAGCTGAAAATATCTATAAAGTTCCTGTTGAAAGGTAACCCAACTTCTGAGTTGGTCTTTTAAAATAAAATATTAAAATGCTTTATAGATTTGGAGCACTGCTTGCTCTTTCAGGCTATCAGAATATATCTACGAAATAGCAGCAATGCTTCCACTGGCTTTCATAGAATGGTTTGGGTCGGAAGGGACCTTACAGATCATCTAGTTCCAACATCCTGTCATCATGGGCAGGGACACCTCAAAAACGACCAGGCTGATGAAGGCTCCATCCAACTTGGTATTGAACACTTCCATGGTTGGAGTTTCCACTGCTTCTCTGGGCAACTTATTTCAGTGCTTTACTATGTTCATGATGAAGAATTTCTTCCTAATGGCTCACCTAAATCTAGCTTCTTCCAGTTCAAAGCCACTACCTCTCATCCCACTATTTGCAAAAAGTCCATCTCCAGCTATCCTGCAGGCCCCCTTCAAATACTAGAAGGCTCCTATAATAAATTCCTTCTCCAGTCTGAAAACCCCCTACTCTCTAAGCCTGTCTTCATACTAGAGGTGGAGACTTGCTCCAGCAGTTTCATGTCCTTCTTGTGTTGAGGCTCCAGAACTGGATGCTATGCCAGGTGAGGTCACAGAAAAGCAGAAAACCTCCCACAACCTGCTGGCCACTCTTCTTCTGATGCAACACAGGATACAGTTGGCTTTCTGGACAGCAACCACACATTGCTACTTCGTTTTGCTTTTCATTAACCAGCGCCACCAAGTCCTTCTCCTCAGGCTGCTCTCTATCCATTCTTTGTCCATTCTGTATTTGTGCCTGGGATTGCTTCAACTGAGGTACAGGGCCTATGTCTTTACACTTTTTAAACAAGGCAAGAATCACAAAGTGGTGCTACTCTTTCATGTCTTGCTCGACCCAGAAGAGAAAAGGGAGTAACTTATATTTGATGATTCACTTGGGTTGGGTTATGGAGATTTACAACAAACAAAAAGGGATTTGTTAACCACCTGAATAAAGCTATATGTATATATGTGTATGTGCATATATGTATATATATGTAGTATATAATGTGTTTAAGTGAAAGGGACAGGGAAAGGAGAGAGAGAGAACACATAAAGATACAGACCATCAGTCAGGGTTCTAGTGACCCTGATTCCTTGGTTCTTCAGTGGTAGGCACACCTTGCCAGTGAGAACAAGTTCTTTTTCTTGCCTGCCAAGAAGAGTGCTGCTTCACTGCTTCATGACGTATCCCTTAACTTGCATGGGAAGCACTGCAAGGCAGTTCCTACCGATATGTGTATGCATGAAGTGGAAAATGCAGCATTAATCCTTTTTACCAATTGAGCCAGAGGTCACGGAGACTCTATTTTATTACCCTTTGCACAGTGTGCAGCAAACTTCCTTATCTCAGTAGAACACATGCAAACTTGGCAAGGGGGAGAGGCCATCCACCCCTCAATGAATTCCTTGCCCTCCTGAGCTGGCATATTTTGTTCCTTGTCTTAACCACAAAGCACATATTTGTCCTAACTGCCAGGCCTCACACAATGTTTGTGACATTAACTCATTTGAATCAGAGTCTGACAAGATTTAAAAATAAAGTGGCTTGGAAACTGTGTTAAAATAAGCACTGCTACTAGCTTGATGTAAATAAGAGGAAAATCTTATCCTAAAATTTACTTCTATTGCCTCTGGCCATAGTCTTCCAGGTGCTCTTCTTTAAGTCAGTTCTGCAGGAAAAAAAGTCTCTGGAGAGCACATCTTTGTCTACAGAGAAGTGGTCAGTACTGCTCTATTTCTGTTTTTGCTGTCTCTGTATAACTTTGTGATTGATGCTGCAATAAGAATTACTGACACTCATGCGCAGTGATGCATTTTTAAGTCTACTGCAATTAGCTGTTTCTTGTTCTGACATCGATCTGCTGGCATTAACCTCCTTACACCCTGGTTTATCCAGCCATGAAATGAGGGTAAAGATACTGACCTCTCTTGTATAACCAGTTTAAGATTTACTGCTGAAAAAGCACCAGGTAGACATTAGGTAGGATATTTAATAATTAATAGTATATGTAAAAGAAAAAAAGGCATAAACTCTATTTGCTTCTCAAATCTCACCAGGAGGCATGTTGCCATGATATTCAATCTATCTGAACTTGCCTCAAAGTCACTAGTTTACATGAGACTTCATTGACAGTTTCTATCAGTAAAATTTCACTTGGTCTTCAAGGCATTTCCTACCCTCTGAATTAGAAAATGCCCCTGCAGGTATCTGTCTTCCATAAGGGTATAAGACATAAGGAGGATAATAATAGAAAGGATGATGCTT
Source organism: Tricholaema leucomelas (assembly GCA_013400475.1). Lineage (NCBI taxonomy): Eukaryota > Metazoa > Chordata > Aves > Piciformes > Lybiidae > Tricholaema lacrymosa > Tricholaema leucomelas. The sequence continues at coordinate 28,234 of WAAF01004141.1, read as the reverse complement.
ACTACTTATGGCAATGAGTTGGAAAAAAGAGTACTATTCCGTGGCAAGGGTCAATAACAAAGAGTCATTTAGTCCCATTTAGTGGACCAAAACCTACAAGGACAAAGTGTTAAGGCCAGAGAGCAACACCAGGAGCCCTCTTCCACACTGTCAGGAGATACAGAGGCTGCCAGTACCAGAAAAAGCTGCATATTGCAAGAGATCTGCTGGTAGGATCGGACAAGCTATCTAGATGGCCACCCAGCTGCCCCTGCCTGAGGTTATCTCTTCCTTGGTGTCTAGACCAATAGCAGCATTCCTTGGGTGTTTGGTAGCATCATCTGGAGTTATACTGCTTAGCGGTAGATGCCCCCCCTCTCCTGTCTTTATCCTGTAACTCTTGCCTGTGTTTCAGCGGTGGCTAGTACTTAGTGAGTTTATAGCATTCTTCAAGAATTTACAAACAAATGAAATTAAATCTGCCTAGGAACCTAATTAGCTATTTTGTACTCTGATGGAATGGTATGGCCTACAAAGAGACTCAGTCCAAGATTGTTCTTTGCGCTAATGTGATGTTCAGCAGAAGAAGGACTTTGAGGATACCTTCTTGTCTTGGGTTTCTAGCTTGCCACTAAAACTGTATGGCTACAATTAACTTCAGTCATACTACAGAAATGAAAGACCAAAAGCTACTTACTTTGGGGACTACAGCAGTCAGGATGTGAGCCTGTACTATCAGTGGGAAGTAACTAGACCTTCTTCAAATCCTAGCAGGACTCTCATATATCTAGCTGCCTTCTGGCACATTGTGCTTAGACACTGAGAGTAAGGGTGGGGTAATACTGAGAGAATTAAAAAAAAAAAAAAAGAAAGAGAAAAGAGCTTCCAGCATTTTGGCCATCATTCTTAGAATAAGAAGTAATGTGTCTTCCCTGGGACACTTTAACCAGTGTAAATATATCAGTACTACACTTTGTTTACAGACTTCACTTCTGCCACTTCAAAGCCTTGCCAGCATTAATCAATTAAAAACTTACAACACCTGTTTGAGTTGGGCAAGAACTATTCTATCAATCAGTAAATGTGGAGACTCTGAAGACTAGACTGAGACTGCCTGCTTTAGGCACTCAATTTATTTGTTGCAGCATTTGAAAAAAAAAAAAAAAGGTGGTTAGCTCCAGCACAATGATTCAGATCACTCAGAGCATATGCCTACATGAACTACACAAGCAACACAGAGACAGATGCCTCTGAAGTAGCATCCATGTGATGTTCACCCATTTCTCTACCAACTTAACAGTGAGCTGTAGGTCTTTCATGAGATGATATAGTGTGGTTGCATGCAGCCACTCAGACATAGGCACTGGGAAATATATTCTCATGAGTGCAGCTGGGTAAGTGCTTAATTTAAGGCTCAACAGTGTGCAATCCTGCTTATGTGAGAATTAAAATGCAAATTCTCCTCTGAAGGGCAAGCACCTGTGTTGTGGGATAAGTGGGAGAAGTAATGCAAGATATTAATGGTTTGAACATTTGTCAATAAAATAGAGAGGTATAGATCTAGCCTACCCAGATCAAAGGATTCTGATCGCAGCATTTCCTCCTGTCTGGACTGTACTAGGCAACAGGTAAGACTGTAGTGGAAGGTTCTGCTGCTTAAGGTCAATCACTCAACAACCAAAATGGTAAGATACAGAAAGTAGAGAGTTTCAGCCCAGTGGACGGGGAGATCTTGTGTTTGCAAATCTTCTGGTTTAGGGCTCTACCAAATAAATTACATCAAGTGAGTTAAGCCATCGAACAGGCATTTCCTCATTTGCCCCAGGCTTATCTGACATTTGGGAATGTCTAGGTGTTTCTACACTGCCAGAGTGACTCATCCTTATCCTGTAATCTGGTATCCAGGTCCTACCACTGTTAGGTGGACATCAAGAAGCCATTTGTTCCAACCAAGAGGAGAGCCAGGCATGGCCAAGATGCACCATGCAACTCTAACTCTTAACCTGGTGTAATATTGCAATTCTAGTTGGAAGTCTCCAAACCTCAGTATCCCTTCTGCCACTTTCCAAAGTAGACAGAACGCATATGGTTGCAGAAAAGTCCTTATTTTGGCAGCTAGATTAGGAAAAAAAATCCCAAGAAATATCTATAACTGTACACCAGGGTATAGGGAGATACTGCTCATTAAAGATCAGGATCATGTACTGTGGAGCATGGATTGGTCTGCCCACTCCAGGTGCTCCCAGTTCTCATTTATGTGAACCACCTATCAGACTGCAATGAGCAATTCAGAAGCACAGGCTCTCTTTCTTGTTTGGCTCACAAAACAATATTAAAAATGCCCCAATTTTCTCTTGCTTTCCTCATGCTAACTCAATGTCATCTAAAACTAGTGAGTTTGGTGAGACTGAAATTTAATGAAGTGTGCCCTTTTCAACACCTTGGAGAAATTAGCAGCTACTCACCCACTTGAGTCATGATGGACTGCCATCAGCAGTTAATCACTGAACAAATGCAAACCCATATGCTTATGTGCTTAAATTACTTTTAAGTCCAAAATACAGTGTCCATATTTACATACAGTTTCTCTGAGATGTAGGTTCTTTGTATGAAACAGGCTGAGCCATTTTCTGAGACTTAAGACACATCCAATTCATTCTCACAGGGAGTGACGCTGATTGATGGATGGTTTAAATCACATTCACTGACTGCAAACCATGTATCATCTCAGAAGCAGAGCTGAGAAAAAGACTCAGGAGTCCTGGATCTGAACTTCAGACTTCAGACTATTATCATCTTCACCTGCTAGAGGTTTCTCTGATCTCAGCAAGACTCTTTCCTGATTAGCTGTAGAGAAGGAGAATTCATCTTAATGCATCATGCTGTACCCACATTTTAACATAAGAGTGGCTTCTATTATCATTTTAGCAGTTTCTCATTTTATGTAAGAGCTTGCACAGCTGACTTGGCTAAACTTTTAATGGGTATGCTTCTAGTGTGGGAGGAAATGTTAAGCACTGTTTATTGTTACTTAGAATTACACACCCAAATGCCATAGTTCCATCCAGAGTTCCCAGGCATCTAGCTACTCTACTATCTACCACAGCACACTATATCACAAGTAAGATCTTCTTTACTGCCTAAAGTAATGTCATGATGCAGTGCAGGAGCCAAAGAATGCTGTGTTTGCAAAATGCATGCATTGCTTCACATTGCAATGAATTCATTTAAGAGGAGATCAGGCAACAACCATTAATTTCAGCACAACAGATTTCTCTGCTCCTTTTATTTGCTGAGATATTGTCTCACTAGATCAAATCAATGAAATCACACAAGATTGCCTAGTGCAGTGACAACCGCCAATATCTGCCTACCATCTCAAAGAGGCATCTCCTTATGAAATGCCTCCACAGTTTCTGTCTGACACATCTCTACTGTTCAGTCTGTTCTGTTAGAAATACAAAAGTTAAAGTTTTCCAATGTATTTGGCTGAGTCAGAACCTCTTTGGGGCAGTCACGCACAGACACATGTTTTGACTGCCATACTAGAAGTAAATCTGATTCCACCTTCCCAAAGGAGATGTGCTATTGTCTTTGAGTGCATTTCTGGAGGCCATGTGTGGGGTGTACACAACTCCACCCTCAGCTGAGGTAAGAAACTTGCTCAAAGTGTTTTTGAGGTTTTGTTAAGAAGCAAAACAGGAAATCTGCATGAATCTGGAGTTTCACTATTTTTTTTTAACTTGTCAATCTCCCAGAGTTGTCTTTTCTTTTTTTTTTAATAGAAAATAAATAAATATCAAAATGACAAGCATACTGCCACTGGCCATGTTCAAGTTCTGGCACAAGCCCAAGGTTTTACTGGTGCAGACTAGACTTCAGGCAGCAGAGAGAATCTGGAGTAGTCTAAAGATGTTTTTTTCTCTTCTTTTTTAAAGCAAGGTAAGCAACTCAAAGGCTCTGTCAACCACCTTAAATGCTCTTTATGCCAACTAATTATAGCTGGCACACAAAAAAATGCTGACTATTGCTCTCTTCCCTGCCTACACTGGAGGTGAAGTCAGCCAAAGACAGAGCTGAAACGGCAGCTCTGTGCCATCTGGAGAGGCTCTGTATCCTCATCCCAGCTGCTTGGGAATAGAGGAAAGACCACTGAGTCGTTCTGAAAAATCAGTGAGAACAATGAACATATCAGTGGGGTAAGGAGCATCAGCAGAGGCCTGCCTGCCCCAACATGCTGACTCTGCTATGCAGTACAGCCACCGTTGCTGAGGGCATCTGTTGTCTTTGTATGTTTAATGACCAGTCTTCCCTCTGGTAACTGTGAAAATGCTAAGAGCTGGTTTTATAGCCTCAGTAATTTGGGTTCTCCCCAGTTCTGAGAAAGCTATGGTGAATTCAACAGGTCATCTCAGGAACCCAAGAATGGGAAAGATATCACTAATGGCCTCAATGTGGGACCTAACAGTAAAAATTCCATCACCAGAACTGCAAATTACTGAGTTTTAAGGTACACTGCTGATTCAAGTTCCATGACACTGCTGAAAAAACTCTGCCTAGTCTGTTTCTAGTGCTATACAGCACTGGATTTAGGTCAAATTCTGTGATGGGTTATGCTGTTGCCATTCACAATTGCACTAAGAAAGGTGAGTTACTGATAAGTATAGTACAAACTGACTAAGCTGTATCTTGTGATTGGGATGAACCAGACAAGCTCCTCACAGCTTGCTCCAAGTTTATTTAAGGTGCCTGTATGTGCTGCATAAGGCACTATAAACACTGCTGCTGCTCCTGTAACACTCTGACGTCAACACTTTGATTTGATTTTCTGTCACTGTTCTTGCAGATTAAAGTTCAACCAGTGACCCACAGCTTGATAGCTCATTAGAAAATCCCTCTGAGCCATCTAGTCCTCCCCTTGTCTGACAGTTAACTCTGCATTGCACATACTTCCAATGCCTCCTCAAGCCAGCACTGCCTCATGTGAAAGCTCAGTCATAGTCAGTGCTGCTGCAAAAGCCTATGGGAATCCATGTTCACCTGCATGTTTTCAATAACAACTAACTAACATTTCCCAGTATGAGTTCTTTGGTCTTTTTAAGTCACTGAAGCTGTATAAAAATTCCTTCATAGACAGTCAAAGCTTTCCTTTCCCATCCCTCCCCTCCACCCTTAATCTGCAACGGAATTATTTTGACTTCCTTCATGGGGAAACCTTAAACAGGACACTCTTACTCCTTTTGTTGTTCAGCATCATTATCATAATCAGGCAGACTAAGACAGCTGGCATCATGCTCTTTCAGATCTCTTTTGCTGTGATACATTAATATAAAATTCTTGGCAGGCAGTGGGAATGAAGAAGCTGTCTCAGATCATGCTTCTGGAGGTCACAGACTCCAGATCTCACTTTTGCAGTTGAGTAGGATAGGATGAAGGTCGCTTTGAGTGTATTATGATCCCATTCACTGGCAGGTATCTTGAGCTCAGCTCTTCCTGTGTCTGGCTTTGAATCACATTGATGAGCAGCATAATAGTAAAGATGCAGACATTGCCTTGTTTAACTTCCTTTTTGCATCTAAGCAGACCTCTTCTTGTACTAGATTATCAGAGCATTTGAGCAAGAAATTATATTGCATACAGTCCAGAGATACAGCGCACATTTTTCCTTCTAAGTCTTCTCATCTACCAATTTCAGAAGTATCAGACTGTCAAAATATTAACCAGTTCTCTTCTTCTAAGTTAAGAAATTATCTGTAAATGCTGAAAATGAGGCTGTTTTCTGAACACAGTAAGTAGAGTACAGTCACAAGGACTCTGATGTGCCCCCAATGAAGCCATGGATAAGACTTCCTAGCCTCACACTCTGTATTTTAGTCTTGACATATACTTCATTCCAAAAGTCAACCTCACCATTTTCAATGAAAAGGCACTTGATTTACTCTGGGCTAAGAATCTGGCCATGATTCTTTCTTGTCTTTTAAAGCCAAGAGCCCAGCAGAAGCCAATTGTGTCTGATGTGAAGCTGCTGCACACCCAACATGGAATCTGCACAACTCCATAAACCAGCAGTGGTCTAAATAAAAACTTCAAATGAGACATTCTGGCACTGGCCAGAAGAGCAAAGATAAATAGCTGGGAACTGTCAAGTTGTGAGGGAAGAAATGCCTGACTGCTGGACAGAAAGCAAAGTAAGAGGCAGAAATTAGGCAGAGTGCTGGGAGGCTTGTAACACTCCCAAAAAGAAAAGGGGTCACAGCATTTAATTTGATTAATTTCTCACTGGTCCAAAAGACTTTGTACTGAGCCTCAGGCAGTGCAATAAACATACAATCATTAAGAGAGGAAATAAAAGGTTAGCTGAAGAGTAAATACTCAGCTCCCTTTCCCACTTCAGCTCCTTCTTGTTTCTCCTCTCCATGGTCAGTTCAAACATTGGAAGCAATGTAGTAAGCAAGTGGTAGACTTAAAACAACAGCAACATCATTCACTGCATTTCAAATGTCTTGGTCAAAACACTTTCAAAGAAAGATCTGATTTGCTTTCCCCATCATTTGTTCTCCCTTTGCAATCCATTCCTTCAGGAAATGTCATAGCAAAATGAAGCAACAATCATGCTAGTTTGAACTCCTCTCCCCAGGACCAACAGAAGACTTAGTGGGAAATAAGAACAACCTTTATCCTAAGAGGGCCAAATAATGCTTTTGGAGGTCATTTCGGTAATTTTGGTTGTAGTCCTAAGCATTCAGGGACCCAAACAGCTGTTTCATAGAATCATAGAATGGTTTATGTTGGAAAGGACCTCAAAGATCATCAAGTTCTGACCCCCTGCCATAGGCAGGGACACCTCCCAACACAATAGGTCACTGAAAGCCTCATCCAACCTGGCTTTGTACACCTCCAGGGAGGGAGCATCCACAACCTCCTTGGGCAAGCTCTTCCACTCTCTCACTACCCTCACCTTTCCTAACACCTAGCCTGAATCTCCCCTCTTTCAGTTTAAACCCATTGCCCCTCGTCCTGGCATTACAAGATCTTGTAAACAGTCCCTTCCTGGCCTTCCTGTAGGCCCCCTTCAGGTACTGGAAGGCCATTGTAAGGTCTCTTTGAAGCCTTCTCCAAGCTTAAGATCCCCAGTTCTTATTGCCTGTCCTCATAGAAGAGGTGCTTCAGCCCTCTGATCATCTTCATGGCCCTTCTCTGGACTCACTCTAACAGTTCAATGTCCTTGTGCTGAGGACTTCAGAACTGTACACAGTAGTCCAAGTGGGGTCTGATGAGAGCAGATTGTATTTACAAATAGTCACATTTTGTAAAGCTCCAATACCAACTTTTATGGGGTAGGTAGTACAATCACCTCGCAACTGTACAGTGCCTGTCCCTCACCACAGAACACAAGGAGAGGAGACAACTTCCCACACTGACACTGGTGCTGGAAAACTTTTCTGCTGCTTGACCTACATAGGAGGCTGCAGTGTCCAACCAAACTACAGCAGAGGCAGAGCTGTGGAAAGAGAGGTTAACCAATGTTCCATACATCCTCAGTGAGTGAGGTTCGCACCTGATTCTTCTCCCAACTGCTTCAAGCAGTGTCACTGCTTCCATGCTGCAGTTGTTGAGTGATCATCTGTATCAGATCTCATCATGGTTCTGTATATCAGGAAACCACTTTTATCTCCTTTTTCCCAGGCAGACACTAAGGTTTACTGCAATTTAGACACTTTCCTTCAGTGCCTGAGAAAACTGGTACGGAAGACTGGTCTCTAAAACCTGGAGCACGCATCATCCTGTCCCTGAATTTGTGCACGCAATGCTATATGGCATGTAGGTCCTGCTGAGTCAAATGCTAGTATTGAAGACAAGCAAGGTGGCTTTTACATGCATTTGAGTTAATATATAATGAATTTCATTCATTACCTAATTTTCACTTCTCCTCCTTTGTTCCAGTCTGTAAAGGTGCATTTGTGAATATATATGGAAGATTCAGCCACTAGAAACATTCATTTTATATCTCTAAGGTGGTCAGATGAGAAAATGTTCATCAAACAAAGTACTGGACCACTGCTTCTCCTGTTACTGAAATAATATGTTCAGTGAACCAACTATAATTCTGGAGCTATAAAAAGAAAATATTTTTAGAAAGTATTATTTTACAAATAACAGCAAAGTTTGATTAATAAGGCAGTTGGATAACCATATTTGACTGTGTTTTACATACATATTCAGAAGAACAAATAAGCTTTCTCACTACTGAAATACAGACCCTTTCTTGGTGTAAAACTGTGGCTGATCAAGCTTTTAGGATAATAGGCCAAAACTTGATATGCTGTTTTAAAAAAAAACTTCCAAACAACATCCCCTCAAACCAAAACAAAACTCGTGGCAGATTTGCCAATATTTTACCATGTTTTCTTTTGCTCACAGCAAGTCCTGTTTTAAATCACACTAATGCATTTGACTTCAGAGAGTAAGAATCAGAGATTTATTCAGTGCTGTGTGGCAACAGCCCATTCCAGCAGGAAACTGAGCCGTGAAGGGGAGTTTTGTCAGGAAAGAAATCTCATCTGGATAAATGATATTCCTTAGCAGAGCATGGCTACATATATATGTGTTTGTACTGACAACAGATGAATGCTGTTCATTTGTTTGATTGTCACTTCTCCTCCTTTCTTCCAGTATTACTCCTACTCTTCCTTTGGAAGGTTTAATCATACGGTGTAAGGCTTTTAACAAGAACATGGGCATTTTAAGATAAAGACATTGGAAAAGAACTTTAAACAGATACAAATCACAGTTGTGCATTTAATATGTACTTGACTTGCATATGTAGGCACTCGAGACACAGCTTCTCTTTTCCCACTCGAGTTACAGGGCCAAACACTACTCACTCTGTGATGCCCATCCTCCATCTAAAGCTGATACAGTTCCTTCAGAGTTAAACCAGCCATGTACAGACTAGCTGAGGAGGAAAGTTCAGATCACAAGAAAATCAGTTTATAGCACTGCTGGCCATTGAAGAGGGAAAGTGTAGGGAAGCTTGTAGGTAAGTTAAGCATTAATTTGTAAAACATGTTTGTCATGTTAACTATCCAGCATTTGGAGACTGATGATTACTACTTTCCTAATAGCTGCATATGATTAACTTTATATTCCTGTAAATTTACTGTGCATGGTGTCTGTACTCTATCTGATGAAGCCCATATACTTAATAGCTGGTCTTTGAGCCATGGTGCCCAATATGCAAGCAGGGCAATCTTTGCTTATATAATCATCATTTAAAAAAAAAAAAGGCAGAAATACTGTGAGCCACAAACCTTGATTAGTTTCACTGCAAAGAAAAGCAGAAACACAGTTCAACACACAGTGATTTTTGACCTCTGCTTCACCTCCAACTGCCCTGTGGCTTGCAGTGGTTGCAACTAGGACAGTCAAACAGGTCATATACACAAGTTGCTGCCTTACCTTTAAGTATTAAATGCGCCCTTCCTCACTTGCCTACCTAAGGGAATATGGTAAAGATAATAATTCCTGCTTTAAAAAAAAAAATATTTTCCCCCAAGATACAGGGTATGGCACCGCTCATCAGCAATGCAAGTTTCTTCTTCTGCTTCATCTGTGAACGTAAAGCAGGCAGACACATGACAGGAAAATGAGCAATTTGCTATGAGGGCTTCTTTAAAGTACAGATCTCTTTTTACTCTCCCCAGCCCAGCTGTGGCTCCAGTCTGTGGCCTCTCTCTGGGTCACTCACCTGGAGCTTTAATATCTACCAAAGAACAGATGAAAGGTTCAGCTATCCAGCTGTGCACAGTGCCTTCAGTCACAGTATACCAGAAGGGCCTCAACAACGTTTTGCAAATGCCTGAGGTGCACCTCTGGCTGCTGGGAGCAGAACAAGTGAGTGAACTGCATCAATGCTTGGTGCACAAAACCTGGAAGCTCACTTTAGGATGTGCCCATGTAACAGTACAATTGCAGCAAGGCAGGATCTGAAATACCTTCTGCTGCATCCTTGCTGATAGGCCAGACTAGCACCATTGGACCAGTCCTCTTTCCAAAATTTCAAAAAGAAACTATGTCTTAGTTAGTTTTGATTAAATAGTCTTTCTAAATGCAGGAGGCTTAGGTGAGCACAAGGAATCTTACAAGAAAAGAAATTCCAGAAAAATACAGTAGGAAGTAACAGGTCATGGGAAGTGGATGGGAAGGAAGGTAGAAAGAATTGATAACTAGTGTTTATAGAAAAGACTCCAGTTTACACAGAATACACTGGGAGAATCGGCATATGCACTATTAACACTGCATATTTAACCTCAAAAGCTCCCAAGATATGTAAAATAAGCCAAAAGCTCATGGTCAGTAACAGCCTGAGCTGGTGCAGAACAGAGAGCAGATGTTTGCTGTGGCCAACAAATGTGACTGGTGGCACCCTCGGTAGGACTTTCCATACTTGATACAGACTTTTTGTACCAAGACAGCAAACAGCTCCAGGAAGTAAGCAGCAAGCAGAAACTAAGAGGGGTAATTTTTCCCTTGACATCTTAATCTTTCTGTTTCTAGATTCTAAAATAATGCATAAGCTTTAGATAATAATAATAATAAAGATAGCAAAAATACAATGACAACTGCACCAGTACAATGTACTAATGCAAACTGCAATGACTAAATACAAAAAGCGCTAAACAGTTTTTATACCACTCTTACATGGATATTTCTACCAAAAGTGGATGGAGTTTTTTTTCCATATTTCATCTCCAGCAACATACAGTCACAGAATCAGAAAACAGTAGCGGTTGGAAGAGATCTGTGGGGATTATACAGTCCAGTAGCCCTGCTAAAGCAGCTTCACCTAGAGCAAGTTGTACAGGAACAGGTACAGGTAGGTTTGGAATCTTTCTAAGGGTCTTAACAACTTTTTTGAGCTGGATGTTCCAGTGTTTCATCACTCTCAAAAAAAAAAAATTTTTTTTCCTTACATTAAGGTGAAAGTTTCTGTGTTCTAGTTTGCATTCTTTGTCATTTGTCCTGTCGCTTTTAAAAGATATTTACACCAGCATCTTGACACCAACCCTTTAGATATCATTAAGCATTAACAATATCCCGTCTGTCTTCTCCTCTCTAGGTTAAACACTCACAGGTCTCTCAGCCTTTTGTCATCCAAGAGATGCTCAGTCCTCTCACCACCTTCACAGCCCTCTGTTGGAATCTCTCCAGTAGATCCCTAAGTCCCTTGAATAGGAGAGCTCAGAGTAGATGTGGCTTCAGTAGGGCAGGGCAGAAGGGCAGGAGAACCTTCTTGCACCTGCCAGCTGAATTTAATGTACCTCAGGATAACATTGGCTTTCTTGGCCACAGATCACTTTACTGTCTTACGGTTCACTTGTGCACCACAACAATACAATCAAGTTGCAAATGACATTATTGAGCATACCAGAATGCCCACGAAATAATGATAACACTGAAACTGATATATAAATCTATTTGCAGTTTCCATGTGAATATTCAGGATGTCTCCTCTTATCTGTGCTCTACATTGTAGAGAAAAATACAACAGACACTCAATGGTAATAGCAATCAGGCTATGAAAATTGCATCTTAAGATAGAGCCCTGTGTTATCATAGGGCTTTTTATAATCTTTTATTTTTGTGATTAATCAACCACTGTTTAGTCACATCAGAGAAATGTAAAGTGAATTAAGAGGACGAAGTTCAAGGTTATCATGGAAAAGTTTAATCCCTCCTCAGTGGTGACCAGTTAATAGTTATGACTATATTCAAGTGTGGAACTCTGTTGCAAATCCCAGTGAAGGTCAAAGGCACAGAGAAAAAAAAGCCGCACTGAGATCTTGCACAGTCATAAGCAGACAGATGTTCCTAGGCTTTAATGAGCAGTCTTTGCTCCAGGCCTTTCTTGGCAGATCTGCTAAATTCTAGTATTTTTCCTTGTAGTGCAAGGTATGGCTCTGGTTAGCTGGCTCTGCTTAAATTTTTCCATCTAAATAACAGCTTGACAACCAAGAAATTCATAATCTGTGACTTGATGGGTTAGGTCATGGGGAACAATGTGCAGTTGCAATTTTGTAATTAACAACAACAACAACAAAAGTAATTTTTGTTTAAATGAGAAAGAGTTTTACAAGTTTAAATAGCAAACTATGATGGAGCTCTACTGCAAGTTCTACCACTCCATCTTACACGTTTGTCATCATGGACAATAAACTGAAGGAAAATAACACAAAATGGACTTTGTCTTTGCAGTTTTATTTCTAAGGCAGCCTGGTGGGATCACGCCCCTAATTTTGAAACTCATTTGGGTTCAGCAGTGCTCACAATCTTCTCTTGGCAATTTGCCATGCCTAAGTGGTATATATTAAATTGAAAGTACAAGCTTAGCAAACATCTTCTATTCAGAAAGCAAAAAGGCTACAAATACAGCTGTTATCAAACTGTGAAATCAGTAACTTCAACAACAAAAAAAAGAAGATAAACAGCCTTGTTAAAAATTTTGAAGACTTTTAACCCTTGCCTATTAGAACACAACTTCCTTAATGCAGTAATGACTGCAGAACTTGGTGAAGAATAATTTTGTACTGCGTCCAGGCATGTACCCACCCTAATAAAACCTAATATTTTGGGAGGTCTCGTTTCTGGGTGTCATAACTGATCTGAAATAATACAATATCACACATGTGAATGTTAGTGATTTTTGACTGCTTTTCACTGCTATAATGCAGACCTGACCTTAGTGAAGGAAATTAAAATTTCTATGTGGCTTAAGCATAGAATCATAGAATCAACCAGGTTGGAAGAGACCTCCAAGATCATTCAGTCCAACCTGTCCCCCAGCCCTAGCCAGTCAACTAGACCGTGGCACTAAGTGCCTCATCCAGTCTTTTCTTGAACACCTCTATGGACAGCGACTCCACCACCTCCCTGGGCAGCCCATTCCAATGCCAATCACTTTCTCTGGCAAGAACTTCCTCCTAACATTCAGTCTATACTTCCCCCAGCACAACTTGAGACTGTGTCCCCTTGTTCTGTTGATGGATGCCTGGGAAAGGAGATCAAGCCCCACCTGGCTACAACCTCTCTTCAGGTAGTTGTAGTCAGCAATAAGGTCACTCCTGAGCCTCTTCTTCTCCAGGCTAAACAACCCCAGCTCCCTCAGCCTCTCCTCATAGGCTTAGTGTTCCAGGCCCCTCACCAGCTTTGTTGCACTTCTCTGGACAGGTTCCAGCACCTCAACATCTCTCTTGAATTGAGGGGCCCAGAACCGGACACAGGACTCAAGGTGTGGCCTGACCAGTGTTGAGTACAGATAAGAATAACTTCCCTCGTCCTACTGGCCACACTCTTCCTGATCCAGGCCAGGATGCCATTGGCTCTCTTGGCCACCTGGGCACACTGCTGGCTCATCTTCAGCCTACTATCCACCAGTGCCCCCAGGTCCCTCTGTGCCTGGCTGCTCTCCAGTCACTCTATTCCCGGCCTGCAGTGCTGCTTGGGGTTGTTGTAGCCAAAGTGTAGAACCCTGCACTTGGCTTTGTTAAATCTCATCCCACTGGCCTCTGCCCATCCATCCAGCCTGTTAAGGTCCCTCTGCAGGGCTCTCCTACCCTCCAACAGATCCACACCTGCTCCTAGCTTGGTGTCATCTGCAAACATACTGATGCTGGACTCAATCCCCTCATCCAGATCATCAATAATGATACGGAACAGGACTGGGCCCAGCACTGATCCCTGAGGGATTCATGAGCAGTCTTTAGATCTCAACCAGTTACAAGTCAATAAAAAACCTAAGAACCTTACACTGGCAGGTTATACAAATTCTCTGCTCCCTCTATGTTCTCAGCTGATTCTCTTTTAACTTTGAATTACGTTTCTTTGAAGCTCTTTTATAACACATCAGAATCTCATCCACCACTGGTTGTTATAGTAAAGTACTTGCTTTTGCAGAACCAAGTGTGAAATCTGCTTTGAGATAAATACTCTGATGCTGCAGGAGCTCTGGGCTTGCTCTCAAGGTAGATTCATTTATATTGCAGCAAAACACCTGCCTCTGTGTCATCATGAAAACAGCTTCCTATTGTTAAACACAATTCAGTCTGTTAGACAAGATTCAGGCTTTTTTTTCCCCCACCTCTGCGGGAGAGGAACAGATGTCCTTAGCAGCCAAAAGGAGCTTCCTCCCTCCTCATCTACCCAGCTTATATTTCCAAGTCATAACCACTAACACTCTCCAGTCAATTGGCTAGAGTTTATTGTTTCCATCACACTAGTCCCTTCCCACAGCCACTCAATTCTCAGGATTACTTTATAGGACACTTGTTGACTGAAAGCAACACATTTACACAAGGATTGTACCCAGAATTTCCATATATTCATCACAGATAGCACCATCATAGGTTCCTCCAGATCATCAGTACACCACACTAGTTATGGGACACTGACCCAGCTCCAAAACTTCCCATGTGTCTCATCAATAAACAGCTTTCATACATTTTGTGCGACAGAGCAAAGATTCTACTCAGTATCATGGCTGTTCCCCCAAAGGCTGGGCAATGACTAACATTTCACAACATAACTCACTGATAAGAGGAATGCCTGCCTTGCCAACAGGTAATACACTCGCGTCTGCCGTGGAATGCAATGTTGAGATTTTTGGAGGAAGTGGAACAAGCTAGGAAAGGCAGGGAAGGGCAAGGCAAGTACTTGTAAAAATGCTGTGTAATAACTCAAAAGACTTTTAAAAGGTTTTGGCTTAATGTGTGACCAAACTTTGGATGCAGAATGAGAGTCAGCTACAAAGCCCCAGTGAAGTTACTGACTCGTATTTGCTGTAAACTGCCACACCCTCTTTGTTCAGTATTAGAAATTCAATGCAGTAAGGTAAAAAAGAGTAAAACAGATCTTACCTGATGATGCTGAAGAATCATAAGTACTTCTGTCCTTCCTATTTATCTTGAAGGGCTGAATGTCCTTTTCCCTGTAAGTTCCAAACCCTTCAAAGCTTCTTCTTTTATTCCCACTTGCATCATTGTCCCGCTTCTCACTTGAGGAATTCATTTCACCAAACACATCCAGGGACTCTGACCTTCCATTACTCTCAGTATTACCAGAGTATCTCTTTGTGCAAGAGTCAATGGGATCATTGCTTGAGTCACTTTTATCTTTACTCTGCGTCCACTGCTGGGCATCAGAAAGTGATAACGTAGAGAGTGTATCCACTTCAAAGTTACTCTTTGAGCCTTTGTGTCCAGTTTCACAATGCTGGTGCTTCTGCTTTTCCTTATGCTTGCTTTTTTCATTGAGCAAGGAGAGGTCTTTATCTGAGCTGCTTAGCCTTTCATTGATTGCATGGCTGGAGAAGCCAGTGGACTTGCTAGCAAAGAGACCACTCAGATCTTCATGTGTCCCCAGTATCCTCTCATCCTTATGCTTGTGCTTATGTTTGTGTTTTCTTTTGTGAAGTCGGCCACTTGAAAGGCTTGTTCCTCCAGCCTTTGGAGGAGCCAAAGAAGACTGCATGTCTCCAAGGCCCATTCCCACAGGGGTTTGTAGGTGCACACCATGTTTAGCTTTATGCTTGGCAGTGGTGGACATCTTCATATGAGAGCTTGCATGGAATTGGGGTGGGGGCACGGTAGGTCTCATAAATGGGGAAGCCGCTCCAAGCGTGTGAGACAGATACAAAGGAGCTGGATACTGACCATAGTAACCAAGGTTCATCATAGGCATTGATGTGTAAGGCATTCCATAGGGTGCATAGTAACTCCCACTGGGAATAGGGTAACCGAACCCTTGTAAAAAAGGCACCTTTGTCATGGTGTCATTGGTTTTGGCAGGTCTACCACGCTTCTTCTTAGACTTCATGTCAGAAGTCCTGCGAAGATAGAGCAATGGGTCATACTGGATATATGGCACAGGGTAGTAGTGATCAAAATTAATCCTGAAGATGCTGGGATATGGATTTTCATGATAAAATGTGTAACTTCTATGGGAAATCCTGAACACTTGAAACTTATTGATGAGTTCCTCCAGGTCTGCCAGAAACTGGAGGTCATCTCTGTTCTGCAGACTTTTCCTTTTCCTCTTGTGCTTTGGCTTTTTAATACTCTCATGAGAGAGAAAGTTATCCACAATGAGATGTTTCTGCCGGTGACCATGCCTATTCTTTGTGCTGGTGTCAGATGGAATAGCCTCTGGATTGTCCAGGGTGCAGAAATCAAAGGAGTATCTCCGGCGGGATTCTGAGCTCTTCTCAGCTTGGTCAGAAGTGCTGTTGTTGTCTGTACCTATCCCGCTGTCACTCGGTATGGTTTCCTCACTGTGTGACTCACTCACCGGTGACAGCGTGACTTCTTTCAGAGAACCTATTTCACAGAGGTGGGAGGGTGAATTAGCCATTAACCTGGGTGGAGACAGCTTCCAAGTTCCACTGTGCATTCCTTTCTGGGTTTTTGTAGGAAGAGCACTGATAGGTTGGAGATTTGGCATAGTTTTTAATTCTGAAAAATTAGTCTCAGTGCTTGCAGGGCTAAGGTTGCCATTAGTCCCCACTAGCTGTGTCGAAAGTGGATGAATAGCTGCTGGTGACGATGCCACAAGTGACTGCAGGTTGGAAGGCACTGCTGGGTTTTCTGGCTGGCTGGAAACAGGCCTTGAGTGCTTGATGGCTGTTTTAGGTTCTTCTGTCTGAGGGTGCAGTTCTGCTCTTGGCTTTCTGCCCCTTTTTTTACCAATGTAGATAGTCCCTCTCTTGCTGACATTGATCTGCTTCCCTAATCTGGCATCAATGGTGGTTGGCCCAGCACTAGATGGTGGCTGGACTTTTGCTTTCAGAGCTATGCTGCTGGAGCAGGAGGACAAGATCTGATTGAGGATATTCTTCCTTTTGAGAGTCTTCATTTTATTGATGGTCTTGATGGTCTTCTTATCCAAGACACCGAGCTTCCCGACCTTTTTGTGAAATTTGAGCTCACTGATGGACTTGTCCTCTCCCGGGACCATTTGAGCTAACTTGGCCAGATTCCGTCTCCTCTTTCTTTTCTTTGTTCCTGGAAATTCACGACTGATTGGACTCACTGGGCTGGTGGATGTTCCCTCATGAATGGTTTCAACAGTGAGCAAAGGCTGTTTCTTTGGTCGTCCTCTTTTTTTCTTGATAGGTGTGATCACAGTAAGACTGTCTGTATTGGTATACAGAGGGCTGGATGGTGTGATGGGATAGGCTGAAGGAGGCTCCACCATCAGCTTCTCAGATGTTGTCATAGAGGTCTCCTGAAGTATAGATTTAGGTTTGCTGCAGGTCCATCGCCGTTTAGCTGCATGTTTAGGATGCTGGACCTCAGATAATTTGCCAGCTGTGGGAATATCAGTGGGCAGGAGAGTGGATGTCATAGGTACAGATTTTCTGAGTCTGGTGGCACCATTGAGAGAAGCTTTGTCAGTGAGCACACTGCTGTCAATAGTTACTAAGGAGGACTCATTTTCAATTACTTTTCCTGGCTTTGTGACTCGAAGATCTTTTTTATTCCCCTCTGGTTGAGAGCCAGTCTTGTTTGTTACTTCACAGCCCATAGCAATTCCAGAAGGTAAGCTTTTCTCCTGTGTAGTTTTCTCTATGAAAGATTTTGTGGACTGCCTTTTTTTCCTTTTGTGGCTGGACATATCTGTTGTTGGAGACTTTATTGGAATAGTAATTCTCACATGACTGGTGTCGCTTTCACAACTGCTAGTAGAAGTGGGATTCTGCTTCAATGGTGACGTATCCAACACACTATCCATCGAGTAAGACTCCTTTTTCCCTTCCATGCTGTCATGCGACTTGCTGTCACATGCTTTCTGAGCACTCTTCACCCATTCAATGTCTGCAGTTTGGATGGTTTGATTTATCAAGTCCTTTTTACTGGATTTCTTCTTTGTGCTCCCAGTGGGCTGGTCAGGGGCCTCCAGCTGCACACCTCCATCTTGATCACCAAGAGGCAAAAGTCCATTGCACTCAGAGATGCTGCTTGACGGGGTAGCAGCACTGATGTTGTTGGGTGAGGAAACTGCACTGCAGATGGCAAGCTCTTTACTACTGGCACAGAGCTGCCCCCATGTGCTGCTGGCACAGGACTTCTTTGTTTGGGATTTGCTGAAGGAAACTCCTGGCTCCGGGGTGGGGACCTTAGTGGCACTAACTGCTTCTCGGCTAGCTTCGGTATTGATGAAGCAACTTTGAGAAGTAGATCCAGTATCAGGGCTTGTTGACCAGTCAAGATGGTGCTGGTTGCTACTTTTCTGCTGGTGCTTTGATTTTAAGGTGTCACTGGTGAAGTCTGTTTGGAGACCTGGGTCGTAGTGAAGAGAAGAATGTTTTTGTGGCCTATCGTACACCTGGAAAGTAGGAGAAAACAAACAGGAAAGAAAAGTTTATTGACCTATTCATTACACCTGGTTGCATCTTTTTCTTTCAACACTGAATAACAACTCTTAACAATTGTCCCTGCAAGGGACAGGAGACTTCATACAGTCTCCTTAAGTTTGAGTGAAATTTGCATTTAAATATATGCTCTGTAAACAAGTTTTGTATTGTTTTCCCACTCAAAAGACAATGGAAATATTTCTATATATGCTGAATTGCTAAGGAAATGTATTCTATTGATTTTTTATTTAAAACACAAGTGAATTATTCCCTTTCAATGGATGAATGGTGTAACTCAGCCTCCTGGTGAGAATTCCTTTTTCCTAAAATGTGTCTCATAGAACTTGCTGCTCAACAACAGCAATTAAGTTCATTGTTATAAACAATGAAAACGAAACATTATCATGGAAGTTGTAACAAACACAAGGAAAACCCATGGGTCCACTTCCCTGTGAAGACAGAATCTGTAAAGATTTACTTGCTTAAACTGTCACATTGAAGTCATCCCCATAAATTTATTCCTTAAAATCACATGGATAATGTCGAGTGCATGAGGCACACTAGGCAGGTTCAAGATATCTGCATGATACCCTTTCCATTTTAATAATCTGCTACTTGCAATGTTCCTAAGAGGTATTTTCAATATGATTCCTAATCCTACAGCAGCTCTTCAAATCACAGAGGTTACACTACAGGCAGAATTACCTTGGAAACTGTTACAAAGAGCAAAACAAAGTCTGTTTGGTTTTTTGTTTGTTTGTTCGTTTTTTCTTGGTGGGCCTCCCTTAAGTAAAGAAGTTATATTTGTTTCAGCTGTAAGTTTTTGAAATAATTCCATAGGAAAAGACTGTAATAATAACTTGTTTGCTTGTTTTCACTTTCACTAACTGGCTTCGCCCAGCCCTTTGTTTTCTCCTACAGTATTTAGGATCTTGTAAAGCTCTGGATCAAACTGTGCAATTAATTTCATACACCTAGGCCCCCAAACAACTGCTCTTAGCAAACTGCAATGACACCATTCCAAATGCCAAATCAATGATGAAACACTTACATGTGTAACCAAGGAAAGAATAATAGAAAACAACTGCTAAGGGTCCCGTGTTTCTGCAAACACTCTGTTGCAATTAAGTTTCTATCAGTGGCATTACGTTACACATTCATTTGGGGTGTTTGCAAGAGGAAGTTTTGGAGCAAAGAGACTGCTTAAGAGAGTTTTGAAGTAGAAAATGAGGTGCTACCAGTTCTGAGAAACTGTAGAGAGATTTGAAAAGTACTAAGCACCCCCAAGCCTATGGTGCATTATTTAGTGGCCAGCAAACAACATGTTATTGATTAACTGATGTTTAGATATTGTTCATATGAATATAAAAATGTACATGTGGCTTTTTTTGGAATAAGCAACAATGACAAAGTTGTTCTGATCCATTGTCTGAGGAGTAATGAGGGATTCTTAAGTCCTGTGGATAGCTCAGCTGTCGTGCACATGAATCAGCCATGCAAAGGGAAAGCAGAGATTTCCAGGAATTGTGGAATGAGAAAATGAAAGCATGCAGCTGTGGTGAAGCTGCAGATGTTGTGGGTGAGCGACACCCGTCTTCTTCAGCCTGAGAAAAAAGCCAAAAGCATAAACACCCCTCAGGGCAATGAATCAGTTCCTCCTCCTCCTCCTCGCAATAGCCTCCCATATGTGAGCCACACAACACACAGCATCCACGACCACAGTGCTGATACCTTCTTTCAGAAAATGGAGCCTACCTGCATCCACACCCTTGGGATGAGGCCAAGGAGGGTCAAGAAGAAATCTGCAACACTGGCACTGACATTTTAAAATGTTTTGTTGTGGTTATTTTTTTAATGTCATAAAGCTCCCAAGCTTCATTTTACCTCAGTTGTTTGGGGCTTCTCTTGTACCCAGGCCACCAGTCTACATACACTGTCAGCTGGGCACGAGGATGTGTGTGGGAAATGGCTATTCTCTGCTGAGAAGATGAGTGCCCTCTACCAAAACCTCACATGAAACACCGTCTTCCCAAGGTACCATGATTTCTGACTTAGAAAAGCCCTGAAAATTATGAGCTGAGTCTTCTATTGACCAAGAAAGGACGAAGCTCAATCTGCATAAATTTTGACCTCACAGCTGCAATCAAAGCTACTCCTTACACTCATGTTATTTCTGAATTGCTGAGCTGTGAAACTAAATGATCTGAACATTTTCTTTTGGAAAAAAATCACTTTCATATATTAAAAAAAATTAAGAAGGTTACAGTAGTGAGTAAAAACATCATGAGACGGCAGGACTCTGGTCCCTTCAAGTCCACCACATGCACACACAGAGCTTTTGCTTGAAAGACACAATAATCTCTGATCCATATTTCAAGGCAGTTAATGTGACCTCAGAACTCAGAGGCTACATCATTGATGAATGCTCATCCATCCTCATTTCCTTGGCTGGCGCATTATAAAAAGAAGATGATGTGACTTCCAATATATCTGTCTTACGATATATCTATCTTACAATTCATGAGAAATATATGCCTATGTCATGAAAGGTGCAAGTTCTGGAGGCATTTTATCACACAGGTAAGCATTGCAATTGCAATAGGCCTTCAACAAAAGACCAGTGTGCAAGGTCAGGGGAGTTCATTTCCTAAGGAGAATGTCAAAATTACGTTATCTGCTCAAGCTCCTAACAGTTCATTGGGTTTCCTCATGGAACTTCTTCCAGTGTAATATTTACTTTTTGCTCTACCTTGCCAGACACATCCATATCACTTCAAAATAAATCTTGTGTAGCATAGAAACCAGAGATCTGCAGCAGATTGGTTTTCACAGGCTGCAAATGAGTATGTGGGGACTGTTTACCTTAAAGCCTTACTATATTAGTTGAAAATATTGCAGCCAAATGTATTTTATTATCTTTGTATGCATCTGGGCTGCTGTCTCATTCCAGTGTTCCTAATGTTTAGGCTTCAGTGTTCCCTGCTGGATGACCATCACGTTAGGAAGCCAGTGCAGCTAATGTAAGCCTCTGATGAACTAGCAGAAGATGCCAGAGCTGTCAGTACAGTGAGGGCAAACAGAGCTGTTCAGAAAGCTGTACCTTGATGCCTTTCACATGAATTTATTTGCGTATAAGTATGCAATAAACTGCACCTCCATAGGTCTTGACAAGGCGCCGATGACTTGAATAGCTGCAGTGCAGTCAAGACTGGCATCAAGAATAGCAGAGGTTTTCATGAAAATGGAAAGACTAGCCTTTATTTACTTTTTTTTTGTTTACGAGACTCTAAAAAAACTTCAAAATCCAGTGCCTCACTCTTTTGTGTAGCTTGTTGTCCCATAAGTGGGATTTTCTTCAGCATCTAGACATTCTGAACTGAGTTTCTTCTTTTTTTTTTTCCTTGAAAGTAAAGATGCAACTTAACCTATGTAATTTTACCACATCTCACCAGACCTAGTCAATATTTCTCTAGACAGTCAACATATTGATTGTGCTTAGAGGATAATAACCACTTCTTTCCTTGAAAGAAAATAAAGCACACATAAAAAACTAACATTTTTGTAGCTGCAAAGAAGTTTGTGCAACATGATCCAGCACATACTAAACCACAGACCAAAAAATAAAATTTTAATTCTATTAATAGTAGTATACAATTTTAACATCAGTTTCAGTCCTCTGTTTTGACAGTGGTGGGTAAACTTATAAGCAGGATACATCCTGAATATATACAAGATACTGTATCATATTCATACTGTACTATATTCGTAGAATAGAATCATAGGATGATCTGGGTTGGAAGTGACCTCCAAAGGTCATCTGGTCCAACCTTCTCTACAGTAAGGAGGGGCATCCTCAACCAGATCAGGCTGCCCAGTGTCCTGTCAAGCCTTGGCATCCTGGTCTGATCCTACATCCTAGGGGCTGCTCTCCTCCCTAGCAAGTCCATGTGCAGTGCTGGGTGCTCACTGATCTCTCATGTTCCGTTCTGCAGTAAGCAACTAGATCAGGTTGCTGTGACCAGCAAGTCGAGGGAAGTGATTCTGCTGCTCTACACTGCTCTGGTGAGATGTCACCTGCAATGCTGTGTTCAGCTATAGAATCCTCAGCACAGGAAAGACATGGACTTGTTAGAGCAGGTCCAGAAGAGGCCACAAAAATGATCAGAGTATTGGAATGTCTCTGCTGGGAGGACAGGATGAGTGCTGGGACTGTTCAGTCTGGAGAAAAGAAGGCTCCAAAGAGACCTTTTTGTGGCCTTTCAGTATTAAAAGAAAGCCTATAAGAAAGATAGGTACAGTATTTATCAAGGTGTGCTGCAACCAGACAAAGGAGTAATTGTTTTAAACTAAAAAAATAAGAGATTAAGACTAGATACAAAGAACAGTGAGGTGGCACAGTTTGCCCAGAGAGGTGACAGATGTCCTATCCTAGGAAATGTTCCAGGTCAGGGTGGATGAGGTGGTGAGCAACCTGAAGAAGTTAAGAAATGTCCCTGTTCTTTGCAGAGAAGTTGGACTCGATGACCTTTAAACATCCTTTCCAACCCAAACCATTTTATGTCTCTATAACTCTAGCAGCTGAAAAGCAGTGGCCAGAGAGCAGAGGAGGTGAGACTGTGTGTTTGTGCCTGTTTTGCAAGACCTGTGCAGCCCTGCATCTGCAGAGGTGGTTACTTCTCTTAACAGTTACTCTGGCATGCAGCCTTTGCAACTGAGAGAATGAGGGTGAAGTTCCACGATGAATGGCACCCCACTATGCAAGTAGTATCTAGCAGCAAAACCCATTCCTCAGGGACTCTTCATTTAACTAATGGATGTCTCACTCAGTCTTAACTGTTCCCTCATCTAAGCTTCTTTCTAAACGTACAAGCTCTGATTTCAATCCCAAAGGAAAAAGTGTGAGATGACAGCAACCAAATCAAGAGCTTAGTGTAATACTACTACTACTACTTATTCTTATTATTATAAAGATATAAAATATACAATTACAGAAACTCTTTAAAAAAATAAAATTGCTTACCCCCTTTACAAACACACCTTTCTGAGGAGGTAACACACATACAGCTTGTCAAGAATCTGGCTTGCAAATCAAAGTTAATACTACAACACCCCCTCTTTAAATCATTCTCAGATCCATCTGTGTAATGGCTCCTCAAGTGTAATTCCCTATTAAGAGGCTTTATCTGGAGAGATAAGCAGCTGGTTCCCATGTCACTAATTGCTGTCTGCTGTGATTTTAAAACATCTGCACCATTGTGCTCTTCATTTTCATATTCTAATCACCCTGAAACTTGAAAAGGTACATCATTGATTGTTTCTGTGGGTTAATTAGTACACAGTCTCCTTGTAGAGACAATTTAAAGGCAGTCAGAACCTCAATCAGCAAGTTTGTTTTAAAAATTAATAACATTGGAAGCGTCTGTGGGAACTGGCATCTGCAATGACACATCAGATTGTGCTCTGGGGACATACCATCCTTTGTTGTCTTCATAGGCTGGATATAAAAATGAGAAAAAAGAAAAAGAAGAACTTTCCAAAATTGATAATGTCACTTAGAATCTTGGATAGGTCTTGCTTTTACCTGTAGGCCACCCCTGCCTCCCCAGCAAGAACGAATCTTATCAAAATATCACATAATACCTGTGTAGTCTATGAACATGTAGGCCATTTTTGGCAGCAACTGTGGCAACTGAGAACTGGCACCTCATTCTAAAATCCTTGTTCTGAAGCCGTGAATGCTTGCAAGTATGTGGGCATTTGCTCCCTTTGCCACCTTGGTTGGCTAGCTGCAGGTCATCAGGTGCTGTTTCCAAGTCATTCACAGAAAGATATCAGCTCAAGCACAGCATTCTGCTTTGGCAGTGATATTGCACACAAACTGGACCTTCCTGAGCCAGCTCAGGTCAAAGGCAAGCCTTAATTCATACTTGCTTATAACTTAAGTTTATACTCAAAAGCACTTCAGACAATGATGATACATCTTTGGTGTCTAGTAAAAGGTCATGAGATTTTCAAGACTAAATGAATCAGTCTGGTGGCACTAAGGTTAAGCAGAAAATGCAACGAGCATCCCTCTTCTGAAAAATCAGATTCTCCTTCACGAGAAACTCGTAAGCACTAGAGGAATTCCATGTAATTTGTACCTCTCGAGGAAGCTTTCTCTTCTGTTTCTGCTTCCTTAGACATGCACAAAAACATGCTACTAGAAAATAAAAAAAAAACAACTTTGAGAGGAAATTTAAAAAAGAGATTTCCAGCTTGGACACATGAACAAATAATCATGGTTTAGCTCACATTCTTGCTCAAAACTGAACATTTCCTCTTGTGTATTACTGAGGTAGTTACA
The DNA here is from genome assembly GCA_013400475.1 of Tricholaema leucomelas. Taxonomy (NCBI): domain Eukaryota; kingdom Metazoa; phylum Chordata; class Aves; order Piciformes; family Lybiidae; genus Tricholaema lacrymosa; species Tricholaema leucomelas. The sequence goes on along the minus strand of WAAF01004141.1, from coordinate 3,503 downwards.
AAGTGCTCACTCAAAGACTCTAATTAGAAATACAGTTTGGAGATAGCTCATGTATTTTGGTGAGCAAACTGAGTCCTCCTGGGACACCATTGCTCTGTAAATAAAAGATGCTAAGCAGAGGAGACACCATATTCAGCGGAACTTAACTCTAGCCTGATGACTTACAGATTGAGCAATAATTAACACATCAATTTATAGGAAGGTTTTGTGATCAAGTCAGGTTAGTTCATAATACCAAGTGTCAGAATTTGTTTCAGAAAGACATTTAGGTCCTTGGTGACAAATCAGAGAAGAGGGATCACCAACTGACATATGATACTTGCTGGAAATGCAAACAGCGTCTTCTGAAGAACTATACTGACTGGTTCAGAACTGATGCAGAGGCTTTAATTCAAATGAAAATACTTATAGAAAATATGTGAGCAGACGCAGATATAAAATTCATTATTACTGTCCCAAACAAGGTGGGGGGGCCCAGAGTAGTTTTTGTAATTTATCACTCTTAGGGTTTACTCCTTTCCTGAGTCTTCAATAGCGCAAAGACGAAACACCACTACACTCATAGGAGTGAAGATCATTCTTCAGACATTGAAAGGCAGGCAGGAATTAACATGAAGCTGCAGGGACACTACTTGAAATTGAGACACAGCATGGGGTGGGAGTGGGTTAATTAAAAGCAAAACATCATTCTATTTGTGTCCATTCACACAAACACTACAGACTATGGTGCAAGTCTTGTGCAAATCAGAAGGATCTTCAATGAGGCTGCTGGAGATCCTTTTGGATTTGCACTCCCACTGCTACATAGCTCTGTCCTCCCTGTGATATTTGTGGAATTGTGTCATCTCAAAGAAAGCAGAGTTCAGGTTTGGGCATTATAATTGTTTGGAGAATACCTATCTGAAGCACTTATCCTTAGGAAGAGATAAAGCAACGCACAGAGACTACCAACGGGTCCAGAGATGCTCACGTTTGAAAACTGTACCTTTTCATGAATTCCTGGCAAAGAATGAGAGTCTAAAGTTATTCCAACTTAATTTTGCTGCAACTGGATGATTAGCACAGTATTTCAATCTTCTGCTGGATTTCAGAAACTTCCACTTCCCACATACAGGAATTGAGGCTTCTCTTTAGGTAAACTGCAACAACATGTTGAATTCATAAAGGTAAGATTTGGTGCTGCAGACTCCTCTGCTATTTACTAATTGTACAGACCCACCTCTGCACATATTTTATTTACCAAATGTTTAAACAACCCTGCTCTTTTCAGGGCTTTGTATTAAGCACCAAGTCTGGGAAACCTCTAAACAAGGGGATTTTTCTGTCATCTCCAACAAAAAGCTCATCATCGCTGACATAACAATGCAGTTTAAATATCGTGATTAAGCATAACACAGTTAGCCACCTCAGTTTGAGCAGCTGGGAGAGAAAAACTGGGCAGCAGTTAATGTGGACTACAATGGGACTCATACAATTTTGCCCATTCATCTAGTGAGATAACCCGGGTTCAGTTCTTGTTTGGCCTCAAGCCAGTGCGAAGATTTTTAAGTGAGCTTTTCAGACATTACATCCACAAAGCCAGGACTTGCAGAGCAAGGCACTTTTGCTAATCTGCATGCTTTTGTTCATCCAAAAGCATTGGTAATGAACTTAACAGCAACAGTACTATTAAGATTTTATTACTCATGTATAAAACATACTTCCAACCCTTCCGAGTTGGTATACTTCCACAGACCTCAACTTACTCTTGCAAGCCTGTAACTATGATTTTGCACATCCAGGTTTCTATCTCATCCTGCTTTTCCACTTTGGTCTGTAGTTTTGAGTTGTGGAGGGCAATATGTATCTATGTAGTGACTTGGACAAAGACAAACAGGAAAAACATTCCAAGATGGACTATGGTCTGCAGAAATGTCACCAGTAAGGAGCTCTGAAAGGTTTGTGATGTCCAGGATGCTAATACTTCGGCACATCTCAGATTACTGAATTGAAAATAAGGATATGAGAAGCTGTCGACTCTATGTCTGAAGTGTTTAATTTGTATTGAAAGATTTCTTTTATCCTACATTTAGTATAAGAATTGCAGTGCTATCCCAAATACTTTATTTTTTTTCTTTTTCTTTTTTCCTTTTTTTTTTTGTTTTTTTCTTTAAACAAGGACTGGGGGAAATCTTTTCCAATGAGACCAGTGATTCTTTCCATTACAGTTAAATAATTTGATTGTAAATTAAGTCCTTAAATGTCAAGGAGATGCTGAATTCACCTGAAAACAGACATTTAGAGGAGCTCATCAAAGCTGTGAGCTCCAGTCAGTTAGCTCATCATTCTTTTAACATGCACCTACTTCATTTAGCATTTACTGACCACCAGATTAATTCTTTTGAATTGCAGCTAAAGTCTGATATGAAGTACTGCATGAACATTAGGAAAAAGTCCATAAATCTGCCAGAACATCTACCTGGTGTATGTGGGTTAAAGTTCATGAAAACTTGCATGAGAGGTCAAGTATCCAGCGTCTTCCCACCTCTGTGCATTAAGATCTGAAACCTATACCAGGAATCCAGAGAGAGAACTGCCTGTGTCTTCAGCAAATTCATTATGAAAAGATGAACTTCAGCCATCTGCAGCAAAATATGGCAGGTTTTGAAAAATCTGCCTAACGAGGTCATACATAGGAAATTTCTGCCTCCACTTACAAGTCATTGCCCTCTGTGGAAAGTGAGTAAATGGTATGGGGTGTACCATTCAGAGATGAGACATGTACTGAACTTTCTCAAACTTATGGTCTCAGATGTTTTTCCAAAGTAGGATTCTCACTTATTTCACCAATGAAATAATTATCTTCTGGTGGGAAGGAACAGGATCACATTAATGTTCCCTTGCACCGTATGCAGTCTTTTTTATTCTGAAACTGCAGTAATACCTGCTTTATTTGCAAAAGCGTACAGGATAAGTGGAGTTTCAAAAGCTTCATCTTCCCAGTTTGCTTACAACCTGTGTTTGTTTTTCACCACTGCTGGCAGATAAAAAGTAATCATTTTTCCCTTTCCCCTAGAACCTGCATAAACTGCAAGAGTTGATAACAGGCTATTTTCTGCATATGTTGAAGAAGTTAAAAGCATGTCGGATGTCTCTACTTCTGAACTAGAGGTGATGTCTCTGTGATATAGTTATTGATGATTTTATAGAATCATAGAATCATAGAATTATCCAGGTTGGAAGAGACCTCCAAGATCATCCAGCCCAACCTATCACCCAGCCCTATCCAGTCAACTAGACCATGGCACCAGTATTTTCTTGAACATCTCCAGGGATGGCGACTCCACCACCTCGCAGGGCACCCCATTCCAATGGCAAGTCACTCTCTCTGGAAAGAACTTCCTCCTAATATCAACAGGTGATTTATTTTAAGGAAGTCAGGTTTGAAAAAACAAACAAACAAAATAACCAAAACTGTGAGAATGCAAAGTGTAGAAGAGCTGTGGGAATGGAGTGAAGAAGAA
>WAAF01004140.1:5598-17416 GCA_013400475.1 Tricholaema leucomelas | reverse complement strand
GAGCTCCTCCACCACCTCCCCAACCTCTTAAGAGCTCCTCCACCGCCCCCTTGAGCTCTTCCATCCCCTCCCTGAGTTCCTCAGAGCTCCTCCACCACCTCCTTGAGCTCTTCCATCACCTCCCTGAGTTCCTCAGAGTTCCTCCACCACCCCCTCGAGCTCTTCCTCCACCTCCCTAAGCTCCTCAGAGCTCCTCCTCCACCTCCCTGAGCTCCTCGGGTCTCCTCCACCATCTCCCTAAGCACCTCCACCACCTCCTCGAGCTCCTCCAGCCTCTCTCCCAGCCCTCCTCCCCACCACCCCCCCAGCTTCCTCCAAGCCTCTCCTCTGTAAAGGCCTTTATTGGACTGAAGAGCAAACCAAGGACTGGAATCGGCATCGAGCTGCAGCTGAGCTGGCTCTGGTGGGGAGGTTGCCCTCTCCAGGGAGGAGGTTGCCCTCTCTGGGGGAGAAGGTTGCCCTCTCCAGGGGTGGGAGGTTGCCCTCTCCGGGGGAGGAGGGAGGTTGCCCTCTTCAGAGGGGGGAGGGAGGTTGCCCTCTCCAGTTGAGAGGTTGCCCTCTCCAGGGGGGGAGGGAGGTTGCCCTCTCCAGTTAAGAGGTTGCCCTCTCCCTGGGGGAAGGGAGGTTGCCCTCCCCAGGGGGTGGCTTTTTAGTAGGTGCCCAGAGCAGGGAGGTTAAAGTTTGGCTGAGTAAAAAGGAAGGGGCCAGAGGGAGGGGAGAGTGGAGGTGGTGAGGAGGAGGTGGAGGATGTGGTGAGAAGGTGAGGAAGAGGAGGAGGTGAGGAGGGGGAGATGAGGAGGAGGTGGAGGAGGAGGTGGTGAGGAGGAGGTGGTGAGGAGGAGGAGGAGAAGGTGGTGAGAAGGTGAGGAAGAGGGGGAGGAGGAGGTGAGAAGGAGGTGAGGAGGTGGTGAGGAGAAGGAGGTGGTGAGGAGGTGAGGAGAAGGAAGCGGGGACGAGGTGGTGAGGAGGAGGAGGAGAAGGTGGTGAGAAGGTGAGGAAGAGGGGGAGGAGGAGGTGAGGAGGGGGAGGTGAGGAGGAGGTGGTGAGGAGGAGGGGAGGAGGAGGAGGTGAGAAGGAGGTGAGGAGGTGGTGAGGAGAAGGAGGTGGTGAGGAGGTGAGGAGAAGGAAGCGGGGACGAGGTGGTGAGGAGGAGGAGGAGGAGGTGAGGAGGAGGAGGAGGTGAGAAGGAGGTGGGGAGGAGAAGGAGGTGGGGAGGAGGTGGTGAGGAGGAGGAGAAGGTGGTGAGGAGGAGGAGGAGGTGGTGAGGAGAAAGGGGAGGAGGTGGTGAGGAGGAGGTGAGGAGGTGGAGGAGGTTTTGAGGAGGAGGAGGTGAGCAGGAGGTGGTGGAGGTGAGGAGGTGGTGTGGAGGAGGCGTCGACGAGGAGGGGGAGGAGGAGGTGGTGAGGAGTGGGGGGAGGAGGTGAGGAGGAGGAGGAGGGAACCTCGAAGGAGGAACAATGAGAGCCTGAGAGTCCACCAAAGGAAAGCTCCTGGAGGAGCACAGGGAAGGTCTTCTCCTACAAGCTGCCTTTTAATGTGGTCCATGGGGTCCAAGCCAGCTGGAAGGGTCCTAAAGGACTTGGCTGAGGAAGGGGCTGAAGGGTCGAGGAGGGACACAAAGGTTAGGGGACAAGACCCAGGGGACAAGAGGCACCTGGAGAAGGCTCAGAAGAGAAACAAACCCAACCCCAGCAGTGCCCTCCCCGAGGTCCAGCAGGGCAGAAGATGCTGCTCAGGGAGGTGATGCTGGCAGGAGGAAGGGGGTGGAGGTCCAGAGCCATGGTGGAGACCCAAAACCATGGTGGAGGTCCAGAACCATGCCAGAAAGATCCAGAACTGTGGTGGTGGAGGTCTAGAACCATGGTAAAGGGCCAGAGCCACGGTGAAGATCCAAAACCATGGTAGAGGATCCAGAACCATGGCAGAGAGATTCAAAACCATGCTGGTGGAGAGATCCAGAAGCATGCTGGAGATCCAAAACCATGATAGAGAGATCCAGAACCATGCTGGAGATCCAAAACCATGATAGAGAGATCCAGAACCATGCTGGAGATCCAAAACCATGATAGAGAGATCCAGAACCATGCTGGTGGAGGTCCAGAACCATGGTGGAGAGATCCACAACCATGCTGGAGATCCAGAACCACGGTAGAGAGATCCAGAACCATGGTAGAGAGATCCAACACCATGGTAGAGAGATCCAGCACCACACTGGTATAGATCCAAAACCACACTGGTAGAGAGATCCAGAACCACAGTGGTAGAGAGATCCAGAACCATGGCAGAGAGATCCAGAACCAGGGTGGAGAACCAGAACCATGGTGGAGATCCAGAACCACAGTGGTGGAGACCCAGAACCATGGTAGAGTGATCTAGAACCATGCTGAAGATCCAGAAACATGGTATGGAGATCTAGAACTACACTGGTGTAGACCCAGAACCATGGTAGAGTGATCTAGAGCCATGCTGAAGATCCAGGACCATGTTAGAGAGATCCAGAACCACACTGGTGTAGACCCAGACCCATGGCAGAGTGATCTAGAACCATGCTGAAGATCCAGAACCAAGGTAGAGAGATCCAGGACCATGTTAGAGAGATCTAGAACCACACTGGTGTAGACCCAGAACCATGGTAGAGTGATCTAGAACCACGCTGAAGATCCAGAACCAGGGCAGAGAGATCCAGGCCCATGGTAGAGAGATCTAGAACCACACTGGTGTAGACCCAGACCCATGGTAGAGTGATCTAGAACCACGCTGAAGATCCAGAACCAGGGCAGAGAGATCCAGGCCCATGGTAGAGAGATCTAGAACCACACTGGTGTAGACCCAGACCCATGGTAGAGTGATCTAGAACCACGCTGAAGATCCAGAACCAGGGTAGAGAGATCCAGGACCATGGTGGAGATCCAGAACCATGGTGGAGAGATCCAGACCCATGGTGGAGTGATCTAGAACCATGCTGAAGATCCAGAACCAAGGTAGAGAGATCCAGGACCATGTTAGAGAGATCTAGAACCACACTGGTGTAGACCCAGACCCATGGTAGAGTGATCTAGAACCACGCTGAAGATCCAGAACCAGGGTAGAGATCCAGACCCATGGTAGAGAGATCCAGAACCACAGTGGTGTAGATCCAGAACCATAGTCTAGAGATCCAGAACCATGGTGGAGATCCAGAACCATGGTAGAGAGATCCAGACCCATGGTAGAGTGATCTAGAACCATGGTAGAGTGATCTAGAACCATGCTGAAGATCCAGAACCAGGGTAGATAGATCCAGAACCATGCTGGAGGTCCACCCCATGACCCCCTCCAGCTCCTCCTGAGCCCACCCCAGCCCCTGGGCTCTGTCACCATCCCCTGAAGGAGGAACCACCAAAGCCTCCCCAAGGCCTTTGCTGTCCTCCACCTGCTCTGCAGGGCCAGAACCTTCCTCTCCATCACCATCACCACCACTGAGCCCTTCCCCTGCCCCCCAGCCCCAAACCCTCTCTGCTGGGGAAGGGCTCAAAAGCAATGAGAGAGTCTCAGCCCCCTGGGGTGGGCTCATCCCCAGCCTCAGGGGGGGTCCTGTTCAGGGGGTTCCAAGGTCTCCCCCCCACCAAGCACAAACTCAACTGGAACCACTCCAGAGCCTCATTTGAAAGCCTACAGAGAAGCTCCCAAGCTCAGTGATGAGTTTGGGGGGGTGGGGGATGGATGGGGGCCAAGTTTCCTCCCCCTCCCCCTTCATCCATGGTCCCCTCCCTCTCCCCTCTCCCTCTTCCTCCACTCCCATCTCTCCTGCTACCTCCTGGGTTGTCCTGCTCAGGTTAGAGGCTAATGGAGAGAGAAGGGTGGTGAGGAGGATGCCAGCTGAAGCCACCACCATCATCATCATCATCATCATCATCCTCCCCCCCTTCCCCCAGCAGGAAGCCTCCCCCCCCCCAGGGTCAGAATGTCCATGGGTCCTGCAGCTGAGCTTCAGTGCCGAGGGTGCTGCTGGCTGCGGCCTCAGGGCTCTGTGGCTGCCTGCTGGAATCTTCTCCCTTCAGGCTCTTCCTGCAGACAGGGCAAGTGTCGTGCTGAGGAGAGAGGGGGGCAGGGAACAGCCTCAGGGGGGGGCAGGGAACGGCCTCGGGGCGGGGCAAAGAGTCCTTCCCTACCCCCAACCCCCACCCCCAGAGCAGGGAGCCACTGGAGAGCATTTCCTGCCCCTCCCCAGCTCCAGCAGGGACCCTCTGGAGAGCATCTCCTGCCCCCTCCCAGCCCCAGCAGGGACCCTCTGGAGAGCATCTCCAGCCCCTTCTGAGCTCCAGCAGGGACCTTCTGGAGAGCATCTCCTGCCCCCCCCTCCCAGCTCCAGCAGAGACCCTCTGGAGAGCATCTCCTGCCCCCCCCAGCCCCAGCAGGGCACCCCCAGCAGCTTGCCCAGCAGCACAGTGCCCAGGGCAGGGCTTGGCAGCTCTGCACACAAGGAGGCTCCACAGCCTCTCTGGGCAGCCTGCTCCAGCCTCCTGCACCCTCACAACAAACAACTTTCTCCTCCTGCTCACACACAACCTCCTGGCTGCCACTTGCTGCCCCTTGGCACCACTCCCAAGATGCCAGCCCCAGCCTCTTGCCCCCCTCCACAGCCCCTTCAGCTCAGACCCCCTCTGGGGCTGCTCTCCTGCAGCCTCTCAGCCCCAGGGCTCAGCCTTTGCTCCTCACACAGCTGCTCCAGGCCCCTCAGCACCTTCCCAGCCTGCCCTGGACTCTCCCCAGCAGCTCCCAGGCCCTCTGCAGCTGGGGGGAGCCCAGACCTGGCCCTGGCACCGCAGGGGTGGCCTCAGCAGGTGGCACAGCAGAGGGGCAGCAGAACTTAACCCTTGCCCTGCTGCCCACACTCTGCTGCATGCCCCCAGCAGAGCCTTGGAGGCTTCTTGGCCATGGGGGCACCTTGCTGGCTCCTGGGCACCCTGCTGGCTGCTGGGCACCTTGCTGGCTCCTGGGCACCCTGCTGGCTCCTGGGCACCTTGCTGGCTCCTGGGCACCTTGCTGGCTCCTGGGCACCCTGCTGCCTTCTGAGCACCCTGCTGCCTCCTGGGCACCCTGCTGCCTCTTGGGCACCTTGCTGGCTGCTGGGCACAGTGCTGGCTCCTGAGCACACTGCTCCCCCCTGGGCACCCTGCTGGCTCCTGGGCACCTTGCTGGCTCTTGGGCACCCTGCTGCCCCCTGGGCACCCTACTGCCTTCTGGGCACTTCACTGCCTCCTGAGCACTCCCTCACCCCCCAGCACTGCCAGCTCCTGCTCTCTGCAGCTGCTGCCCAGCAGCTCCTCCCCTCCCATCCCATCCCCTGTGCTGCTGCAGGAGGTTGTCCCTGCCCGGGGGCAGGGTGGGGGAGGGTCAGCAGCAGCTCCCCCCCAGCCCTTACCAGCTCTAACCAGGGCACGATGCAGTTGCTGTGGAAGAAGTGGTTGCAGGGCAGCTGCCGAACCTGCTCAGCCACTGTGTAGTCCTCCTTGCAGACAGGACACTCCAGGCCTGTGTCTGCAAGAGAGGCAAAAGAGTGCCAAGGAGGTGCCAAGGGAGGCACCTGGAGGGCACAGCTCCAGCCCTGCCACACTAAAGTAGCTTCTGGAAGGATCCACACAAGCTCCTCAGCGGCAGGAGGATGTTGAGGAGCTGGAGAAGGGAAGGGATTGTGGCCATGGGGTGGGCAGGGTTGGGCTGCTGAGTGCCAGGAGGAGCAGCAGGAGCAGGGCAGGGATTGTGCCCCTGGGGTGGGCACTGAGGAGGGCACAGATGGAAGGGCGGGGGCAGGGTTGGGCTGCTGAGTGCCAAGAGGAGCTGGAGCAGGGCAGGGATGGTGCCCCTGGGGTGGGCACTGAGGAGGGCACAGCTGCAATGCTGGGGGCAGGGTTGGGCTGCTGAGTGCCAGGAGGGCATTGAGGAGCTGGAGCAGGGCACAGAGAAGGGCAAGGAAGGTGGGGAAGGGTCTGGAGAAGAGGCTGGGGAGGGGCAGCTGAGGGAGCTGGGGGTGGTGAGGCTGAGGAAGAGGAGGCTGAGGGAGGCCTCATTGACCTCTGCAGCTCCCTGAGAGGAGGCTGCAGCCAGGTGGGGGTTGGGCAGTGCCAGGCCCAGAGGAGATGCCCTCAGGCTGCCCCAGGGCATGAGGAACAATTTGTGCCCCTTGAGGCTTGCCCAGGCCTGGCCCAGGCCCAGTGGTGGAGTCTCCATCCCTGGAGCTGTGGTGCTGAGGCCATGGCTTGGTGCTGGACTCCATCACCTCCAGGATCTCTTCCATCCCAACCCCTTCCAGACCCTTCTGGACCCTCTAGGGCCAGTAGCAGCTTTGCCCACCCAGGTGCCAACCACACTCTTGCTGCTCTCTGCCCCTCAGCCTCCTCCCTGATCTTCCTCAGCCTCCTCCCTCTGCCCCTCAGCCTCCTCCCTGACCTTCCTCAGCCTTCCCCCTCTGTCCCTCAGCTTCCTCCCTGATCTTCCTCAGCCTCCTCCCTCTGCCCCTCAGCCTCCTCCCTGATCTTCCTCAGCCTCCTCCCTGATCTTCCTCAGCTTCTCCCCAATCTTCCTCAGCCTCCTCCCTCTGCCCCTCAGATTCCTCCTTCATCTTCCTCAGCCTCTCCCCGATCTTCCTCAGCCTCCTCCCTGATCTTCCTCAACCACCTCCCTCTGTCCCTCAGCCTCTTCTCTGATCTTCCTCAGCCTCCTCCCTGATCTTCCTCAGCCTCCTCCCTGGGCCCCTCAACCTCCAATTTGAGCTCCTCAGCCTCGCCCCGGGATGCCCCCAGGGGAGCTGAGCAGGCAGAGGAGGCCTCTGGGACAGGAGCAGCAGCAGCAGAGATCTCCTCCTGCTTGGGCCCTACCAGAGCAGTGTTTTTTGGGGGGGAAGGGAGGGGCAGAGGCCTTGGAGCAGCAACCTGAGAGGCCAAAGGAGCAGGCAGAGGGTGGGGAGGAGCTGATGGCAGAAGCAGAAGGCAGAGAGCAGCTCTGGGAGCTGCAGATGAGATCTGCAGAGCAGGACATTGGCAGCAGCCAGCTCAGGAGAGGAGGATCACAACAACAACAGGACCAGGCTGGGTCTGACCACAGCACAAAACACCCCCAGAGAGGTGCAGGAGGAGGTTATGGGATGGGGGCAGGAGGGGGAGATGATCTTGGAGATCATAGAGACTAAGCAGGATGTGACCCTGCCAAGGCTGGAGCTCAGCCATGGCCTCAGCACCACAGCTCCAGGGCTTGGAACCCCCTCCAGGGATGGGCACTGCCCTGGGCCAGGCCCTGACCCAGGCCCTGACCCTTCCTGCGGGGCACAAATTGCTCCTCATGGCCAAGCTGAGCCTGCCCTGGGGCAGCCTGAGGGCATCTCCTCTGGGCCTGGCACTGCCCAACCCCCACCAGGCTGCAGCCTCCTCTCAGGGAGCTGCAGAGGTCAATGAGGCCTCCCTCAGCCTCCTCTTCCTCAGCCTCACCACCCCCAGCTCCCTCAGCTGCCCCTCCCCAGCCTCTTCTCCAGACCCTTGCCCACCTTCCTTGCCCTTCTCTCTGCCCTGCTCCAGCTCCTCAATGCCCTCCTGGCACTCAGCAGCCCAACCCTGCCCCCAGCATTGCAGCTGTGCCCTCCCCAGTGCCCAGCCCAGGGGGCACAATCCCTGCCCTGCTCCTGCTGCCCACACCAATGCTGCTCCAGCCCAGGCTGCTGGTGCCCTTCTTGCCCACCTGGGCACCCCCTGGCTCCTCTCCAGCTGCTGGCACCAACCCCCCTAGGTCCTTTCCCCTCCCAGGCAGTTCCCATCCACTGCCCCCAGCCTGCAGCCTCCCAGGGGCTGCTGTGCCCAGGGGCAGGACTCAGCCCTTGCTGTGCCCAGGGGCAGGATTCAGCTCCTGCTGTGCCCCAGGAGCAGGACTCAGCCCTTGCTGTGCCCAGGGGCAGGACTCAGCTCCTGCTGTGCCCAGGGGCAGGACTCAGCTCCTGCTGTGCCCCAGGGGCAGGACTCAGCTCCTGCTGAGCTTCATCCCACTGAGCTCAGCTCTGGCTCCATCTCCCTCTGCAGCCTCCAACCCTCCCAGCCCAGCTTGGTGCCATCTGCAGCCTCCCTGGAGCTGCCCAGACCACTCATGAAGCTGCCCCAACAGAAGTGACCTCAGCACTGAGCTCTGTGGGCACAGCACCGGTGCCAAGTCCCCAACTGAGAGTGGGACTGGAGTGAAGCCATCAGAGAGGCTGAGGTGGTCCAAGGGGAAGCCAAGGACAGTGCAGAAGCTGATCCCTGGCAGGGAGGAGATGAGGAGCTGAGTGCCCAAGGGGCTCCTGGCTGCACCTACCAACTTGTTCCTGAGTTACTGCCACGGTGGGCAGGGAGGAGATCTTCTCCTTGTCTGCTGGGGGGGGTCCTGTGTTCTCCAGCTGCCCCAGGAGCTGTGCAGGACAAAACACAAGAGGTGAGGACATGGCCTGGGATCTGCAGAGCAGCATCAAAGCAGTGTGGAGGAGCTTGGAGAGGACATCCCAGCAGCAGCACTCACAGAAGCACAGAGCCAGGCAGGCTGGCAGAGAGCTCCAAGCTCACCCATGCCAACCTCTCCCCACCCCAGCCCTACCCAACCAACCAGACCATGGCACTCAGTGCCCACAGCCAGCCTTGGCTTCAACACCTCCAGCCATGGGCACTCCACCACCTCCCTGGGCAGCCCATCCCAGTGCCAATCACTCTCTCTGCCAACAACTTCCTCCTCACAGCCAGCCTGAGCCTGCCCTGGCACAGCTTCAGCCTCTGTGCCCTTCTTCTGGCCCTGCCTGCCTGGCAGCAGAGCCCAACCCCAGCTGGCCACAACCTCCCTGCAGGGAGCTGCAGACAGCAATGAGCTCTGCCCTCAGCCTGCTCTGGGCCAGGCTGCACCCCCCCAGCTCCCTCAGCCTCTCCTCACAGGGCTGTGCCCCAGGCCCCTCCCCAGCCTTGCTGCCCTGCTCTGGGCACCTTCCAGCACCTCAACATCTCTCTGCAATGGAGGAGCCCAGAACTGGGCACAGCACTCCAGGGCTGGCCTGAGCAGTGCTGAGCACAGGGGCACAAGAACCTCCCTGCTCCTGCTGCCCACACTGCTCCTGAGCCAGCCCAGGATGCCCTTGGCTCTGCTGCCCACCTGGGCACTGCTGCCTCCTGTCCATGGAGATAGCTCTGGCCTGGTCCTACAGCCCCCACCCCGAGGGCTGGGCATGGTTGGCAGCCCTAAGATGTTCCTTCTGCCCAGCCCTAGGAGCAGGCTGAGTTGGTTCCATCCCACCTCAGACCTTCAGTGCTCCTCCACAGCATCACTTCTGCTGCCCAAACCTCACTCCAATGCATCCAAACTCCCCCAGGCCACTTCTGCTCTTGGTGCCCTCTCCAGATCTTCCTCAGCCTCCTCCCTGATCCCTGATCTTCCTCAACCACCTCCCTCTGTCCCTCAGCCTCCTCCCTGATCTTCCTCAGCCTCCTCCCTCTGTCCCTCAGCCCCCTGAAGGGCCTGGCTGGGGATGGAGACATCTCCATGGAGATGGCAGAAGGAGCTGAGCTGCTCCTGGAGGACTCTGAAGCCAAGAGGAGTCAGTGGAGATGTCCTGAGGAGCAGCAGGAGCTCATCCTGCAGACACAAGGGAGGCTCAGCACCTCCTGCTCCTCCCCACAGGGCTTGACCTGGGCAGGAGGAGGAAAGGAGAAGACCTCCCAAGGCTCCAGAGGAGCTTCTTGGGTTGAGAGTTGGCACCAAAGCAAGGAGCAGCTGTGCCAAAGACCTGCTCCTGAGGGGGCAGCAGCTGCTGGGGGGCTTCCAGCTCCAGCTAAGGGGGCTCCAGCTCCAGCCACAGGTCCTCCAACTGCAGCTATGGAGCCTCCAGCTCCAGCCAAGGGAGCTCCAGTGTGGGGCCTCCAATTCCACTGTGGAGTCTCCAGCCCCAGCCCTGGGGGCTCCAACTCCAACCCCAGCCCTGGGGGCTCCAGCTCCAGCCACAGCCCTGGGGAGCTCCAATCCCAACCCTGGGGAGCTCCAGCCCCAGCCCTGGGGGCTCCAACCCCTACCTTGGGGAGCTCCAATCCCTACCCTGGGGGCTCCAAGCATGGAGTCTCCAGCTCCAGCCCTGGGGAACTTCAGCCCTACAGGCTCCAACTCCAGCTCCAGCCCTGGGGCCTCCAACCCCAATCCTGGGGGCTCCAGCTCCAGCCCTGGGGGGGTCTAAGTCCAGCCCCAGCCCTGGGGAGCTCCAATCCCAACCCTGGGGGCTCCAGCTCCAGCCCTGGGGGGCTCCAACCCCAGCCCTGGGGAGCTCCAGCCCCAGCCCTGGGGGCTCCAAGCATGGAGTCTCCAGCTCCAGCCCTGGGGAACTTCAGCCCTACAGGCTCCAACTCCAGCTCCAGCCCTGGGGCCTCCAACCCCAACCCTGGGGGCTCCAGCCTGTGCCCTCCAAGGCTCCCCAGGAGCTGAGCAGGAGCTGCCTGCAGCTCCTCTGCTTGTGTCTCAGCTCTGACTCAGAGCTTGGACTGCTCAGCCCCACACAGCCACTCCCAGCAGCTCCAGGAGCAGCTCAGAGCAGCCTCTGAGAGGCCTCACCCAGCTCTGGAGGCTTCTTTTCAGCTACTGAGATGCCCCAAACCTGCTGCTGCCACTCCAGAGCCCAGAAGCTGCTAAGCAGAGCCCAACCCCTGGGTCCCAGCCGAGACATTCACTCTGCTTGCTGGGTGTGGGGTGGGGAGGAGGAAGAAGAGGAGGAGGAGGAGGAGGCCAAAGGCTGGCTGAGAGCAGCTCTGTGGGCTCCTGCTGGGAAGTGCTGAGGGCTGAGATGCAGCTCAGGAAGCTGGGGGCTGCTGCTGGCCCTTGCCAGGAGCTTTCAGGAGGTGTCCTCACCACAGCAGAAGCCAAACTCAGCTCCCAGTAGCCAAACTCAGCTCCCAGTTTGTTCTTCCTCCTCTCCCAACGACTCCAACCCCCACGGGCATGAGGCTGTGGCTGGGGGTTGGGAGAGGTTGGACACCAGAGATGCCCAAGAGGAGCCCTGGGGATGATTCCAGAGGAAGGGAGGAGTGGACTGGGCTGATCCCACCACAAACCACAGCAGGAAATGCCTCAGGGCTGAGAGCTGCTGGGGCTGAGGGGAAGGAAAAAGCTCTGAAGCACCTCCAAAGCCTTGCCCCATGCGTGGGGGTTGGCACAGGGGGTGGAACGTGGAGGGTGGGGGTGGAAGGGACCAGCCCAGAGCAGAGTCACCAGGGCAGGGCACCAGGAACACATCCCAGTGAGGGTTGGGAGCCCCTAGAGGAGGAGACTCCACAGCTCCCTGCGGGCAGCCTGCTGCAGGCCTCCTCCAGCAGCCTCACAGCACAGAACTTCCTCCTCCTGCTCGGCTGCAGCCTCTGCGAGCAGCTCTGGGGCTGCCACCAGCAGGCTTGGGCACTGATTGTCCCCTCCCAGCCCTGGCACTGATTGTCCCTTCCCAGACCTGGCACTGATTGTCCCCTCCCAGCCCTGGCACCGATTGTCCCTTCCCAGACCTGGCACCGATTGTCCCCTCCCAGCCCTGGCACTCATTATTCTCTCCCAGCCCTGGCACTCATTGTCCCCTCCCAACCCTGGCACCAATTGTCCCTTCCCAGCCCTGGCACCGATTGTCCCCTCCCAACCCTGGCACCGATTGTCCCCTCCCAGCCCTGGCATTGATTGTCCCTTCCCAGCCCTGGCACTCATTGTCTCCTCCCAGCCCTGGCATTGATTGTCCCTTCCCAGCCCTGATCCAAGTCCCCAGAGCTCAAAGCTGGGCCTGAGGCAGATGCAGGCACAGAGCAGATTGAGCCTG
>WAAF01004139.1:55800-70879 GCA_013400475.1 Tricholaema leucomelas | reverse complement strand
ACATTAGATCACAGAGTTTCTAAGTACTAACCAGTCTGAATGTTTCTAGAGAGCTCACACTAGATCACAGAGTTTCTAAGTACTAATTGGTTTTAATGTCTCTAGAGAGCTCACATTAGATCACAGAGTTTCTAAGTACTTATTGGTTTTAATGTTTCTAGAGAGCTCACATTAGATCACAGAGTTTCTAAGTGCTAACTGGTTTTAATGTTTCTAGAGAGCTCACATTAGATCACAGAGTTTCTAAGTGCTAACTGGTTTTAATGTTTCTAGAGAGCTCACATTAGATCACAGAGTTTCTAAGTGCTAACTGGTTTTAATGTTTCTAGAGAGCTCACATTAGATCACAGAGTTTCTAAGTACTAACTGGTCTTAATGTTTCTAGAGAGCTCACATTAGATCACAGAGTTTCTAAGTGCTAACTGGTCTTAATGTTTCTAGAGAGCTCACATTAGATCACAGAGTTTCTAAGTGCTAACTGGTCTTAATGTTTCTAGAGAGCTCACATTAGATCACAGAGTTTCTAAGTGCTAACTGGTCTTAATGTTTCTAGAGAGCTCACACTAGATCACAGAGTTTCTAAGTGCTAACTGGTCTTAATGTTTCTAGAGAGCTCACACTAGATCACAGAGTTTCTAAGTGCTAACTGGTCTTAATGTTTCTAGAGAGCTCACACTAGATCACAGAGTTTCTAAGTGCTAACTGGTCTTAATGTTTCTAGAGAGCTCACACTAGATCACAGAGTTTCTAAGTGCTAACTGGTCTTAATGTTTCTAGAGAGCTCACACTAGATCACAGAGTTTCTAAGTGCTAACTGGTCTTAATGTTTCTAGAGAGCTCACACTAGATCACAGAGTTTCTAAGTGCTAACTGGTCTTAATGTTTCTAGAGAGCTCACACTAGATCACAGAGTTTCTAAGTGCTAACTGGTCTTAATGTTTCTAGAGAGCTCACACTAGATCACAGAGTTTCTAAGTGCTAACTGGTCTTAATGTTTCTAGAGAGCTCACACTAGATCACAGAGTTTCTAAGTGCTAACTGGTCTTAATGTTTCTAGAGAGCTCACACTAGATCACAGAGTTTCTAAGTGCTAACTGGTCTTAATGTTTCTAGAGAGCTCACACTAGATCACAGAGTTTCTAAGTGCTAACTGGTTTTAATGTTTCTAGAGAGCTCACATTAGATCACAGAGTTTCTAAGTGCTAACTGGTCCTAATGTTTCTAGAGAGCTCACATTAGATCACAGAGTTTCTAAGTGCTAACTGGTCTTAATGTTTCTAGAGAGCTCACATTAGATCACAGAGTTTCTAAGTGCTAACTGGTTTTAATGTTTCTAGAGAGCTCACATTAGATCACAGAGTTTCTAAGTGCTAACTGGTTTTAATGTTTCTAGAGAGCTCACACTAGATCTTTGCATATTTTAACCAAAGCAATATTTCTGTTGGGCTGGAATAAGGATTAAGAATTCCTAATCTCAGAAAATCAGAATGAAAATTTTAAATCCTCAGAAATCCTCAGCACCTATTCAGCAAATTTCACTTCTTCATGTTCCTGAGACAGAAAAAAAAACCTCTCCTGTAAACAGAATCATGGAACCCATCCAGCTGGAAGAGTTGAAGATAGCTGCCAAATCCTGACATGGTATTTTGCAATATCTAATGCATATAGGAAGTTCTTCTGAGTCACTTAATCCATAAAAGAAGCTTCCAGAAGCTGTTTTCACAGAACCACAGAATTGTCAGGGTTGGAAGGGGCACCAAAGGTCATCTAGTTCCAACCCCTCTGCCATGGGCAGGGACACCTCACACTACATCAGATGATCAGAGGGCTGGAGCACCTCTGCTATGAGGACAGGCTGAGAGAGTTGGGGCTCTGCAGCCTGGAGAAGAGAAGGCTTCGAGGAGACCTTAGAGTGGCTTTGCAGTATCTGAAGGGAGCCTACAGGAAGGCTGGGGAGGGACTATTGACAAGGTCTGGTAATGTCAGGACGAGGGGGAATGGGTTTAAGCTGGCAGAGGGGAGATTTAGACTGGATGTTAGGAGGAAGTTCTTTACAGTGAGGGTGGTGAGACACTGGCACAGGTTGCCCAGGGAGGTTGTGGATGCTTCCTCCCTGGAGGTGTTTAAGGCCAGGCTGGATGAGGCCTTGAGCAGCCTGCTCTAGTGGGAGGTGTCCCTGCCTATGGCAGGGGGTTGGAGCTGGATGATCCTTGAGGTCCCTTCCAACCTAAACCATTCTATGATTCTATGATTCTATGATTCTACATCAGGTTGCTCAGAGCCACATCCAACCTGGCCTTAAGAACACCCAGGAATGAGGCTTCTACCACCTCCCTGGGCAACCTGTTCCAGTGTCTCACCACCCTCATAGCAGAGAACTTCCACCTAACGTCCAATCTGAATCTCCCCTCCTCTAGCTTGGATCCATTCCCCCCAGATCTATCACTACCTGACCCCCTAGAAAGTTCCTCAGCAGCTTTCTTGTACACCTGCAAAAGCTGTGTTTGTGGTTGTTCTCAGCTGTGTTCATCAGGATCTCACACAATGATTGAGCCATGGTTGTAATTGCAGTTCAGAGAAGAGGCAGATTGGAAAGCTGTGTGTAAGGTCACAGCCTCAGAATAAAGCACTGCCTTTGCCCTTTGCATAGAGATGTAGACCTGACAAGGAAAAGACAATGCAGAGGTGATACAAGAATATGTGTATCCTGAATTGTAAAGAGTAGCATGCTCTCACCAGAGGTTCAATTTAAGGCACAAGCCTCATAAGGAGAGGCTGAGGGAGCTGGAGTTGTTCAGCCTGGAGAAGAGGAGGTTCAGGGCAGACCTCATTGCTGTCTACAACTACCTGAAAGGGGCTGCAGCCAGGAGGGGTTGGTCTCTTCTGCCAGGCAACCAGCAACAGAACAAGGGGACACAGTTTCAAGCTGTGCCAAGGCAGGTTTAGCCTGGATGTTAGAAAGAAGTTCTTCACAGAGAGAGTGATTGGCATTGGAATGGGCTGCCCAGGGAGGTGGTGGAGTCACCCTGCCTGGGGGTGTTTAAAAGGAGGTATTCAAGAAAAGCCTGGATGAGGCACTTAGTGCCATGGTCTACTTGATTGGCTAGGGCTGGATGCTAGGTTGGCCTGGATGATCTTGGAGGTCTCTTCCAGCCTGCTGGATTCTATGATTCTAAGTCTTTTTAAGAACAACAACAATAAAACAAGCACAGAATGTAACTATTGCAGCATTCTAAGGACAAATTTTACTCTAAGTAATTTCCTACAGCAAAACAAGTGACAACATCTGTATTCAGAATAACATAAAACTGAACAATTAGTGAATTCTGATGTGGTAAATGAGGCTTCAGCTATTGCAGGCACACATTCCCTTATTTTCTTTATCAGCAGATGCTGATATTACAAAACCATAACTAGCAATTGAGCACAGATGGTTATCTTTGTTCAGCACAAATGCTCAGAAGGGAATAGGCACTTAAGCAGAGAGACCTCAATCACCCTTTCCAGTAAATTTACTGCTCCTACTTTCAAGCAATATGTCTCTTCCAGTTTTCCAGTCACAGGCAATCTGCACATCCATAAAGGCAGCCTCAGTTGCCATCAGTGCAGACCATGCAGTAAATGAAAGCTGACCTCACATGGCTGAAGCACAGATATCTACCTGTACTGTCACAAGTGGATCTGCCTTCAGCTGGAGTTATAACAGTCCCCACTAGCACCCTAGGCTCAGCTCACTCCTTTCTCTTTAAGACTCAAACCACAGTCAGACAATTATGGTAGATAATTGATGATGTTAGGAGGAAGTTGTTGGCAGAGAGAGTGATTGGCATTGGAATGGGCTGCCCAGGGAGGTGGTGGAGTCACTTTCCTTGGAGGTGTTGAAGCAAAGCCTGGATGAGGCACTTAGTGCCATAGTCTGGTTGATTGGCCAGGGCTGGGTGCTAGGTTGGATTGGCTGATCTTGGAGGTCTCTTCCAACCTGGCTGATTCTATGATTCTATGATTCTATAACTGTAGTGTTTCATTTGGTTTTGTGCTTTCATTACCAAATTCTTCTGTACATACTGCAGTGCTGACTGGGTGGAGTAGGGAAAAGCTCTAAATGGAATTTCAAACTCTTCAGCTTGGGACATTATTTTCAGTAGTAAGGCAGGTTGTCCTCAGGACCAGCTCAATAGGTGGAGCCAGGGAGCAGAACAGCCCCCTGTAATCCAGGAGGCAGCTGTTAGTGACATGTTGAGCCTCTTGGATCCTTACAAGTCTATGGCACCTGATGGGATCCATCCTAGGGTGATGAGGGAGCTGGCAGATGAGCTGGCCAAGCTGCTTTCCATCATTTATCAAGAGTCATGGGTCACTGAAGAGGTCCCTGAAGACTGGAAGCTGGGCAGTGTGATGCCTATCCACAAGAAAGGATGGAAGGAGGGCCCAGGAAATTACTGACCTGTCATCCTGTCCTCAGAGCCATGCAAGGTAATGCAACAGATCATCCTGAGTGCAATCACAGGGCACCTACAGCATGGCCAGGGGATCAGACACAGCCAGCATGGATTTAGTAGGGGCAGATCTCGGTGACCAACCTGATCTCTCTTCATGACCGGGTGACCTGCCTGGTGGATGTGGGGCAGGCTGAAGATGTAGTCTAGCTGGAATTCAGCAAGGCCTTTGACACTGTCTGCCATAGCAAACTCCTGGCCAAGCTGGCAGCTTGTGACTGGGACAGGGGCACTCTGTGCTGGGTCAAGAACTGGCTGCACCCAGAGAGTGGTGGTGAATGGAGCCACATCCAGTCAGTAGCCAGTCACTAGTTCTGTGCCCCCGAGATCAGTGCTGAGATCAGTCCTGTTTAATATCTCCATTGGTGATCTGGATGAGGGGATTGAGCTCACCATCAGTGAGTTTGCAGAGGGCACTAAGTTGGGAGCACGTGTCGATCTGTTAGAGGGCAGGAGGGCTCTGCAGAGGCACTTTGTCAGGCTGGATAGATGGGAACAGTCCAGTGTCAAGAGTTTTAACAAGGCCAAGTAGAAGGTTCTGCACTTTGGCCACAACAACCCCAAACAGTTCTACAGGCTGGGAACAGAGTGGCTGGAGAGCAGCCAGTAGCTAGGGGTACTGGTTGACAGCTCAACATGAGCCAGCAGTGTGCCCAGGTGGACAAGAAGGCCAATGGCATACTGGCCTGGATCATGAACAGTGTGGCCAGCAGGCCCAGGGAAGTCCTTCTGCCCTTGTACTCAGCAGTGGTCAGGCCACATCTTGAGTTCTGTGTCCAGTTCTGGGCCCCTCAGTTTAAGAAAGATGTTGAGGTGCTTGAACATGTCCAGAGAGGGGCACCAAGGCTGGTGAGGGGCTGGAGCACAGCCCTGTGAGGAGAGGCTGAGGGAGCTGGGGGTGTGCAGCCTGGTGAAGAGGAGGCTCAGGGCAGACCTCTTTGCTGTCTACAACTACCTGAAGGGAGTGACAGAACCAGTGGTGGTGGAGTCACCATCCCTGGAGGTGTTTAAAAGGAGGCTGGATGAGGCACTTAGTGCCATGTTTTAGTTAATTAGAAGGGTTAGGTGAGAGGTTGGACTCGATGATCTTAGAGGTTATTTCCAACCTGGTTAATTCTGTGATTTTGTGATTATGATTTTTTTTTTTGTCATTCTGTGACTGAAATTGCTGAACCTGAAGCAAAAGGCACAATTGCAGTCTGGTAAATAAGATGAATGGGTAAAGCTCTCTTCCTTATACTCCAGGTAAAACAATGGTAAGGAAAGTGAATGCTGCTCAAATTAAACATAAACTAGCTCCATGTACATTTAATTATACCTCTGAACAAGTTCCCTCTGAACCTCTCCTTTAATGGGGAAATAAAAGTAGTTGTAACTAAAGAGGAAAGTTCAAAGAAGTTCTGAGGTGCTCAGAAACCATCTGTAACTCTGATTTCTCCTTGCGGAGCCATATTCCATAACTCAGCCCAGAAGCACTCTCATTTAGAGGTCACAAGGAGCTGGAGTCTGTGCATGCTGCTCTCCCCCTTGGCAAGCTGAATTGAGCAACTCTTCTGTGCTATGGATCTCCCCAGACCTTAGCATGAGTGATGCAGAGAAGGATGTGTGTAACAGCTGAATGCAGCTTCTATAACCTTGTGCAGAATTACAGGAACACAGCAGGGAATCTTTGGGTGAGCTGATGAAGTCTAAGGGCTTATTTATTCTCTCAAATTCTATCTATTCTATCAGTACATATAAATATGCACTATCCTAGAATCATAGAAT
Source organism: Tricholaema leucomelas (assembly GCA_013400475.1). Classification (NCBI taxonomy): domain Eukaryota; kingdom Metazoa; phylum Chordata; class Aves; order Piciformes; family Lybiidae; genus Tricholaema lacrymosa; species Tricholaema leucomelas. Next base: position 64,616 of record WAAF01004139.1, on the reverse strand, counting down.
CAAGAAGGTTGGAAGAGACATCCAAGACTATCCAAGCCAACCTAGCACCCAGCCCTAGACAATCAACTAGACCATGGCACTAAGTGCCTCAGCCAGGCTTTGCTTGAGCACTTCCAGGGACGGTGACTCCACCACCTCCCTGGGCAGCCCATTCCAATGCCAATCACTCTCTCTGCCAAAAACTTCCTCCTAACATCCAGTCTAGACCTCCCCAAGCACAACTTGAGGCTTTGTCCCCTTGTCCTGTTGCTGGTTGTCTGGGAGAAGAGACCAACCCCCACCTGGCTACAGCCTCCCTTCAGGTAGTTGCAGACAGCAATGAGGTCAGCCCTGAGCCTCCTCTTCTCCAGGCTGCACACCTCCAGCTCCCTCAGCCTCTCCTCACAGGGCTGTGCTCCAGGCCCCTCACCAGCTTCATTGCCCTTCTCTGGACACGTTCCAGCACCTCAACATCTCTCTTGAATTGAGGAGCCCAGAACTGGACACAGCACTCAAGGTGTGGCCTGACCAGTGCTGAGTATAGGGAAAGAATAACCTCCCTTGACCTGCTGGCCACACTTGTTGAAAGAATCTTTATCCAGCTCATTTGTTTTATTTCTGGGGGAGGAGTTTGTTTGCTTGTTTGGTTTTTTTTTCATTTGTTTGGGTTGTTTTTTTGCATTTTAAACTTCGAGTCTTTTTTTTTTATTCACTACTGTTAAGTCTTCTAAAATTTTCCTTACAGTGCCTGAACCTCCAAAAAAAAAAAAAAACAAACCCACCCAACCCTCTATGGGAACAGATTGGTGAGTGTAAAGCAGACATGATGCAAAAAGCAGAGTGGGTGTGTTGCTGCTGTGGCTGTCTCTCTCTGCCCGGCTTGAGATAATTAGTCATGCTGAGACAGTGCTGCGGTGCTGGGTGGCTGCTGTGAGTGCCATCAGACTAGCGCCAGACACTGGGAGAGCTGAGCAGCCTCCTCTCAGGAGGAGAGCCAAAGAGGAGTTTTCTCCGAAAGAATGGTTTCTAATGTTCACACTAATCATAGAATGGTTTAGGTTGGAAGGGATCTCAAGGATCATCCAGCTCCAACCCCCCCCAGCTGTAGGCAGGGACATAGAATCATAGAATCATAGAATGGTTTAGGTTGGAAGGGACCTCAAGGATCATCCAGCTCCAACCCCCTGCCATAGGCAGGGACACCTCCCACTAGAGCAGCTTGCTCAAGGCCTCATCCAGCCTGGCCTTAAATGCCTCCAGGGAGGAAGCATCCACAACCTCCCTGGGCAACCTGTGCCAGTGTCTCACCACCCTCACTGTAAATATGCATATAGCAAGTACATATTAGAGTAATGCTGATGGCTGAAAGGGGTGGATGGATTTATTTGGTTGGTTTGGTAACTCCTGCTAATAGTGATGCCAGCTTTCTTGTTTCTTCCCCACTCCTGTCCATTTGCCTTCTTTTCCCACTAAAAAAGGAGAAATATTAAAGTGTGGTGAATAGGCATAAATCTTGCACACGATGGCTCTTTCTTAGGAGATGCTTGGATTGTATGGCTATGGTTACCTAATTTTCTAAGTAAGCTCTACATCCACACTCCTAATTAGTGCTGTCAGTCAGTAAGAGGCAGTGCCTGTGTTACTGCCATACCTGTGTTTAACTGTGGATCTCAAGGATCATCCAGCTCCAATCCCCCCCAGCTGTAGGCAGGGACATAGAATCATAGAATCATAGAATGGTTTAGGTTGGAAGGGACCTCAAGGATCATCCAGCTCCAACCCCCTGCCATAGGCAGGGACATCTCCCACTACAGCAGGTTGCTCAAGGCCTCATCCACACCTCCAGGGAGGAAGCAGCCACAACCTCCCTGGGCAACCTGTGCCAGTGTCTCACCACCCTCACTGTAAAGAACTTCCTCCTAACATCCAGTCTAAATCTCCCCTCTGCCAGTTTAAACCCATTCCCCCTCGTCCTGTCATTACAAGACCTTGTCAATAGTCCTTCCTCAACCTATAGTACTGTCCTGCCCTGGCAGGGCGGTTGGACTCGATGATCTCCTTGGGTCCCTTCCCACCCCTAACATTCTGTGATCCTGTGATCCTGATCCTGATCCTTCCTGTAGGCCCCCTTTATATACTGGAAGGCCACTACAAGGCCACTGTAACGCTGACAGCATTATCAGCCTATGAAATCTAGCTGCATGTCGACACTGCTTGATTGAGGCTGAAATCAGGAAGGGTTGCTTGCGCTTCTAGAACGAGATGCTTGTAAATTAGTCATGAGGTAGGTAGTGCTGGGTGGTGACTCTCACGTATTAGCAGCCTCTGCAATATCTTTTAAGATTAACAAATTAAATACAGGATCACTTGAATGTTCTTTTCTTATTTAAATAGGTCACTGTTCGTTGGAAACCAAAGCAAAGAACGACGCAAAGCGCAAGGAGCTTTTATGCTTCACCGTCTGAGTGTCCAGTTACATGCCTCAGGGTGCCTGTATCTTGCCTCTCTGGTGCCTTATTCACTGTGGTTTTAGACCACACAAGTGAAAAGCCAAGCCCAGCTGGTTAGAGAGCAGAGAGTATTGTATGTGGTAACATAGTAGTTTATGTAGCTGCCAGGCAGAGAGGCACCTAGGGGTACTGGTTGAGGGCTCAGTGTGAGCCGGCAGCGTGCCCAGATGACCAAGAGGGCTAATGGCATCCTGGCTTGTGTCAGGAATAATAGTGTGGCCAGCAGGGCAAGAGAAGTCCTTCTGCCCCTGTACTCAGCACTGTTCAGGCCACATAGACTCACAGAATCATAGAATCATAGAATGGTTTAGGTTGGAAGGGACCTCAAGGATCATCCAGCTCCAACCCCCTGCCATAGGCAGGGACACCTCCCACATAGAATCATAGAATGGTTTAGGTTGGAAGGGACCTCAAGGATCATCCAGCTCCAACCCCCTGCCATAGGCAGGGACACCTCCCACATAGAATCATAGAATGGTTTAGGTTTGAAGGGACCTCAAGGATTATCCAGCTCCACCCCCCTGCCATAGGCAGGGACACCTCCCACACAGAATCATAGAATGGTTTAGGTTTGAAGGGACCTCAAGGATTATCCNGCAGAACAAGAAGACACAGTCCCAAGTTGTGCCAGGGAAGGTTTAGCCTGGATATTAGGACAGAGTTCTTCACAGAAGTGTGATTGGCATTGGAATGGGCTACTCAGGAAGGTGGTGGAGTCCCCATCCCCTGAGGTGTTTAAAAGGAGACTGGATGAGGCACTTAGTGCCGTGATTTAGTTATTTAGGAGGTGTTAGGTGATAGGTTGGATTCTATGATCTTAGAGGTCTTTTCCAACCTGATTAATTGTGACTTAATTCCGTGACTGGGTTGGTAGTGGAGTATCTGTCTGCTCAAAACAATGTCTTGGCCTGAGGTACCTTAAATCTACACCTCTCCTTTTTCAAGAAGAATTTAACCATCAAGCTGTAGGTTTTTTCTGCAGGAGTAATTTATTTACCTTGAAAGGCTGTGACTGTTCTATGTAACATTTGGAGAAGAGAAGGCTCAGAGGTGACCTCATTGCTGTCTACAACTACCTTGTTGGAGGTTGTAGCCAGGTGGGGTTGGTCTCTTCACCCAGGCAACCAGCAACAGGACAAGGGGACACAGTCTGAAGTTGTGCCGGGGGAGGTCTAGGCTGGATGTTAAGAGGAAGTTCTTTACAGAGAGGAGAGTGATTGGCATTGGAATGGGCTGCCCAGGGAGGTGATGGAGTCACTGTCCCTGGAAGTGCTCAAGCAAAGCCTGGATGAGGCACTTAGTGCCATGGTGTAGTTGACTGGATAGGGCTGGGTGCTAGGTTGGCCTGGATGATCTTGGAGGTCTCTTCCAAGCTGGTTGATTCTATGATTCGATGATTATTTTCTTTCTGTCAGAAATATTCATAAGAAAAATGCCTGCTGAATCTGCACCTCCCACAATCTAAGCAACCTGTCTCTTGCCACACTGTGCTGAGGTGCCTTGCCAAAAGGCAGGAATGACCAGTGTCATTTCTGAGAAACAGTAATGAAAGACAAACTTTCAGCCTGAGTTGCCTAGAAACACAGACATCTCAAACACCAGTTCCAGCTTTAAGGCACGCAAGAGCTGTTAGTGCTGTCAGTTGAAAGGTGCTAACTTGTATTCCCACTCTTTGTGTTCTGAATATTTCAGATTTCATTCTAAATGACCTGTTTTCCCACTTAGTCCATGAAAATTCAACAAAAATCACACTTTTTCCTTCAGCTCTTGAATGTTAAGACTGGCAGAAGCAAGGGGGAGGTATAAGACGGGTGTTAGGAGGAAGTTCTTCACAGAGAGAGTGATTGGCATTGGAATGGGCTGCCCAGGGAGGTGGTGGAGTCACCGTCCCTGGGGGTGTTCAAGCAAAGCCTGGATGAGGCACTTAGTGCCGTGGTCTAGTTGATTGGACAGGGCTGGGTGCTAGGTTGGACTGGATGATCTTGGAGGTCTCTTCCACCCTGGTTGATTCTATGATTCTAAGATCTAGTTTGCATCTCCCCTCTGCCAGTTCCAACCCATTACTCCTCATCCTGACATTACAAGACCTTGTCAATAGTCCCTCTCCAGCCTTCTTGTAGGCCCCCTTCAGATACAGGAAGTCCACTATAAGGTCTCCTTGAAGCCTTCTCTTCTCCAAGCTGAGAGTATATATTTTTCAAGAAATGAAAGATGGAGATTAACTTTTTCTTTTCTTTCTAATCACAGAAATGCATAGCTTTGGGGAGCCCAAAAATGACCTCCAGAGAAGGGCAACAAAGCTGGTGAGGGGCCTGGAGCACAGCCCTGTGAGGAGAGGCTGAGGGAGCTGGGGGTGTGCAGCCTGGAGAAGAGGAGGCTCAGGGCTGACCTCATTGCTCTCTACAACTGCCTGAAGGGAGGTTGTAGCCAGGTGGGGGTTGGTCTCTTCTGCCAGGCAACCAGTGGCAGAACAAGAAGACACAGTCCCAAGTTGTGCCAGGGAAGGTTTAGCCTGGATATTAGGACAGAGTTCTTCACAGAAGTGTGATTGGCATTGGAATGGGCTACCCAGGAAGGTGGTGGAGTCCCCATCCCCTGAGGTGTTTAAAAGGAGACTGGATGAGGCACTTAGTGCCATGGTTTAGTTATTTAGGAGGTGTTAGGTGATAGGTTGGACTCTATGACCTTAGAGGTCTTTTCCAGCCTGATCAATTGTGACTTAATTCCGTGACTGGGTTGGTGGTGGAGTATCCATCTGCTTAAAACAATGTCTTGGCCTGAGGTACCTTAAATCTACACCTCTCCATTTTCAAGAAGAATTTAACCATCAGGCTGTGATGTCACATGACCTTTAAAAATGTGACCTAAGAAAGTTTCCAGTGGCAGGAGAGCAGAGATTGCAAAGATTTTGCTCTGCAAATAGTGCTCTTACGACAAAATTTTCTTAGACAGGATGATCTTGGAGGTCTCTTCCAACCTGGTTGATTCTATGATTCTATGAAAGGGCTCATGGCATTGTAAATAAATTGTTTAAATGGAGTCCAAGTACCTTAAAGTACATAAAGGAGTTTGCAAATCCATCAAGTGAACTTACTTTTTATTAACTCAGTGGGAATAATGCCCAATTTATCACACTAAGTCAGAGTATCTACTATGGGTGTCCTTTTAGCCTGTGGCATACACAGGATAATACAATTTGGCTGAACTTCCTCTCGTTTTGTGTCTTAAGAGCAGCTGTGGAGACAGATAGGGCAAGTCAGACATAACCTGATTGCAAATCCGAATCTGTGGAAGCTGCTGAAGTGCAACTCTCATCAATCTAAACCCAAGAGAAAGGCTGCCATAACAGGCCTAAAAGTGAGATCTGATTTTAGGAAAGGAACCCACAAAAACAGAACAAAACAAACCCAACAATGCAATGTTGGGTGCAGTGTGAAGAAGGCAAAATGATGAAAACAAAAGAAATCCCCAAGACTCCTTAGTTTATGATCTAATAGCTGCAGCTGATAGTTCAGGCTTCACATTTCTTTTTTGGCTTTTTGTCTCCCATTCTCATATGTAGGACTTAGCTTGTTAATAGTGAATTTCCCATTTTCTTGCCTCCAGCCCTCATAACTCTGAGATTTTCAAGAGTGTTTGGAGCTGATCTCATCCTTCTATGCAGTAGCTACCTATTTAGTTTTGATTTTTCTTTCAGTCTCTCTTTAAAGGGAATTATCACTAAAGGTACCTGGTGGGAATACCTGAGGCACTGACTTCAGGCAGAGAAAGCAATTTTGCTATGAGGACAGACTGAAAGAGTTGGGGCTGTGCAGGCTGGAGAAGAGGAGGCTCCCAAGTGACCTGCTTGCGGCCTTCCACTATCTGAAGGGGGCCTACAAAAAAGCTGGGGAGGGACATTTCAGGCTCTCAAGGAGAGACAGGACTAGGGGGAATGGAGCAAAGTTGGAGGTGGGGAGATTCAGAGTGGCTGTGAGGAGGAAGTTGTTCAGCATGAGAGTGGAGAGAGCCTGGCATGGGTTGCCCAGGGAGGTGGTTGAGGTCCCATCCCTGGAGGTGTTTAAGGCCAGGCTAGATGAGGCTGTGTGCAGCCTGCTCCAGGGTAGGGTGTCCCTGACCATGGCAGGGGAGCTGGACCTAGCTGATCCTTGTGGTCCCTTCCAACCCTGACTGATTCTATGATTCTCTGAGATGACTTAATTGGTGACAAAAAAAATACAAAATGCCAACTACACTGTAAAAGTCTGTTCCTGGGTGTGAGTAGAGGAGGTTTTAATTATTTGCAGATCATTGAAAACAGATGTCTGCTGTTAAGTTATAGCTCTTTTAAACATTTCTCAAATGGAAAAGGAAAAAAAAATACATTCAATTTTCAGCTCAGGAAACAGTGCAGAACATCTTTACTCGATCGATTTCATTGATCGCCACCAATAGCAGCACTGCTGTGCACATCAAAGGAATATCATTGATCTCAACATGTCAGATAGATAATGAAAGGTTTCAGTGATTGCCAGAAGAGAAGAAATGAAATACAAGATGAGCTGAAATAGCTTCACTGTCTCATGGAATACAACAAGCAGCCAGTAAGAAAGGAACCTGGGGATACAGGTAGAGAGTAGCTGAAAATGAGCCAGCAGTGTTCACAGGTGGCCAAGAGAGCCAATGGCATCCTGGCCTAGATCAGGAACAATAAACTGCACCAGTACAGGATGGGAGGTGAGCAGCTGAAAGCAGCCCTGTGGAGAAGGAGCTGGGAGAGCTGGTGGACAAGAAGCTATCCATGGCACAGCAATTGGCCAAGCAGGCCAATGGGACCCTGGGGTGCATTAAGAGGAGTGTGGCCATCAGATTGAGGGATGTTCTCCTTCCCCTCTACTCGGCCCTTATGAGACCTCACCTGGATTATTGCATTCAGGTTTAGGCTCCCCAGTTCAGGAGGGACAGGGATCTACTGGATAGAGTCCAAGAGAGAACTACAAAGATGATGAAAGGGCTGGAGCACTGCCCTGTGAGGACCTGGGGCTGTTTGGTCTGGTGAATAGAAGACTTCAAGGAGAGCTAATCAATATTTATAAATATCTAAAGGCTGTTGGTCAACAGGGAGGGAACAAACTCTTCTCAGATGTGCCCTGTGCTAGACAAGGGGCAATGGATGGAAACTACAGCACAGGAAGTTCCAACTCAACATGAGGAAGACCTTCTTTACTGTAAGGTTCATGGAACACTGGAACAGGCTGCCCACAGAGGCTGTGGACTCTCATTTTCTGAAGACTTTTCAAAACCCACCTGGATGCATTTGTGTGTGGTCTGCCATGGTTGATCCTGCTTTGGCAGGGGGCTTGGACCTGATGATCTCTGGAGGTTTCTTCCAACCCCTAACATCCTGTGATCCTGCAATGTAGAACTGGAAATCAGTCAGCAAATGCATCTATCAGTCATGCATTCTGTATGTTGGTGGTGGGAACTTGGCTTACACACAGACATAATGGGAAAGCAAATATAACTTCTTCAACTCACTTGATGTGTTTCAAACCCCATTAAAAACTTGACTGGAACAGCTGTGCCCCTGTACAATTTTCCTGCTGTGGTAAAATCCTGCATTTCACCTCAGTTTTCTGCCACAAAACATTCCAAATGGTTTTAATCAGGTATTAGATTTGGCTTCCTCCAGGCAATCACATTTTTATTGTTGGTGTTTGTTGTTGGTTTGTTTCTTTTTTCTGTGAGGTAGTATTAATTAACCTGAAAATGTCATCTTAACAATACAAGACTGTGCTAGCTTGAGCCTAGCTGGGATATTTTGGTGAGAAGACTTAGCCTGCATTACAGGCTCATTTGTTACATCAGAAATTCCCCTTCCCAAGTAGGTTCTTGGTGCTCACCACCATTTCAAGAGTGTGCTAGTGTGAAGCTAGCTGGAATATTTTGGTGAGAAGAGTTAGATGATAGGCTGTGAAAAGGAAACAGTGGTGATGGCTGCTGCACTCATAGGCTTGCTGAGATGTATAAGAACAAGAACATAAATACAGATAAGAGAGTCTCTCTCTCTGTCTCTCTGCTTTTTGGGCTTCTCTCTCTGACCTGCCTGACTAATCCATCTGCTTCCAACCCCCCCTGGCTGACCCTCCAAACTACCTTTATATTTACAGCTTAGCACAATATACAAGCAGATATTTACAACACAGACAGAAATAGACAAGTTAAAAAGGTAATACAGAAACACAACAGCCCTCTCAGAAAACAGAGTCCCCAGGAGGGGCTCCCAACCAGCCTTCCACCTTCTCCCCACCCCTCTACCTTACCCCAGACTTTGCCTTACGTTCAAGG
>WAAF01004139.1:14350-54333 GCA_013400475.1 Tricholaema leucomelas | reverse complement strand
CAGCCACTCTGACCCCAGCCTGTAGCTCTGCATGGGGTTGTTGTGGCCAAAGTGCAGCCCCTGGCACTTGGAGCCATTGAATGCCATCCCCTTGGACTCTGCCCATCTGTCCAGGCGGTCAAGGTCCCACTGCAGAGCCCTTCTGCCCTCCAGCCCAGCCACATCTGCCCCCAGCTTGGTGTCATCTGCAAACTTGTTGATGACTGACTCGATGCCCTCATCCAGATCATCTATGGAGATGTTAAAGAGGATGGGGCCCAGCACTGATCTCTGAGGGATATACCTGTGTACGTTTCAGTTTTGTTTCTTTTTGCCATGGTTGCAGTTTCCTAAATCCAGTTGTAATGTGATCCTGGAAAAAATTGATGTATGTGTATCAATATCCCCATTAAAAGGATTAATCTAAAATAATTGGAGAATAATATCTGTGAAATTAAAGTAGTATGAAAGAGATGGGCGAGAGATGAAAACCTCTGGCTAAACCACGGCTTGGTGTTAGCAAACCTCTAATTCAGGTGTTCTGAGAAAGATGAGTCAAGGGCTTTAAAATTAAAGTGAGCAAGACTTAGCCTTGAAAGCAACTATTTCTTCATCAGCCTTAAGTGCTGTTATCAAGCCATAGCATGAAAGGGTGTGGGAAAACCTATGAGAGAACATCAAGAAATCATGAGAGGAAAAAAAAAAATCATCTATTGATTCTGCATTTGAAATGGCACAGAAGGATGTAAATGAGACATGTAACTTGTTTCACTCCCAACATACAGTTAAGCATCTGTTACTGGTGACTGAAGAAATGACTTACCAAATCTATTTTAACTGAGAGAACATTTGCTATTCCTAACTGCCAGTGGGTCCAAAAGCTTTCAAAGCCACATTCTTATTCTTGGCCTGTGAAGAAAGTGACTTTGAAAACATTCTCTTTGTTTCTGTTGTATAGTCTTTCTTGGGAAGTTCTGGATAGGTCAACCAGATCTAGGCATTGGGAAATGTGCTAGTTTGAGCCTAGCTGGGATGTTTTGGTGAGAAGAATTAGATCATAGGATGAGAAATGAAAACAATGGTGAGGTCTACTTCGCTCACAGTCTTGCTGAGATGTGTAAAGAACAAAAGCAAAACAAAGATAAGGTCACTTTGCTCTGCAGTTTGCTTGGGCACTTCGCTCTGGGCTGTGCTCTCAGCTCTTTGCCTGATGGAGAGCTGAGGCTGCTGGCTGAACTCCATCTTGCTTTCTAACCTCACCCTCCATTTGCCCTGGCTGATTTCACCTTTGCTTCTTAATCCTCTTGTCCGAACCTCCATTCTTCCTTGGGACTGGGGTAAGGTTGAGAGGGTGGGGGGGAGGTGAGGGGGTGGTTGAGAGCCCCTCCTGGGGACTCAGGTTTCTGGGAGGGGAGTTGTGTTTCTGTATTACCTTTTTTACCTTGTCTGTTTCTGTCTATAACTGTATCTACTGTAAATATCTGCTTGTAAATTGTGCCAGCTGTAAATATAAGCTTCATTCAAATTTCCAGAGCTGGCTGAGTCTAGTCTGGTGATTTCTAAAGTGTGGGGGGCGGGGGACACCCCAAACCATCACAGGAAAGATCATCAGATGCCTACATTTTGTTCTGGTTCTGAAGATGTTCTGCTTCTCTGCTGTTGGATTATAACTCTTTTGAAAGCCATGCAATATGGAGACAGGTAAACACTGAAAACATTGAGTCATCCTGGCTTTGGTTATCAACTTGACATAGCTTCATGAAGGGAGGAAGCAGCACTTGAGTACTACACCAAATTCACAAGCCATCTCGCAGGCTTTCTATTCCCTGTTTTGTTGGGAACTGGCTGAAGGAAAGGGGGCAGGAGCCCCTAGAAGCTTGTACAATCAAGCCTTGGATGTGAGGTCTGAGTGTTGGAACTGCAGTAAACCACAGCACTGTGTGTGAAGAAGCTAAAGGAATTTGTCCTTGAGCCTTCTGATAAACAACTTCTGTGGGACTGTGTTCAGATTAGGAGGGAAGTTAGCCCTGAATGATACCACAGGTGGGAGGAATATGCAAATTCCAATCTTTAGAAGCACCACATTGCATGCTGGATGTGCTCACTTTTGCTCACCCTAACCAGAAAGTATGTCCTTTGTAACTTGAACCCTGATGCTCCCAATAAAGCTTTGGATTGCCCTGAAGCTAACTCACATTGAGTTGTCTCTCGGCTTTCCCAAATCCTATCCACACTGTTTGAAAGTGTTCCTGTTTTATTAGTTTAGTTCCTTTGGTTTTAATTAAGAATGGCAGCTGTGTCAAACTGTGGCTCCTTCCTCAGCTGCATGGACTTTCCTGGCAGATTTGGCTGGGATGGAGGAGCAACAGTAAGATGGAGCTCTGATTTAGGAATTTGAAACGGTTGTGAGCATCACAATGGTGATGCTCTTAGTGATGGTTTGGGTGTTACCTGCCTTCCCCCCTCCCCACTTAAGAAAATCACCCAGATTAGACTCAGCAGCTGGAACTTTGAAGAATGAAGCTTTATATTTACAGCTTAGCACAACATACAAGCAGATATTTACAATATAGACAGAGATATACAAGTTAAAAAGTAATAAGGAAACACAACATCCCTCCCAGAAACCTGAGTCCCCAGGAGGGGCTCCCAACCACCCTTCCACCTTCTCCCCACCCCTCTACCTCACCCCAGACTTTGCTTTATGCTCAAGGTAGTTTGGAGGGTCAGCCAGGTGGGTTAGGAAGCAGAAGGATTAGTCAGGTTAGAGAAGTTCAGCTCTAAAGAGACAGAGAGTGACTCCCTTATCTATATTTATGTTCTTGTTCTTATACATCTCAGCAAGCCTATGAGTGCAGCAGCCATCACCATTGTTTCCTTTTCACAGCCTATCATCTAACTCTTCTCACCAAAATATTCCAGCTAGCTTCACACTAGCACACTCTTGAAATGGTGGTGAGCACCAAGAACCTACTTGGGAAGGGGAATTTCTGATGTAACAAATGAGCCTGTAATGCAGAAAACTGTCAGAGTCTTATCTGCCAAACACCAACTTTTTGCAGTCCCAACTACTCTAGAAAAGACTTTAGCTTACCATGAGCTTTCAGTTCACCATTTGCTTTGTGTACCAGCTTTTGACAGAGAGAAGACTATAAAATCTTCTGGCAACACATGCATGTGTGCCTCTCTTATCCTCTAAATTATATAGCCAAAGCAAAATCATAGAAGCTCTGAGCAATTTTGAAGTCTTTGATCCTCAGTGTGAACTGGGAATGTCTGAATAATAATAGTAACATCTAAATACTCTCTTGATTTCGATATAGATGTGCAGGATGAGATGTTTCATTACAGACTGGAATCCTGGGGTGCAGCAGGAAAAGTGGTCTAGTGATGAAGGATGCTGGGATAAAGGTTGGACCGGATGATCCTGGTGGTCCTTTCCAAGCATAGCGATTCCTAGTGCTTAGATGTTGTGCTGAGGGATTTGGTTTAGTCAAGGACTTGTCAGTGTGAAACTAATGATTGGACTCGATGAGCTTGAAGGGCTTTTCCAATCTAAGAAATTCTGTGATTCTGTGATTCTGTAAAGTGTGGCCAGCAGGTCTAGGTAGATACTTCTCCCCCTCTACTCTGCCCTAGTGAGAACACACCTGGCATGCTGTCTCCAGTTTTGGGTCCCCTAGTTCAGGAGAGGCAGGGACCTGCTGGAGAGAGTCCAGCAGAGCGCCATGAGGATGACTGGCGGACGTGAGCCTCTACCCTGTGAATAGTGTACCAGAGCCCTGACGCTGTCTGGTCAGCAGAAGAGAAGACTGAGAGGAGATCTGATCAGTGTGTACAAATATCGGAGGGGTGGGTGTCAAATGGATGGGGGTAATCTCTTTTTGGTGGTCAGCAGCAATAAGACAAGGAGCAGCAGATACAAACTGGAACATAGAAGGTTTCGCTTCAACATGAGGAGAAACTTCTTTACAGTGAGAATGACAGAGCCCTGGAAAAGGCTGCCCAGAGAAGTTGTGGAGTCTCTTTCTCTGGAGACTTTCAAAACCTGCCTGGATGTGTTTCTGTACGAACTACCCTAGGGGATCCTGCCTTGGCAGCGTGGTTGGACACAATGATCTCTGGAAGTCCCTTCCAACCTCTAAGGTTCTGTGATTCTGTGACTATTTCAATATGCAATATCACCACACAAAAATGAAAAGTAGAGAAATGCATAATGCAACTTTAATTTTAGCATTATTCTTAATCCTTACAGTGCTATGGTTTAGGGTAACTATTCTCAGCTACGTGACCACAATAGATATCAGAAGATGACTGAAACCTGTATAAGTAATTCATGGATTCCTTTCACTCTTAGAGCAATGGTCATATCAGAGTTCATTTCAACTGGAATTATGGCTCCCCTTATAAACTGTCTGCCTGAGCATCTCTGTAAGGATGCTGTAAAGATAAATCTGTAACATTATATGATACCAACTACATTACCATAAAGGAGAGATAAGAAGTAAATAGATGGAGCGAGAGCCTATTATACGAATCACACAATTGACTTAGAAAGGAGTTGAAGCAACCAATACTCATCTGGGTCATTCTTTGACAAGTGCTGGATTTTTCTCTGAAGTTAATTTCCAAGTTCTAAACCACTTGAATGAAAGTGCTTTATCCTCTCTGCCTGGGAGCTCTGCTTATTTCCTCACCATTCATTTGTTCTGATGCTCAGCCTAAATTTGCTGTATCTTGGTTTCATATCATTATTCTCAGTAATTCCAACAGCACTTAGAAAAGAGATCTTTTAGAAACACTTCCTAATTGTATTTAAAAGGAAGAGTGGAAGAATAACTTCTTCTTCTTCTTTCTTCTTCTTCTTCTTCTTCTTCTTCTTCTTCTTCTTCTTCTTCTTCTTCTTCTTCTTCTTCTTCTTCTTCTTCTTCTTCTTCTTCTTCTTCTTCTTCTTCTTCTTCTTCTTCTTCTTCTTCTTCTTCTTCTTCTTCTTCTTCTTCTTCTTCTTCTTCTTCTTCTTCTTCTTCTTCTTCTTCTTCTTCTTCTTCTTCTTCTTCTTCTTCTTCTTCTTCTTCTTCTTCTTCTTCTTCTTCTTCTTCTTCTTCTTCTTCTTCTTCTTCTTCTTCTTCTTCTTCTTCTTCTTCTTCTTCTTCTTCTTCTTCTTCTTCTTCTTCTTCTTCTTCTTCTTCTTCTTCTTCTTCTTCTTCTTCTTCTTCTTCTTCTTCTTCTTCTTCTTCTTCTTCTTCTTCTTCTTCTTCTTCTTCTTCTTCTTCTTCTTCTTCTTCTTCTTCTTCTTCTTCTTCTTCTTCTTCTTCTTCTTCTTCTTCTTCTTCTTCTTCTTCTTCTTCTTCTTCTTCTTCTTCTTCTTCTTCTTCTTCTTCTTCTTCTTCTTCTTCTTCTTCTTCTTCTTCTTCTTCTTCTTCTTCTTCTTCTTCTTCTTCTTCTTCTTCTTCTTCTTCTTCTTCTTCTTCTTCTTCTTCTTCTTCTTCTTCTTCTTCTTCTTCTTCTTCTTCTTCTTCTTCTTCTTCTTCTTCTTCTTCTTCTTCTTCTTCTTCTTCTTCTTCTTCTTCTTCTTCTTCTTCTTCTTCTTCTTCTTCTTCTTCTTCTTCTTCTTCTTCTTCTTCTTCTTCTTCTTCTTCTTCTTCTTCTTCTTCTTCTTCTTCTTCTTCTTCTTCTTCTTCTTCTTCTTCTTCTTCTTCTTCTTCTTCTTCTTCTTCTTCTTCTTCTTCTTCTTCTTCCTTCTTCTTCTTTTTTTTTCTTCTTCCTTTTTTAATATATTTGTGTTAAAAATGCCAGTCTTGAAAAATCCCACAGGATTGCCCTAGGGAAGAGCTCTGAAACTCTCTTCCTAAGTGCATTAAGTCTCTTCATAGCAAGATAGCTTTTTTTTTCCCCCCAGCTTCACACACATATGCCTACACTCACGTGGACTTCTGGATACTTTCAGAAACCCAAATATCCTCACCAGCTGATGATTTTAAGGTGACTAAAACGTTCTTCTAAGTACTTATGACTGTGTCATTATATTGTAGCCATGGAATCAATAGAATCAACCAACCAGGTTGGAAGAGACCTCCAAGATCATCCAGGCCAACCTAGCACCCAGCCCTATCCAGTCAACCAGACCATGGCACTAAGTGCCTCAGCCAGGCTTTTCTTGAACACCTCCAGAGACGGTGACTCCACCACCTCCCTGGGCAGCCCATTCCAATGCCAATCACTCTCTCTGTGAAGAACTTCCTCCTAACACCCATCTTATACCTCCCCCTTGCTTCTGCCTGTCTTAACATTCAAGAGCTAACATCCAGCCTATACTACCCTTGGCACAACTTGAGACTGTGTCCCCTTGTTCTACTGCTGGTTGTCTTCCGTGGAAGTCCATTCAGAACCAGGTTAATTTCATATTTCGTTGCTCCCTTTAAGTGGTAGTGGCAATGATAAAATGTCCATGCTGCCTTTGAATCTCTGGGATGATTTCAAATGCCTTTGTGTTTCTTTTCAAGTGCTTCTAACACATGACTGGAGCTCTCATTAGAATGATCTTCATGTAAGGCTTGCCTTGCTTCTCAGATATCACCCACTTGTTGCTTTCCATTTGTGGCTAAAGTAAAGCTGCATCGAACGACCATTTGGTAATACACTCTGTGGTTGCTAATTACCTGGGCTGAGTTACTGAGTTCTGTGCTCCAGCACAATTAAGGACTTCTCTTTTCCTATTGTGTTTGCCTCATTATTAGTCATAATAGTGACATTTGTACTCTAAATGGGATGAAGGCATGGCAAGGAAGCTGTATGTAAATTTAGGGCCACTGTGAACACTGAGGTATTGAAGTTAATTGTAATCCATGAATATGGGCTGCATCAAGAGCAGTGTGGGCAGCAGGGCAAGGGAGGGGATTCTCCCCCTTTACTCTGCTCTCCTCAGACCCCACATGGAGTACTGTGTGCAGTTCTGGAGCCCCCAACACAAGAAGGACATGGAACTGCTGGAGCAGGTCCAGAGGAGAGCCACCAAGATGCTCAGAGGGCTGCAGCAGCTCTGCTATGAGGACAGGCTGAGAGAGTTGGGGCTCTGCAGCCTGGAGAAGAGAAGGCTTCGAGGAGACCTTAGAGTGGCTTTGCAGTATCTGAAGGGAGCCTACAGGAAGGCTGGGGAGGGACTATTGACAAGGTCTGGTAATGTCAGGACGAGGGGGAATGGGTTTAAGCTGGCAGAGGGGAGATTTAGACTGGATGTTTGGAGGAAGTTCTTTACAGTGAGGGTGGTGAGACACTGGCACAGGTTGCCCAGGGAGGTTGTGGATGCTTCCTCCCTGGAGGTGTTTAAGGCCAGGCTGGATGAGGCCTTGAGCAAGCTGCTCTAGTGGGAGGTGTCCCTGCCTATGGCAGGGGGTTGGAGCTGGATGATCCTTGAGGTCCCTTCCAACCTAAACCATTCTATGATTCTATGGATTCAAAGGTTTGCCTTCCATTGTCTTCAAAATACTTTTGAGGAATGGTATCAGGGTTATAGACCTGACTTAGGTGGTGTTAAAATGACCATAGGTGGTAATAAAGCAGCACAAACATACTGTGAAATGAGAGGTCTTCAAAATATCTACATAAGTATGAGAGAATCCTTCCAGGGGGAAGCAGGCAGCAGTAAAGAGGGAATCATCTAAAATGCATTTCAGAGGTGGTACCTTGGCAGGACTCTTGGTTGTCCTAAAATGATGAATAAGGGAGCAAAATTCCAGCCACAGCTCCATATTCCAGAAGCTCAGGTTTACAGACAGCTTGTAAATATGTGTGGGCAGAGGTAGTTCTGTGGTTTGAAATTGCTGTTCCTCCCTATCGGTTAACAGAACAGTAAAGTGGTATTTAGAAAGCATCACACACACACCCCAGAAACAAAAAACAGCCCACCAAAAATTAAACAAAAAAGCAGTTGTACTTTAGACCTAAGTATTTAATATACTAGTTAGGACTCCAGGTGTTAAAATGGTGTCCTGTTTGAATCCATTGAAGTGTTTAAAATGAAGCAAAGTCAGTTAGGCTCCTAGCTCACCTCTTTGACAATGCTAAATGTTTCCACCTGAGTCTTCCCTTTCGTTTTGGTCTCTTGTCACAGAGTTACAGAACGATTTGGGCTGGAAGGGACTTGAAGATACTCTAGTTCCAACCTCCCTGCCATAGGTGGGGTAATCTTCCAGCAGAACAAGCTGCTCCAGACCTCATCCACCTTGGCCTTACAGAATCATAGAACCAAACATCTCCAAGATCATCCAGTCCAACCTATAAATCATCCAGTCCAACCTATAACCTTGAACACCTCCAGGGAGGAGGCATCCAGAACCTCCCTGGACAACCTGTTCCAGTGCCTCACCACCCTCACTCTAAAGAATTCCTTCCTGTTCTCCAGTCTAAATCTCCCCTCTTCCAGCTCAAAGCAATTCCCCCTAGTTCTATCACTACAAACCCTTGTAAAAAGTCCCTCTCCAGCTCTCCTATAGCCCACTTCAGGTACTGGAAGGCTGATCTAAGGTCTCCCAAGAACATTCCCTTCTCCAAGCTGAACAGCCTCAACTCTCTCAGCCTGTCTCCATAGGGGAGGTTCTCCAGTCCTCTAATCATCTTTGTGGCCTCCTCTGGACCTAGCTGCATGTACTTCTTGTGCTGGGGGAACCAGAAGTGGGCACAGTGTTCCAGGTGGGATCTCAGCAGAGCAGGTCAGAATCCCCTTCCTCCATCCTGCTGGTCACACTTTTGATGCAGCCCAGCATACAGTTGCCTTGTGGGTTGCCAGTGACCATTGCTGGCTCACATTGAGGGTTTCATCAACTGACAGCCCCAAATCCTTCTCCTTGAGAGGGCTCTTGAGCCATTTCTCACCCTTCACAGGTAGCAGCCATGCAGAAAAATTATTTCAGAGAGCCATCTCTTTGATTGTTTGTTCATAGCATCTTATAACTTCCAGAAGCAGTTCCATGAGTAAACATGTAAGAACACATTTCAGAAGAGGACAGGAGTAGAAGGTTGCCTAAAGCAATCTAGAAATGTGTGGTTGTGTTCATGCTCTCATCCTATATCACATCAATCAAGCCTTTTAACAAGCCTGTTTCACCTCACAGTGGTTAGAATCACAGAATCATAGAAAGATTTTGGTTGGAAAAGACCTTAGAGATCATCTACTCCATCCTCCCATGGACTTGGTAGCTCAAGGCCTCACCTGACCTGGCCTTGGTGTTAATATTTTTTAATAGCATATATTAACTGGAGTTGACTGGGAAGTAGTATTTCAGTTTTGAGGTAAGATCCTTTGTTCAGGTTAGTGCTTTGGTCTGGTTTCACAGTCATGTTTTAGGGGTAAGTTTTTACCCTCCTTCATCATGACAGCCTCCTTCATTCAAGGTCAAACTTGATTGAGCTCTGGACAACCTGATTTAGTTGGAGATGTCCTTCCTTACTGCAGGGGATATTGGACTAGGAGACGTTGAGATGTGCCAGGGGAGGTCTAGGCTGGATGTTAGGAGGAAATTCTTCACAGAGAGTGATTGGCATTGGAATGGGCTGCCCAGGGAGGTGGTGGAGTTGCCATCCCTGGAGGTGTTCAAGAAAAGCCTGGCTGAGGCACTTAGTGCCATGGTCTGGTTGACTGGACAGGGCTGGGTGCTAGGTTGGCCTGGATGATCTTGGAGGTCTCTTCCAACCTGGTTGACTCTATGATTCTCTGTTCTCTCCAACCCAGTGCTCTTTGTGATTCCACGCTTTTGTGTTGCATCACAATGATACTGAATGTGAGAAGAAAAGGTGTCCTGAGCTTAACAGTTAAAGGGGTTGTGCTGGAAGAGAAGCCCTTAATAAGGCTGAATAAGGAAAAGAAAACATCAAGCCACCATAAACACCACTGCTGCAGATACTATCCCTTGCCAGTAAAGAACTGAGTTTCTGTGAGCTGACTTCCAAGTAGAATTCTTGCTGCTGGAAAATTTTCAGCCAGCTCAAATGTGCTTGTTGTTGTTGGGATGTTTGCTATCAGAATGTACTTAATTAAATCAGTAGAAGGAGAAAAAACAAACACTTCATCTTCAGGCACTGCCTGCTGAACACTTTAGGAGGAGAAGTAAAATGCAAGCCTTTAGTTATGAAGGTCTACCTGAAGCTTTGATCTACTTAGAGCTTCTCAGTTTTGACCAGCTGAGCAAAGGCTAAGGTAAAACTGAAGGAATGACTCACTCTAGGGCAAGAATATTTAAATCAGGTTTTAGGTTGAGGCATGTCACAGAATGTTAGGGGCTGGAAGGGACCTTGAAAGCCCATCCAGTCTAACTCCCCTGCCAGAGCAGAACTACCTTTTTTGTACCCACTTTTTCCCCCCCACCCCATCCCCAAAAGTTTTCATTTTTGTTTTATTTTTTATCCCACTTCTCCCCCATCTCCTATTCCCCCCCACCCCATTCTCTTTATCTTTCTGTTTCCTCCATTTCCTCTCCATCCCCTTCCTTTCCCCCCCCACAATCTTCCTCTCCATCTCCCCCCCTTTCAGCACCACCTCTCCTTTTCCACCCTATCTGGCCCTTTCCCACCCCACATCCATAGTTCCCTCTTTTTCCCTCCAAACCCAGAGCACCTGGTTTCTGTTGGAGTCTCCTCCCACCCCAGGTGTGACCACTTTGCCCTCTCTGCCCACTCCCCTTTTTGGTCTGGGTTCTGTTGGAGTCTCCTCCCACCCCAGGTGTGACCACTTTGCCCTCTCTGCCCACTCCCCTTTTTGGTCTGGGTTCTGTTGGAGTCTCTTCTCATCCCAGGTGTGACCACTTCACTCTCCCTGCCCACTCCCCTATTTAAACCACCCCAGGAAAGGCAGGNGGCTGGAAGGGACCTTGAAAGCCCATCCAGTCTAACTCCCCTGCCAGAGCAGAACTACCTTTTTTGTACCCACTTTTTCCCCCCCACCCCATCCCCAAAAGTTTTCATTTTTGTTTTATTTTTTATCCCACTTCTCCCCCATCTCCTATTCCCCCCCACCCCATTCTCTTTATCTTTCTGTTTCCTCCATTTCCTCTCCATCCCCTTCCTTTCCCCCCCCACAATCTTCCTCTCCATCTCCCCCCCTTTCAGCACCACCTCTCCTTTTCCACCCTATCTGGCCCTTTCCCACCCCACATCCATAGTTCCCTCTTTTTCCCTCCAAACCCAGAGCACCTGGCTTCTGTTGGAGTCTCCTCCCACCCCAGGTGTGACCACTTTGCCCTCTCTGCCCACTCCCCTTTTTGGTCTGGGTTCTGTTGGATCTCTTCTCATCCCAGGTGTGACCACTTCACTCTCCCTGCCCACTCCCCTATTTAAACCACCCCAGGAAAGGCAGGAGCCCTAAGTTTGCCCATCTGGGCAGAGGGATCCTTCTCCTGTCATCACTGGTGAGTTCCCATGGTGCACACTGGGTGAATGGGAGTGGGATCTAAAGGCCAGGGGGGCCTAGTGGCCCCCCTGGTTAGGCAGGACTAAGCTATTTATGGGTGCTGGGCCTCCTTACTTAGATTGAGCTCCTCTGTGTTTATCACAGTGTCACCAAGGTTGGAAGAGACCTCATAGATCATTAAGTCCAACCTGGGACTTTAGCTGTGAGAAGCAAGATTCAATTTCTGTTCAAGCCCCTGCACATCTTTTTTTTTTTTGCATGGGGAGAGGTGACTGACTTCAGAGAGTTTGCAGGTGACAGTAGGTTGGCATATGAAGAAGTTAGTCCCATCAGTCAGCTGAAGTTGAGCTGGCAAAGCTGGGCAGGACAGCTTTGTGTGTTCGAAATGGCAGAGGTTTCCTGCTATTAAGGTGCACAAAGCTTTGCTCTGAAGAAAAGTGGGGCATGACAATGTTCACCACAGATAGCTGTTCCACCTTGAAGAACTCCTGCTCCAAACCAGCAGGAGGTTTTTGGAGAGCATTTCTGATGAAAGAAGCCTACAATTGATCTGGAGAGCATCACAGATTCAGGGATGAACAGGATAACCAGGAGACCTGACCCTGTGGGGAATGTAGTAGAAATGATGCTCAGAGGGTTGTATCAGCTCTCCTGTGAGGACAGGATGAAAGAGTTTGGGCTTTTCAGCCTGGAGAAGAGAAGGCTTTTAGGAGACCTGGTAGTAGCTTTCCAGTATCTGAAGGGGGCTTACAGAAGGGCTGGGGAGAGACTGTTCAGATGGGCCTGTGGGTATAGTATGAGGATCAATGGTTTGAAACTGGAC
This sequence comes from Tricholaema leucomelas, assembly GCA_013400475.1. NCBI lineage: Eukaryota > Metazoa > Chordata > Aves > Piciformes > Lybiidae > Tricholaema lacrymosa > Tricholaema leucomelas. The sequence goes on along the minus strand of WAAF01004139.1, from coordinate 42,130 downwards.
TAGGGCAGAATTAGGTTGGACAGCAGGAGGAAGTTCTGCACAATGAGAGTGATGAAATACAAGACTAAGTTGTGACTGAGGTCCCATCCCTGAAGACATTCAAGATCAGACTTGCTGTGGCCTTAGACAGCCCAGTCTAATTGGAGGTGTCCCTGCTGCTTGTGGAGGGCTTGGGCAAGATGACTTTTGAGAGTCCCTTCCAGCCCAATGTAATCTCTGAATCTGTGAACGGTGCTTGGTTTATAATCTTGCAGTCTGTTCCTCTTTTCACCCAACTTGGTTTTGTTTTCAAAGGTTGTCACCTCTTCTTGTCTGAAATAGTCTCTCTCTCCCTCTAAAACTGTGACCAAGGGTTGGAATAACTCTTGAAGTGGTGAGAACTCACCAAAGCCAAACAAGCAGCAATGGGAAGGGATAGAAAGCAGCAGCAATGGGAAGGGATAGAAAGCAGCAGCAATGGGAAGGGATAGAAAGCAGCAGCAATGGGAAGGGATAGAAAGCAGCAGCAATGGGAAGGGATAGAAAGCAGCAGCAATGGGAAGGGATAGAAAGCTCTGTGGAACATGAATAGATGACAGTAACTCATTTTGCTAAGGCCCTTACCTGTGTTTTGTCCACAGATGGAGTTACTCTTCCTTGGTCTCACTCTAGTTTTACTGCTGTGTGAAAACTTCCTTCTAGAGCTGTTCCATTGTTTATCTTGAATTCATTTTTTTTCCTTCTGGCAGCCATCACGAATTTTCTTGACATTGTAGCTCTCAATTCACCCCAGAACTGGTGGTGGAGTTAATGTTTTTTTGATGACCTTTTAGTGCTCTGACAATGCTTAGTTCAACCTGCCTGTCTCCATCTGCTTTTGCAGGAGAGGTGATTCTTTTATGGATCTCCTGGATAAAACCGTGAAGGAACCAAGCAGTTGGTTGAGAAAAGCACTGGGATTTTATTGTGCTTTGATGAGCAAAGGGAAAAGTCACTGGATAAGGAATTGGCTGGATGCTGGCAAACAGAGTGGTGATCAACAACACAATGTCCACCTGGAGACCAGTGCCAAGTGATGTCCCTCAGGGGTCAGTGCTGTGTAACATCTTTGTCAGTGATATGGACAGAGGAATCAGTGCACCCTCAGCAAGTTTGCAGATGACACCAAGCTGTGTGGCACAGTTGACTTGCTGGAGGGCAGAGATCCATCCAGAGGGACCTGGACAGGCTGCAGAGGTGTGCCCAGGCCAACCTCATGACATTCAACAAGGCCAAGTGTAAGGTCCTGCACCTAGGTCGGTGCAATCCCAAGCACAGATCCAGGCTGGGTGGGGAATGGCTGAGAGCAGCCCTGAGGAAAAGGACCTGGGGGTCTGGGGTGATGAAAAGCTCAACATGAGCCTGCAGTGTGAGTGCAGCCCAGATGGCAGCTGTGTCCTGAGCTGCATCAAGAGCAGTGTGGCCAGCAGGGCAAGGGAGAGGATTCTGCCTCTTTGCTCTGCTCTTGTCAGACCCCACCTGGAGTCCTGTGTGCAGTTCTGGAGCCCCCAGCACAAAAAGGACATGGAACTGTTGGAGTGAGCCCAGAAGAGGGTCGTGAAGATACTCAGAGGTCTGCAGCAGCTCTTCTATGAGGACAGACTGAGAGAGTTGGGGAGAAGGCTTTAAGGAAACCTTGTAGTGGCCTTTCAACATCTGAAGGGGATGTACAGGAAGGCTGGGGAGGGACTATTGAGAAGGTCTTGTAATGACAGGATGAGGACTAATGGACTTAAACTGGCAGAGGGGTGTGCAGTTTTGAGGCTAATTGAAATATGTTAATGAGAGAGATTAGCTCATTGGCTGTGAAAAGAATAGCAGTGTTTATATCACTCATTTGTTCTGCTGGGCTATGTAAATAGTCTAAGATAAGGCACTCACTTCTGCTTCTTTTGGTCTGTGTGCCTGGTGGCATCTTGCATTAACTCTGCATGAGCACTAACCCAATTTGACCATTTGCTTGTAACTCCTTGCTGGCTTCTGACATCTCACCTCACAGTTCTGCAAATTTACCACATGAGCTATAGGGAGCTTTGGTTAATTCTGAGAGAAGGAATGAGGGGGAGAGGAGGGGAGATGGTTTGGGAACCTTCTTGGGCAGTCTGGCTGCTTGGGGAGGATTTTAAATTTCTGTGGTTTAAGTTGTATATAATTGTAAATATCTGTGTCTATATATTGTGTATATCTATGCTTGTAAACCTGTGCTAAGCAATAAAACACAGCTTCATTCCTGAACTTCCAGCTGGCTGACAGAGTCTGGTGAATTTAGGGGTGGGTGGGAGGGAGAGGGTGGAACCTCCCAACCATGACAAGGGGAGACTTAAACTAGAGATTAGAAAGAAGTTCTCTATCATGAGAGTGGTGAAACATTGGCACAGGTTTCCCAGAGAGGTTCTGCATGCTCCCATCATGGAGGTGTTCAAGGCTATGTTAGATGAGGTCTTGAGCAACCTGTTCTAGTGGGAGGTGTTTCTGCCTATGGTGGGTGGTTGGAACTGGATGATCTTTGAGGTCCCTTCCAACCTAAACCATTCTATGAATCTCCACGCAACAGCAATGCACCTTCATGTGCAAGAGAGCCAAGGGCATCCTGGAGTGCATCAGGAAAAATGTGTCTAGCAGGGCTAGGGAGGTTTCTTTCCCCCTCTACTCTGCCCAAGTGAGAGCACACCTGTGTCAAATTTTGAGCTCTCCAGTTAGAGAGAGGTGTGAACTTGCTAGCAGCAGTCCAGGGGAGAGCTGCAAGGGTGACTGGGGAACTTGAGCACTTCCTACAAAGAGAGACTGAGAAACCTGGGGCTGTTTAGTCTGGAGAAGACAGAGGGAATCTGATCAATGCATATCAATACCTGAGGGGCAGGTGTCAAGTGGAGGAGGCAAATCTCTTTTTGGTAGTCAGCAGTGATAAGACAAGGAGCAACAGCTACAAACTGGAATATAGAAGGTTTTAGCTCAAAATGAGAAGAAACTTCTTTACTGTGAGGGTGACAGAGCCCTGGAGCAGGCTGCCCAGAGAGGTTGTGGAGTCTCCTTCCCTGTAGATGTTCAAAACCCACCTGGGTGCGTTCCTGTGTGGACTCTCCTAGGTCATCCTGCCTTGGCAGGGAGGTTGGACTTGATTTCTGGAGGTCCCTTCCAACCTCTAAGGTTCTGTGAACGTTGGTTATTATCCCTTTGAGAAGCCTAAGCAGTGTAGAGAAGAGGGAGAATGAAAGGTGTCTCTTAGGATCTCTCACCCAGGAGAGTGAAGAGATATTCTTGCTGTTGTGAATTTAATGTATGTGTGATGCACTCTACTTTGCCTCCCATCCATTTTAAGAGCTGTAGTCATAATGAAGAATATTCCAGAAATATTCTTGGCATAGAAATGCATGGACAGTGCCTGGAAGTTTGCTCTATTCAGAATATACCTGGGGCTACTATGCTATGCTAGGGATAGAAATCAAAACAAAACCATTTTACCATTGTCATTTGTTGCTTGGCTTTCAGAAAAGATGGATTGTGAAGCCTTTTCTTTGGCTTAATGTGGGTTGTTTTTCCTTCTTGTTTACTATAACAAGCCTTGATATTTACATTATGTAGAGTGATTTAGTTCTGTTGTACCTATGATTTGAGTTTGATCAGAATTCTTTGGTGCAATCCCATTTTTTTTTCTCCTGTTATCTAAGCCAAACTTTGCATTAATTTATGAAAGACAAACTTTCTCTGCCTCAAACCACATTTAATCAGTTACACATTTCCACACTGTTAATATAATAACACTATCCTAGTATAACTAAAACAGCCTTTGGACAATCATAGAATCAGTCAGGGTTGGAAAGGACCACAAGGAACACCCAGTTCCATCCCTCCTGCCATGGCCAGGGACACGCTACCCTAGAGCAGGCTGCCCACAACCTCATCCAGCCTGGCCTTAAACACCTTCAGGCATGGAGCCTCAACCACCTCCCTGGGCAAGCCATGCCAGGCTCTCACCACTCTCATGCTGAAGAAATGAGAGTACTACATATCTAAAGAGAGAAATTCGCTGTTCAAGTTAGGAGAGTGTTGTTGGAAGCAAGCCTGAGAGGCTAAATGTACTTTGTATACACAGGGTTTGTTTGGAAGGAGAGAGCAGACTAAATTATTTTGTACTATTGTCTTGTGCTCTTGTATCAGTCCTATGAGATGAAGATAGTTCTGTTTTTTTCAAAGGTATATTGGAGTTAATAAACAACAAATGCTAGAAGAGATGTCCTGTTTAGAATGAAACAAAAACTGAACTTTGTGACTAGAATTAATCACTAAAATAAGGAGTTAGTTAAGAGAATGCATCATAGAATCATAACCAGGTTGGAAGAGACCTCCAAGATCATCCAGTCCAAGCTATCAGCCCTAGTCAGGCAACCAGACCATGGCACTAAGTGCTTCAACTCGGCTTTGCTTGAACACCTCCAGGGATGGCAACTCCATCACCTGCCTGGGCAGCCCATTCCAATGCCAATCACTCTCTCTGCCAACAACTTCCTCCTAACATCCAGCCTAGACTTCCCTGGCACAACTTGAGACTGTGTCCCCTTGTTCTGTTGCTGGTTGCCTGGCAGAAGAGACCAACCCCCACCTGGCTACACCCTCCCTTCAGGTAGCTGTAGACAGCAATGAGGTCAGCCCTGAGCCTCCTCTTCTCCAGGCTGCACACCCCCAGCTCCCTCAGCCTCTCCTCACAGGGCTTTGGACTCGATGATCTCTTTGGGTCCCTTCCAACCCCTAACATCCTGTGCTCCTATGCCCTCAGAAATGCTTTCCTACACTTGAAGGGAACCTACAGGAAGGTTGGAGAGAGACCTTTCTTAAGGGTGTCTAGCAACAGGACAAGGGGGAATGGTTTGAAGCTGAGGGATACTAGATCTTACGAAGAAGTATTTCTGTACAAGAGTGATGAGACTCTGGATTAGATTGCCCAGGGAGGTGAGCAACACATTCCTGGGGATGTTGAATGCCAGATTAGATGAGTCTAGCTGTTAGGAAAGGGTTCTTTCCAGTGACAGTGATGAGACACTGGCACAGGTTGCCCAGGGAGGTTGTGGATGCTCTCTCTCTGGAGGTGTTCAAGGCCAGGCTGGATGAGGCCTTCAGTGACCTGTTGTAGTGGGAAATGTCCCTGCCCATGGTGGGGAGGTTGGAGTAGATGATCTCTAAGGTCCCTTCCAACCGAAGCCATTCTGTGACTCTATGACTGAGATGCTTTACCGGTAAATGAAGAGCAACAAAGAGGAGGCTCAGGGCAGACCTCATTGCTGACTACAACTACCTGAAGGGAGGCTGTAGCCAGGTGGGGGTTGGTCTCTTCTGCCAGGCAACCACCAACAGAACAAGGGGACACAGTCTCAAGTTGTGCCAGGGGAGGTCTAGGCTGGATGTTAGGAGGAAGTTGTTGGCAGAGAGAGTGATTGGCATTGGAATGGGCTGCCCAGGGAGGTGGTGGAGTTGCCAACCCTGGGGGTGTTCAAGCAAAGCCTGGATGAGGCCCTTAGTGCCATGGTCTAGTTGATTGGATAGGGCTGGGTGCTAGGTTGGACTGGATGATCTTGGAGGTCTCTTCCAACCTGATTGATTCTATTCTATTCTATTCTATTCTAAGGTTGTTCAGGTCAGCTATTGTTTCTGTAGCATTCAGTTAATCAGATTGCTCCTCTCTTGGTGCACCTTTTGTCTAGATGAACTATGAAGGGCCTAGATGCAAGAATGGGTCAGGCTGACCTTTCAGCAGGAGAGAAAATTGCAAACTCAGTTAACTGCTTGTGCTGATAGCTCTTGCAGAATACTTGTTTTCATTAGGCGAACTGCAAGAGACGACGCACGGCTATTGTGTTTCCCTCACTCATCTTTCATGCAGCAGCTGTGGTAGATGATGCCACAATTCTGAGGTCTGCCTCTCTGGTTTTTTGGTGAACTCATGCATAAGCATTTCTTACAATGTTAGCATTTCCCTGAGAGCTCTTGGGGCAGAAAAGGATTTGTAGAGCAAATTGTTTGTACTTCAGATGAAAGATCTGTCCTTTTTGCCATCAGCAGCAAAAGTGAAATATCAAAGCCATCTGTGAGATTTTAAAGTATATCCCCCCTACAGGTAAAATAAATTAAAAGGAATGTGTTCCACAGCTCACTCAAAGGACTCTCTTAATTCACAGCTTTGCACTGTAAAACAGGGATGAAGTAAAAGTGTGTTGATTCAATTCCACCTCAGCAAAAGGACAGCTGAGCCTCTTAAATCATAGAATCAACCAGCTTGGAAGAGACCTCCAAGATCATCCAGGCCAACCTGGCACTCAGCTCTATCCAGGCATGTAGACCATGGCACTCAGTGCCTCATCCAGGCTTTGCTTGAAGATCTTCTGGAGATGGATTACAGTTCAGCCCACAGGCTGGGCACTGTGACTTGTTTTCTCCTTCTGCCTCTTCTTTTGACAAGAGAAGGTTTTCTATGCCATGCTCTTTCTGCTGCAGTGAAGTCAGAAGCTCAGAGCCCTGGATATGAAGGAGCAAAACCTGGGTCTGGTCATACAGCTGTCAGCCATTAAGAAGAATGCCCTCTACTTAATTTCCTTTGATTTATTTCTGTTCCTCATAATGATTTCCATTCTTCTATTCTGTTGTGGCCTTTCAGTATCTGAAGGGGACCTACAAAAAATCTGGGGAGGGACTTTTTAGACTCTCAGGGAGTGACAGGACTAGGGGGAATGGAGCAGAGCTGGCGGTGGGGAGATTCAGAGTGGCTGTGAGGAGGAAGTTGTTCAGCATGAGAGAGGTGAGAGCCTGGCATGGGTTGCCCAGGGAGGTGGTTGAGGCCCCATGGCTGGAGGTGTTTAAGGCCAGGCTGGATGAGGCTCTGTCCAGCCTGCTCTAGGGTAGGGTGTCCTAGGGCCTGACAGGGAGTTTGGACCTAGATGATCCTTGTGGTCCCTTCCAATCCTCACCGATTCTATGAGTCTATGTGCAGACAGAGATATGTAGCAAAGAGCCACCTGGCTACAGCCTCCCTTCAGGTAGTTGTAGACAGCAATGAGGTCAGCCCTGAGCCTCCTCTTCTTCAGGCTGCACACCCCCAGCTCCCTCAGCCTCTCCTCACAGTGTTTGTGTTCCAGGCCTCTCACCAGCTTCATTGTCCTTCTCTGGACACATTCCAGCACCTCAGCATCTCAGCATCTCTCTCTTGAATTGAGGAGCCCAGAACTGGACACAGCACTCAAGGTGTGACCTGACCAGTGCTGAGTCCAGGGGCAGAATAACCTCCCTTGTCCTGCTGGCCACACTGTTCCTGATCCAGGCCAGGATGTCAACCAAACCACCGAAACAACCACCACAAAGACGAAGCTTGTTAGCAGGACTTGCCCTTCTGACTGGTCCTGATCACCTGATTGTCCTGTAAATGGTCTAAACATTCCACAATATTCTGCCTAAAAGATTTTGCTGCTTATGAATTATCCTTGCTCTAGAAGCACAGGCTGCTAATGGCAGGTGGGTGTACTAAAACCCAATGACAACTAATGCCACCGAGCGTATTGCTTCTAATCTTGCTATTTCTGTCTCTGCAATGTGGAGGGTGGAGGTGATGGGATTGTTTTCTCAGCTAACTTCACATTACATTCCAGGGCCTTTCATCCTACTGAAAGCATTTGTTTACATGAAATGTACATGGTTGCTTCAAACAGACATAAAACTCATAGGAAGTGATTCAACTACTTCAATATCTAAGATAGGAAGCTTAAGCAAAACAGGCTGCTCTCCCTGCCTCCAGCTACCAGGCAGGTCACATAGGACATATGTGGTGGTTTGGATGTCCCCTGCCGCCCCCTCCCCCCCCCTTTAAAAATCATCCAGACTAGACTCAGCCAGCGCTGGAAATATGAATGGAGCTTATATTTACAGCTAGCACAATATACAAGCAGATAGTTACAGTAGATACAGTTATAGACAGAAATAGACAAGGTAAAAAAGGTAATACAAACACAACAGCCCTCCCAGAAACCTGAGTCCCCAGGAGGGGCTCTCAACCACCCCTTCACCTTCCCCCCTACCCCTCTCAACCTTACCCCAGTCCCAAGGAAGAATGGAGGTTCAGCCAGGGGGGTTAAGAAGCAAAGGTGAATCAGCCAAAGCAAATGGAGGGTGAGGTTAGAGAGTAAGATGGAGTTCAGCCAGCAGCCCCGAGCTCCCCAGCAGGCAAAGCGACCAGAGCAAAGTGAAGTGCCAACAATCTGTGTTTTGCTTTTCTTTTTTACACATCTCAGCAAGGGTATGAGGGAAGTAGACCTCACCACTGTTTTCCTTTCACAGCCTATGATCTAGTCCTTCTCACCAAAACATTCTAGCTAGCTCCAAACTAGCACAGTGTACCACAGGTTACATGTCACATCTCTGTCACATCCAATATCTGGATTTCTCAGATATCCTACAAATAATAAGGTGGCACTGAATACTTGTGTGTAGAATCACAGAATCAAGCAGGTTGGAAGAGACCTCCAAGATCATCCAGGCCAACCTAGCACCCAAGTCTATCTAATCTAGACCATGGCACTGAGTGCCTCATCCAGGCTTTTCCTGAACACCCCCAGGGATGGTAACTCCACCACCTCCCTGGGCAGCCCATTCCAACGGCAAATCACTCTCTCTGTGAAATGTTGACTGCCTCCACACTGCTCAAGGGTTAACCTCTAGCAGGCAGTCAAGCACCACACATCTGCTAGTTCCAGGTGGAAACATTGAGATAAAGATAGTTTGGGAAATGAAGATCTTTGTGCAGAAGTAAAACAAAGGGACTATTTCACAGCTGAAGGAGGAAGGAGAGCAGGGCTCTGTCACACCTAAAATGGTTACCTAGGAAGACAAATACCATAGCTCCCCCATCTTCTTGATATTTACTCCAGTTTTATTGGTGAGCATGACATCAGATGGTCTGGCATACCCCTTGGTCCTCTAGGGTCAGTTGTCCCATCTGTATCCCCTTCCCAAGGTCTTATGCACCTCCAGCCCACTCACTGGTGCGTTGGTGTCAGAAGCAGAGAAGACCTTGCAGGCTGTGTGGCCACTGCTCAGTAATAGCTAAAACATCCCTGCATCATCAACACTGTCCAGCACAAATCCAGGACACAGTCTCACACTAGCTGTTATGAAGAAAATTAACTCTGTCCCAGCCCAAATTATTACACTTCATGAAAGCTGCAGATTTGGGTGGGTAGTGAACTTATGCATAAGAAGGGTAGGTTTTCCTCCCCCTCTTCTCTGCCCTGCTGAGACCTCACCTGGAATATTGCATTCAGATTTGGGCTCCCCAGTCCAGGAGAGACAGGGATGTACTGGAATCCAGCAGAGGGCTAGGAAGATGATGAAGGGGCTGGAGCACTGCCATGTGAGGAGACGCTAAGGGGCCTGAGGCTTTTTGGTCTGGTGAAGAGAAGACTGAGAGGAGATCTAATCAATGTTTATAAATATCTGTGGGTCAAAAGGGAGGGGACAAATGGAGATAGAATGAGGGGCAATGGATATAAACTACAGCACAGGAAGTTCCAGCTCAACATGAGGAAGAACTTCTTCACTGTAAGGGTCACAGAGCACTGGCACAGGCAGCCCAGAGAGGTTGTGGAGTCTCCTTTTCTGAAGACTCTCAAGACCTGTCTGGATGTGTTCCTGTGTGAAGTGAGCTAGATTCTATGGTCCTCCTGTGGCAGGGAGGGTGGACTCGATGATCTCTGGAGGTCCCATCCAACTGCTAACATCTCATGATCCTGTGATTTGTGCCTAAGTTGAGAACTTCAGAATGGGAGTCTCAAAACTGGACAGAACAGGGATGACTTCAAAAAAAGCCTGGATGAGGCACTTAGTGCCATGGTCTAGTTGATTGGACAGGGCTGGGTGATAGGTTGGACTGGATGAGCTTGGAGATCTCTTCCAACTGGATGTATCCTGTGATTTCCTGTTGTCTCTGAGATAGTGAGATTGGTTCTTTGCTATGATCTCCAGGCTATTCTACCACCCTGTCTGTTTGGAGTGTTCTAAATGTGTACTTTTGCATTTATGGAACCATGGCATCATTTTGGCTGGAAAAGACCTGTAAGCTCATCCAGTCATTCTCTAACTCTGCCAAGGCTGGGGCCAAACCATATCCCTCAGCATCACATCTCTGCCTCTTTGAAACACCTCCAGGGATGGGGATTCAAACACCTGCCAGTGCAGCCTGTGTCAGCACTAGGGAAACCTTTCAGGGAATGTCAAGTTCCAGAGGAGGAGGATCTGTTCTTACAGATTTCCATGTTGTGAAATTAAGGTGCAGGTGAGACCAGATATCACCAGAAAACTATTTATTAAAGGATGAAGTTGAACAAAACAGAGGGAGAGAGAGAAGGGGAGAGGGAGAACAACAGAGAAAAGAGAAGAAGCAGGGAAGGAAAAGAGCAGGGATTATATTATTATCAGCCACAGATGGAGGGTAGAGACTGGTGCATGGCTCAGGGATGTTCCTCTGTAGCGTTCATCAGGAGTTCTGGTGGATGTGCAGCTCTTTCTTTGCTTTTCAGAGTATGTAACAGAGTCCTCTTGGGTTGTCAGAAGCACAAGATTTGTTTCAAGGAGCTAAAAGTAGTACAAAAGTCCTTACACAGACAATAATTCTCTGCCTGGATTTTCAAAGAGCTCTCTGGCTAATTTGTTGTGCCATGCCTCACGCTTCTAGGGAAAAGGCACAAGCTATCTTTGCACAGATTCAGTGAAGCCTGCAAGATCCATATGTTTTCATTATTTGTTAACTCTTTGGAAAGCTTAAGCAGTGTTGGCAAATGTTGCAATATAAGTTTGTGGTGGTTGTTTCAGTTTGGTTGACATTCTGGCCTGGATCAGGAACGGTGTGGCCAGCAGGACAAGGGAGGTTATTCTTCCCCTGGACTCAGCACTGGTTGGGCCATACCTTAAGTGCTGTGTCCACTTCTGGGCTCCTCAATTCAAGAGAGATGTTGTGATACTGGAACATGTCCAGAGAAGGGCAGTGCAGCTGGTGAGGGGCCTGGAGCACAGCCCTGTGAGGAGAGGCTGAGGGAGCTGGGGGTGTGCAGCCTGCAGAAGAGGAGGCTCAGGGCAGACCTCATTGCTGTCTGCAGCTACCTGAAGGGAGGTTGTAGCCAGGTGGGGGTTGGTCTCTTCTGCCAGGCAACCACCAACAGAACAAGGGGACACAGTCTCAAGTTGTGCCAGGGGAGGTCTAGGCTGGATGTTAGGAGGAAGTTGTTGGCAGAGAGAGTGATTGGCATTGGAATGGGCTGCCCAGGGAGGTGGTGGAGTCGCCATCCCTGGAGGTGTTGAAGCAAAGCCTGGCTGAGGCACTTAGTGCCATGGTCTGGTTGATTGGCCAGGGCTGGGTGCTAGGTTGGCCTGGATGATCTTGGAGGTCTCTTCCAACCTGCTTGATTCTATGATTCTATGAGGTCATTTGAGCCACCCTTGGTTTTTTTTCCCTTCTCATATGATAGGTGGGGCTTATCTCATTTAATTGTTTTCTTGCTTGAAACCTGAGCTGCTGAAAACAGTTTGCCAAGTGAGAAACCTCAGTCTTTGTGTAAAGCCAGAACAGTTTCTAGCCCTCCAGACTGAATATTAGCTGGAGGATAAGCATTCCCAGTAAGGTAGAAAACCAAACAAACTCACTAACCCCTGCATAAGCTCTCTCCCCAGTCTCATTGTTTGGGTGGGGTGGGCATAAGGCGCAGCACCAAAATAACTTCTACCTACCTGTGGCTGACAATAGTGAATTGAAACCTCACAAGAAGACTTTACCTACACAATGTATGAAATGTTATTTGTGAGTAAAAGTTTTAATTAGCATATATACTTTAGGGCAATTATCCCTTCTAAGCTTCTGTGTGCTTTTAAAGTTTGTTAGTCATCCTTTCAGACAGTTCCCCAACTTCTGTTGTTTTTCCTCCTGGCTCATATGGCAGATGGAGAATTTTGCTAATAGGATCACCAGAGACCTCACTTTCACCTTGCACTTGGTGAAGGCAGAGTGCACTTCTGCTACAACGAATTTGAAGAAGCAAAAAATGTACTAGCCACTCACATTTGTTTTCATTTATAGAATTCTGAAGAGTGATTCTGCTGCCTGAAAGCACAGCCCAATGCTAGGAAAGTTAAATCAGGCTTCTGGGATACAGGGCTGTGTTTCCTTATGCCTCGCCTTCTCTGAGGTAACTTCCTTCCTGTGGGATAGTTATCAGCACTGTGCACACTGTTCCTGATGGGACATTATCAGCACTTTAGAACTGTGATAGTACTGTTGTTTGTTTTACAGAGCTATTCCCCTGTTAAAGCAGTCTTCTATCTTTTCACTGCCCTTCAGATTAAAAACTAAAAGGTAATATCACTTTTATAATGCAATTAGTTGACTGCACAATGCTTGAAAAGGTTGAGACAGGCTGAGAAGAGAAAATAAATACTCCTGAAAACTCATAAGCTGAAACTGAGCATGGCCTACTGAACACAGTAATAAGTGTTCCTCTCACTTCTTTAACTGTAAAATGCCCTTAAAATTTACTCAAATTGCAACCCCTGCTTCTGAAGGTATGAGATTCATAGAATCAACCAGGTTGGAAGAGACCTCCAAGATCATCCAGGCCAACCTAGCACCCAGCCCTAGCCAACCAACTAGACCATGGCACTAAGTGCCTCATCCAGGCTTTGCTTGAGCACCTCCAGGGACAGTGACTCCACCACCTCCCTGGGCAGCCCATTCCAATGCCAATCACTCTCTCTGCCAACAACTTCCTCCTAGCATCCAGCCTAGACCTCCCCTGGCACAACTTGAGACTGTGTCCCCTTGTTCTGTTGCTGGCTGCCAACCCCCACCTGGCTACAGCCTCCCTTCAGGTAGTTGTAGACAGCAATGAGGTCAGCCCTGAGCCTCCTCTTCTGCAGGCTGCACACCCCCAGCTCCCTCAGCCTCTCCTCACAGGGCTGTGCTCCAGGACCCTCACCAGCAATGAGCTTTAGACAAGATACTAAACATACATCTATAACCATCTGAGAAGTGAGTGTCAAACGGATGTGTCCAATCTCTTTTAGGTGGTGCACAGCAATAAGACAAGGAACAAAGGATTCAAACTGGAACACAGAAGGTTTCACCACAGCATGAGGAGAAACTTCTTTACAGTGAGGGTGACAGAGCCCTGGAACAGGCTGTCCAGAGAGGTTGTGCCTCCTTCTCTGGAGACATTCAAAGCCCGCCTGGCAGCACTCCTGTGTGAACTACCCTAGGGGATCCTGCTTTGGCAGGGGGATTGGACTCGATGATCTCTGGAGGTCCCTTCTAACCTCTAACATCCTGTGGTTCTGTATTTAAGCAATATGGTAAACACAATTCCTGTTTTCTTTGCTTCCTGAAAGGAATTAGAAAATAAATCTTTGTGAGGCATCTAAAATCCCATAAATGATAAAATGAATAATGACTACATAAAAGCAAAGATATGCACTGATTTTTGTTTTTTTTTTAACTTGGATAGTCTCAATTTGCTCTGCACTACTTCTTAAAAGAGATATTCAAGGGAGATCATTAAAAAAAAACAAAACAAAACAACAGAAAAGATTTGTTAGTTGAAATAAATCTGCATTCAGGTCTCAATTGGAGATCCATTTGCTGTCTTCAGTTCCCAGCTAAGAGCACAACTTCTCTCCACATTTTTGCTGTCTTCAGTTCCCAGCTAAGAGCACAACTTCTCTCCACATTTCTCAGTCCAACTCAGTATGGTTTGTTTTCAAAATAGCACTCAAGTAAGTCCAACAAAGCTTCATAAAATCTTGGTGAAAATTCCTACTTGACAAGCAATATTTAAAGAGAAGGGAAAGAGAGGAGGTTAATAGGAGATCAATGTACTACTAAAAAGCTGAGTCACAAGCTTTTAATTGACTGTGATCTCAAACAATGGGAACAAACATAAAAGCATAATGCAAACAAGAGGAAAAATTCAGGAAGGATGTAATGGGGAACAGATAATGCCAAGGAGGTCGAAAAGCTCTATGTGTCTTGAATCAATCCTCACTCAAAGTACTTTGAATGAAGAGAAGTGACTAATGTAATTAAGAACATATCAAAGGGCCAAAATACCCTCCCAGAACAGACCAGAAGAGAAAGAAAAAGGACAGAGAAGGTTTTGCAGACCAGAGCCTCGATAGAATTTATGTGTCTGGAACTGGTTCAGAGATATTGTGGCACTTTGGCCACAACAACCCCAAGCAGCACTACAGGCTGGGGACAGAGTGGCTGGAGAGCAGCCAGGCAGAAAGGGATCTGGGGATACTGGTATATAGTAGCTGAAGATGAGGCAGCAGTGTGCCCAGGTGGGCAGAAGAGCCAATGGCATCCTGGCCTGGATCAGGAAGAGTGTGGCCAGTAGGATGAGGGAGGTTATTCTGCCCCTGGACTCAACACTGGCCAGGTCACATCTTGAGTGCTGTGTCCACTTCTGGGCTCCTCAATTCAAGAGAGATGTTGAAGTGCTGGAACATGTCCAGAGAAGGGCAATGAAGCTGGTGAGGGGCCTGGAACACAAACCCTATGAGGAAAGGCTGAGGGAGCTGGGGGTGTGCAGCCTGCAGAAGAGGAGGCTCAGGGCAGACCTCATTGCTGTCTACAGCTACCTGAAGGGAGGTTGTAGCCAGATGGGGTTGGTTTCTTCTGCCAGGCAACCAGCAACAGAACAAGGGGACACAGGCTTAAGTTGTATTGAGGGAAGTGTAGGCTGGATGTTAGGAGGAAGTTGTTGGCAGAGAGAGTGATTGGCATTGGAATGAGCTGCCCAGGGAGGTGGTGGAGTCACCATCCCTGGAGGTGTTCAGGAAAAGCCTGGCTGAGGCACTTAGTGCCATGGTCTGGTTGACTGGACAGGGCTGGGTGCTGGGTTGGCCTGGATGATTTTGGAGGTCTCTTCCAATCTGGTTGATTCTATGATTCTATGACATTAGTGATTATTTCTGAGGAACAAAGTGATGGAAAACACTTTTTAGAGGCTGAAAAAGTGAAATGCACTTTAAAAAAATGGGAACAGGGAAGAGCAGAAAACTATAAGCTGAGCATGGAAAAATACTGGAAAATAATCAATCTGTTTATAAGCTCCCAGATAAACACAGGCTAAGATAAGCTAATGTAAGAGTTAGCACTGGTTTGTCCCAGCTTGTTGCTGAGCAACTCCTGCATGGCATCTTCAGTACATAGTAGACAAACAGTAGCAGAAATAGATCTAAATTCTTACCTAGTTATTGACATATTAAAACAAAAACAAAACAACAACAACAAGAATAAACCTGACACCTGGCAGGGCTTCTAATGATAGGAAAACTTACTGAAACTGCTTTAGCGTTATCTGGATGATCACAACCAGTGTTTTTAGTGATTCGAGGCAGCGTACAGAATAGAATCATAAAATCATACAACCATAGAATCAGCCAGGTTGGAAGAGACCTCCAAGATCATCCAGGCCAACCTAGCACCCAGCCCTAGCCAATCAACCAGACCATGGCACTAAGTGCCTCATCCAGGCTTTGCTTGAACACTTCCAGGAATGGTGACTCCACCACCTCCCTGGGCAGCCCATTCCAATGCCAATCACTCTCTCTGCCAACAACTTCCTCCTAACATCCAGCCTAGACATCCCCTGGCACAGCTTGAGACTGTGTCCCCTTGTTCTGTTGCTGGGTGCCTGGGAGATGAGACCAACCCCACCTGGCGACAGCCTCCCTTCAGGTAGTTGTAGACAGCAATGAGGTCTGCCCTGAGCCTTCTCTTCTGCAGGCTGCACACCCCCAGCTCCCTCAGCCTCTCCTCACAGGGCTGTATTGAAGGCCTTTCACCAGCTTTGTTGCCCTTCTCTGGACATGTTCCAGCACTTCAACATCTCTCTTGCATTGAGGAGCCCAGAAGTGGACACAGCACTCAAGGTGTGACCTGACCAGTGTTGAGTCCAGGGGCAGAATCACCTCCCTTGTCCTACTGGCCACGTTGTTCCTGATACCTGAAGTGTAATAGCTCAAGCGAATAAACTTTCTGCAGACACAGGTCTTGGAGATGTTCTGGCTCATATTTTAATTAATGAGAATGACTTTTATTGTTTACATGGAGAATTGGGAGTAAATTTACATAGAAACACATGGAGGCCAATCTACTTAGCAGAGAGATGTGCAAGGATCTATATTTAGGTGTTAACTCAGAGCAGAAATACAGTTTGAGGAGGATGCTACAGGCCCATCAAAGCAAGTTTGTGGTTTAAACTCACATGCTGCTTGTGAATCACTGGTTTCATTATGTTGTGAAAAAGAGAATGGTACTTAAGTCATCCAAATTATAGATTTGCTGTTCTATATAATGGGCAATTTGTAATCTTTGAGCTCCAATATTTGTACTTTCAGCATAATGTGAACCGACTGACAACAAAAAAAAGTGGAGAAAGAAATATGTGCAAGAATGACTGAAGGTTTGAAAGCCATGAATTGTTAGCACAGAATGGATTACTGGAGTTGTTTAGAGTCTGCAAAGACAAAAGAGAGACATGCTAATGGAATTCAAGGACATAAGAACTGCTTTGAAGAGGAAGTGAATAATGCCTTTCTCATGCTTATGGTCAATGGAGAAAAATTAAAGAGCTTAAATTGCAGCAGGAAGGATTTGCATTACACACTGGAAAGTTTAATCTTAGACATCTTTCATGCTAGCCTTAGACATCTTTCATGCTAGCCTTAGACATCTTTCATGCTAGCCTTAGACATAATTGGTTGAAAGAGGAAAAGAAGAACGACTAAGTGATCTCTTGAAGTCCTTTCCTTCATTCTTTCCATGCTTTTAGGCTTCTTTTCTGAGGAGCAGAAGCTCTGGGGCTCAAAAGGCATTTATTTTCAGAGTCAGAATATTCCATGCTGTCCCTAGATAATGCAGAACAAAATGGGGCTGTGATGGTATCAGCTTGGAAGAATGTTGTAGAATGTTATCCCGCAGGCTACGCTCCATACAGTTACTCAAGGAGTTAATAGCTGCAGAGAAAGTTGGATTTGTAAAACAGAGGAAATTCAGAAAAGTTACTTTCAAAACTGGTAATTTTGCCTGATGTATTTTATTCTCTCTCTCATGAAAAAGAAGTCAACAAGTCACAGCTCTAATAAAAATGCAACCAGATGAATGCAAGCTAGGAGTAAGGAAAACAACCTAGCTTTAGACAAACCTAAGAATAAATTCTGTAGGAAGCAAATTATTACCACCTTAATCTGGAATTTCATAGCATTTATCAGTTTGATCAACTCTCTTCCACAAGCTTATGTGGATGGCTATGAGGCAGGTAGCACTACTCATTCTAGGTGCAAAAAACAAAACCACAAAGGCAGAGAGGACAGGTATGAAGTACATTTTGGAGTGTGCCCACTATATGTAAAAAACATGATTTTGATGAAGGAACCAGATCCTGGGCTGCATCAGGAGAAGTGTGGCCAGCAGGTCAAGGGAGGTGATTCTCCCCCTCTGCTCTGCTCTGGTGAGACCCCACCTGGAGTACTGCATCCAGTTCTGAAGCCCCTATTGCAAGAGGGATGTGGAGATTCTGGAGCATGTCCAGAGTAGGACCACGAGGATGCTCAGAGGGCTGCAGCAGCTCTGCTGTGAGGACAGACTGAAAGAGTTGGGGCTGTTCAGTCTGGAGAAGAAGAGGCTCCCAGGTGACCTTCTTGTGGCCTTCCAGGATCTGAGGGGGGCCTCCAAAAAAAGCTGGGGAGGGACTTTTTAGGCTCTCAGGGGGTGACAGGACTGGGGGGAATGGAGCAAAGCTGGAGGTGGGGAGATTCAGAGTGGATGTGAGGAGGAAGTTGTTGAGCATGAGAGTGGTGAGAGCCTGGCATGGGTTGCTGAGGGAGGTGGTTGAGGCCCCATGGCTGGAGGTGTTTAAGGTCAGGCTGGATGAGGCTGTGGGCAGCCTGCTCTAGGGTAGGGTGTCCCTGGGCATGGCAGGGTACTGGAACTAGTTGATCCTTGTGGTCCCTTCCGACCCTGATTGATGCAGCCCAGGATTTGATTGCACTGGGCTGCAAGTGAACACTGCTGGCTCACGTTGAGCTTCTCATCCACCAGCACCTCCAAGTCCCTCTCCTCAGGGCCGCTCTCCCTTTGAGAATTTCAGGACTTTAGGAACTTATAAGGAGGATCATTCTGTGGAGAATGATTTGGGCCTCTTGCTGGACTAGGAGCACCTGGAAACTGAGAAACTCAAACTCGCAATTTCTTTTTCACAGTTATCAAATCATAGAATGGTTTAGGTTGGAAGAGACCTCAAAGATCATCCAATTCCAACCTCCTGCCATAGGCAGGGACACCTCCCACTAAAACAGGTCACTGAAGGCCTCATCCAACCTGGCCTTGAACACCTCCAGGGAGGGAGCAGCCACGACCTCCCTGGGCAACCTGTGCCAGTGTCTCATCACCCTCACTGTAAGGAACTTCTCCATAACATCTAGTTTAAATCTCCCCTTTTCCAGTTTAAACCCATTAGTCCTTGTCCTGTCATTACAAGACCTTGTCAATAGTCCCTCCCCAGCCTTTCTGTAGCCCCCTTCAGATACTGGAAGGCTACACCAACATCTTCTCAAAGCCTGCTCTTCTCCAGGATGAGGACCTCCAACTCTCATAGCCTGTCCTCATAGTAGAGCTGCTGCAGCCCTCTGATCTAAATGATTTATTTCCTAGAGGCTTTATTAATCTGTGATCAAATGATCATACACTAAGTGAGAAGTAGAAAATAGGAATGCAAATTTGAAGTGGTAAGAGACAGGTGGAAGGAAGAGTTTGTGCATTTAAATTGCGCACGTAAGAATTGCATCCTATCGTATCTCTTACTCACACAGGGTGGTCACTGGAGCATTATTCATTAATACAGTTTTACACACCAGACACAAAGCTGCTAAACACTTCAGCTGCTTTTATTATGCACCTGTAAAATTTTAGTGAAGACAAAAAAGAAATCTAATTGATTTCTAAACCCACAGATCTCCAAGGGCTTTTGCAGCGACTCGTATCAAATTATATTGTTTCCTAGAAGTGAAGGCCTTGCAAATGGTAAACCTAAATCAAGAGTGTGCTAGTTTGAGCCTTGCTAGAATGTTTTGGTGAGAAGAATTAGATCATAGGCTGAGAAAGGAAAACAATGGTGAGGTCTACTTCCCTCACACCCTTGCTGAGATGTGTAGAAAGGAAAAGCAAAACATTAGATAAAGTCACTTTGCTCTGCACTTCACTTGGGCACTTCTCTCTGGGCTTTGCTCTCAGCTCTTTGCCTGCTGGGGAGCTGAGGCTGCTGGCTGAACCCCATCTTGCTTTCTAACCTCACCCTCCATTTGCTTTTGTGGCTGATTCACCTTTGCTTCTTAATCTTCTTGGCCGAACCTCCATTCTTCCTTGGGACTGGAGTAAGGTTGAGAGGGGTAGGGGGAAGGTGAGGGGTGGTTGAGAGCCCCTCCTGGGGACTCAGGTTTCTGGGAGGGGAGTTGTGTCTGTATTACCTTTTTCCCTTGTCTATTTCTGTCTATAACTGTATCTACTGTAACTATCTGCTTGTACATTGTGCCAGCTGTAAATATAAGCTTCATTCATATTTCCAGAGCTGGCTGAGTCTAGTCTGGGTGATTTCTAAAGTGTGGAGGGTGGGGGACACCCAAACCATCACATCAAGCAGAATTAATGATTACAATTTCACCTGGGAGAAACATCATAGGTTTCACTGTTACTTTATATTAGCTTAATTTTGTTTAGCTTTAGTGGAGCTGTCCATGATGATGGAGATCAAAGCTGCCATGCAAAACCTGGCATGGCTTCAGTGGACATCAGTTACTGCAATAATTATCCTTAGCTTTTTTGCATTTCAAAGAATCATAGAATCAACCAGTTTGGAAGAGACCTCCAAGATCATCCAGGCCAACCTAGCACCCAGCCCTAACCAATCAATTAGACCATGGCACTAATTGTCTCATCCAGGCTTTTATTGAACACCTCCAGGGACGGTGACTCCACCACCTCCCTGGGCAGCCCATTCCAATGCCAATCACTCTCTCTGCCAACAACTTCCTCCTAGCACAACTCGAGACTATGTCCCCTTCTCCTGTTGCTGGTTGCCTGGCTCAAGAGAGTTTGGAGGGTCAGCCAGGAGGGTTTAGGAAGCAGGTAGATTAGTCACACAGATGGCAGGTTAGGTTAGAGAGAGAAGTTCATCCCAAAAGCCCAGAGAGAGATTCCCTTATCTATATTTGTGTTCTTATTCTTATACATCTCAGCAAGCCTATGAGTGCGGCAGACGTCACCACTGTTTCCTTTTCACAGCCTATCATCTAATTCTTCTCACCAAAATATCCCAGCTAGGCTCAAACTAGCACATAAGGGGTTTGTTAATGACAAAAATGGCTTAGGGTTCCTCAGTCTGGGATTTAATCATGTGATACAGCTTGTCTGAGTACATATTTTTCAGTATATTCCTTTTTTTTCCTGCCTGCTTCTGAAAGTAAATACTTCTCAAGGTAAATACATCAGAAGGAGAGGTTGTTTTCTGGTATGGTTTGACTCTACAGTTGTTAGTTCTGTCAGGTAGAAATTATTCAGCCTGGAGAAGAGAAGGCTTCGAGGAGACCTTAGAGTGGCTTTCCAGTATCTGAAGGGAGCCTACAGGAAGGCTGGGGAGGGATTATTGACAAGGTCTGGTAATAGCAGGATGAGGGGGAATGGGTTTAAACTGGCAGAGGGGAGATTTAGACTGGATGTTAGGAGGAAGTTCTTTGCAGTGAGGGTGGTGAGACACTGGCACAGGTTGCCCAGGGAGGTTGTGGATGCTTCCTCCCTGGAGGCATTTAAGGCCAGGCTGGATGAGGCCTTGAGCAAGCTGCTCTAGTGGGAGGTGTCCCTGCCTATGGCAGGGGGTTGGAGTTGGATGATCCTTGAGGTCCCTTCCAACCTAAACCATTCTATGATTCTATGATTCTATGATTCTGTTTACAAATAAACAGCTGAGTCCGAAGTTGTGGTTAGGGAATAGACACAGTCATAGGTACTGACCTCACCCTTGCAAGTGTTCTACACTGAAAATTGTGTCTGAGTTGTTCAGGTTCATTTTAAGAAAACAAAACAAAGCAAAACAAAGCAAAAACCTGTTCTAAATTATTCGAGCTACCTACACCCTCCAGGGCTGAAATAAGAGCTGGCAACCAGCTTTGTGTTGGGCAGTGCTGTCTGTATTGCCTTTGCACTGGCCATCCTTTTTGATCTTACCACTATTGCAATATCATAGGATCATAGAATCAGTCAGGGTTGAAAGAGACCATAAGGATCATCTAATTCCAACCCCCCTGCCATGCCCAGGGACACCCTACTCTAGATCAGGCTGCCCACAGCCTCATCCAGCCTGGCCTTAAACACCTCCGGGCATGGGGCCTCAACCACCTCCCTGGGCAACCCATGCCAGGCTCTCACCAGTCTCATGCTGAACAACTTCCTCCTCACATCCACTCTGAACCTCCCCACCTCCAGCTTTGCTCCGTTCCCCCTAGTCCTGTCCCTCCTTGAGAGCCTGAAAAAAGTCCCTCCCCAGCTTTTTATGCAATATGAATATTGCCATATGCAATATATGACAATGAGCTCAGGCAGTAGAGAGTTGAGTTCTGGTGGCTGCCCAGTCAGGCTGCTGGCAGCGAGGCAGCAGTCTACGGAGGACCCATATGCAGCCTTCAGAGTCAGTGAGACGATTCCTATTTCCGCAGCACATGGGTGTGCCGATTCCCTGCGTGGTATCTGATGGGAAAGT
The DNA here is from genome assembly GCA_013400475.1 of Tricholaema leucomelas. Taxonomy (NCBI): domain Eukaryota; kingdom Metazoa; phylum Chordata; class Aves; order Piciformes; family Lybiidae; genus Tricholaema lacrymosa; species Tricholaema leucomelas. Next base: position 20,279 of record WAAF01004139.1, on the reverse strand, counting down.
TCTGCAAAATGAATTGTCAGGGTTTCTCAAAAGGAAAGCATTACTGTTGTCAAGGAACTGTCTAAAAAGACGAAACAAGACCATAAGGAGTGAATAATGAAAGCTCATCACCGGCGCATGTGAAATTCGAGTTCATGTTTGAAACTATCCCTGCATTACTAATCAGCTAATAACATAATGACTTCCAAGTACGTGTGCTAATAAAGACCCTGGGGAGGCAAACAGAAGAATCCATGCCTTTGCTTTTGCCCAGGAGAGGCAGGCTTAAAGCAGAACATTTGCAATTCCATGGCACTACAGCGGGAGAGGGAAAAGATCCTGAGTAACCTTGGTTTGCATTCTCAGTCTGTCTGCTCTTATAATTCAACATCTGCAGTCTTCAGCAACACGAGCACCACAAGAATTTAAATACGGAGCAGTGGAGGTTGCTCGTTGCTATTTCAATTGAAATCATTCTCTGGCCTGCTCTAATCAAGGGGTCAAGCAGCATGATTCATAATGGTCCTTTAAATTACTTCTAATCTGTGAGTTTATGAAATCACAGGTTGTTACTTACCTGAGAACCAGGGTCATTCAGCACACTGCTAGCAGAATAAAACTACCCTAGAAGGATCTTTATTCAAGTTTTCTAAAATTCAAAGTTGAGGCCATATTCTTTCATTCTGTCAATTAAACTTCCTCTGCCAGAAATTTGGCAGCAGCAAATTGGAGTAGCTCTGCTGAATCAGTAAAACAATGCTGGGTTATATTAGCTGAGATCCTCTTCTAAGCTCATTTAGAATTTCTTTATAGAATCATAGAATCAACCAGGTTGGAAGAGACCTCCAAGATCATTCAGTCCAACCTAGCACCCAGCCCTGTCCAGTCATCTAGACCATGGCACTAAGTGCCTCATCCAGGCTATTTTTGAACACCTCCAGGGCTGGTGACTCCACCACCTCCCTGGGCAGCCCATTCCAATGCCAATCACTCTCTCTGCCAACAACGTCCTCCTAACATCCAGCCTAGACCTCCCCCGGCACAGCTTGAGACTGTGTCCCCTTGTTCTGTTGCTGGTTGCCTGCAGAAGAGACCAACCCCCACCTGGCTACAACCTCCCTTCAGGTGTGGCTTTCCCTCAGGCAGAGCTTCTGTTTACAAGGTTGATTTATTTTTTCTTAGTTTACTTACTAGGTATAAAAAATATCTTTCCAGGAAGGGGTGCTAAAAGAGTTCAGATTATTATAATTAAGGATATTCTTTACCCTTCATAACACCATTGATTTTGCAAGCAGACCAGAGATGTAACCTGTTGGTGTCAAACATTATAACCACCTTACTCCACTACCTGTAGAGTTATTCCTTCTCTACATACATTGCACTTCATTTAAATCATGCCCATTGCAAACATCTCTTTCAGCTCAAGGACCCAGAGGTGTTATTATTTCACCCTCAAATGTGGATTCATTAGAAACCCTAACTGCACCCTTTATGACACACACAACAGCCAACCCTTAGCATTTTAACAACAGCATTATTATTACAAAGATTCAGTTTCAAGCCATCTGGAGCAATGCTGTCCAAGATTCTCCTTCAGCCTCTCCTCACAGGGAGATGTTCTACAGCCTGTGGTACCTTTGTGGCTCTGGGCTGGACCCTCTCAAGCAGTTTCCTGGAACTCCCTGTCCAGAACATTTCTTATTTGCATTTGGGCTTGGTGCAGAAATTCCACCACTCACATTTAGCAGCACATGAAGGCTTAGGAGATGCACAGAGAGGATCTGTACTAACATTAGTGACAGCAGGAACTCAGATTAACAACCGAGACTATAACCCCAGGGAAAAAAACAGAGCTACCTGAAGGGAACTGTCCCCAGTATCCTGCAGCCCAGGGACCACACAGCTAGGATCAGACCAACTGGAACAAAACTAGAAATGGTAGATTCAGACTGGATGTTAGGAAGAAGTTCTTCAGCTTAAGGGTGATGAGACACTGAAACAGGTTCCCAGGGCGGTGCCGGAAGCCTCATCCCTGGAGGTCCTTAAGACCAGGCTGGATGTGGCTCTGAACAACCTGATGTAGTCTCAAATTGTGCCAGGGGAGGTCTAGGCTGGATGTTAGGAGGAAGTTGTTGGCAGAGAGAGTGATTGGCATTGGAATGGGCTGCCCAGGGAGGTGGTGGAGTCACTGTCCCTGGAGGTGTTCAAGAGAAGACTGGCTGAGGCACTTAGTGCCATGGTCTGGTTGAGTGGCTAGGGCTGGGTGCTAGGTTGTCCTGGATGATCTTGGAGATCTCTTCCAACCTGGTTGATTCTATGATTCTATGATTCTAGTGTGAGGTGTCCCTGCCCACAGCAGGAGGGGTGGAACTGGATCATGCTTGACAATTCTATTACTCTGCGATTCTGTGTGCCCAGAACATTCCAATAACCATTGCAAGAAACAGCTTAGCCAAAATGAAGCAGCTCCATGATGACTTAAAACTATGTTGTTGTTTTTTTTCCACAGTTAGAACAGCACTTGGCCTTATATATAATAGTTCAGTTCTGTTATTTTGAGTCAGAAAATCATGGATCCAACTTCACTTTAAGGGAAAGGTTGTTATAAAAAGTCAAAAACACCTCTGCTTGGTGTTTTGGAGATTAGATTAGAATCTCTCAGGGAAAGTAATAGAGACACACAGATACACTAGGATTTGATTTGCTTTTATCTGGCCAGTACTGGAAATAGGCTACTGCAGGTAGCTGTCTGAAGTAACTGATGTTCAATGGCAAATCTAATGGAAAGCAGGAAGTTAGAAATTATTAGGCAAGAAATGGGCATCAAATCAAATTACTTTTTATACTGCTGTATAAGTCCATATTTCCTGCCCTTTGGATAATGCAGGCAGGTGTGGCCATCAAATAGACTCATAGAACAGTTTGGGTTGGAAGGGACCTCAAATGTTCATCTAGTCCAAGCCCCCGTAGTCAGCAAGGATAATCTCCACTAGATCAGGTTGCTGAGAGCCTTGTCAATCCTGATCCTGAGTATCTTCAGTTGAGGATGGGTCCTCAACTGCCTTCTTGGGCAGTCTGTTCCCCTGTTTTACCACACTCCTGGTAAGGAATTTGTTCCTCACATCCAAACTAAATCTACTCTTCTTTCATTTTAAACCATTGCCTCTCATTCTGTCACTGCAGGCCTTTGCAAGCAGTCCCTCTGCAGCCTTCTCATAGCCCTCTTCAGGTGCTGGAAGGCTGCTATTAGGTCTGCCTGGAGCCTCCTCTTCTCCAGCCTGAACAAACTCAGCTCCCTCAACCTGTTCTCATAGAAGAGGTGCTCCAGCTCACTGACCATTTTTGTGGCTCTCCTCTGGACCTGCTCTATCAAGTCCAGGTCCTTCCTGAGTTGGCTTCAGAGCTGGACACAGCACTGCAGGTGAGGTCTCAGCACAGCAATGTGGCAGACTCACCTCTCAACCTGCTGGCCACACTGTGTTCGATGCAGTCCAGGATACCACTGACCTTCTGGGCTGCAAGTGCACATTGTTGGCTTGTGTCCAGCTTCTCATCCACCATAACTCCCTTGTCCTTTTCCACTGGGCTGCTTTCTATCACCTCATCCCCCATCCGGTACGGAAAAAGAAGATTGTTTCATCTCAGGTGCATCCAAACTTCATATAATGAAATGGAAAAAATGGTGACTGGAAAGTGAATCCCAACAGTTNCTGTGTCCCCTTGTTCTGTTGCTGGTTGCCTGGCAGAAGAGACCAACCCCACCTGGCTACAGCCACTCTTCAGGTAGTTGTAGACAGCAATGAGATCCCCCCTGAGCCTCCTCTTCTCCAGGCTGCACACCCCCAGCTCCCTCAGCCTCTCCTCACAGGGCTGTGCTCCAGGCCCCTCATCAGCTTTGTTACCCTTCTCTGGACACATTCCAGCACCTCAACATCTCTCCTGAACTGAGGAGCCCAGAACTGGACACAGCACTCAAGGTGTGGTCTGACCAGTGCTGAGTACAGGGGCAGAATAACCTCCCTTGTCCTACTGGCCACACTGTTCCTGATCCCGGCCAGGATGCCATTGGCTCTCTTGCCCACCTGGGCACACTGCTGGCTCATCTTCAGCTACTCTCTACCAGTACCCTCAGGTCCCTTTCTGCCTGGCTGCTCTCCAGCCACTCTGTCCCCAGCCTGTAGCACTGCTTGGGGTTGTTGTTGCCAAAGTGCAGAACCCTGCACTTGGCCTTGTTCAATCTCATCCCCTTGGCCTCTGCCCACCCATTGTCTGTCCAGATCCCTCTGCAGGGCTCTCCTACCTTCCAACAGACCAACACCTGCTCCTAGCTTGGTGTCATCTGCAAACTTACTGATGCTGGACTCATTCTCCTGGTCCAGATCATCAATAAAGATGTTGAACAGGACCAGGCCCAGCACTGATCCCTGGGCCACACCACTAGTGACTGGGTGCTTATGTAGTCTTCTCACAGCATGCACTCAGCATCACTTTGGTGCAGCCTATGAAATTGATACCTCTGGAAAGGTGTTTAACTTATTTGTGTCTGCCTGTTAGTCTAAAGGAATCTAACACTGCTACTTTAGTTTGTATTTATTTTGTTATGCCTTGTTTGAAACAGTCTAAATGCCATATCTTGGTATGATATTTGGCTTACTTTTGGGGCAGAGAAAGGGAAATGACAACAAAAATTAACAAGAAGGTGGTTTTACAAAGTCAGTCTCTGTCATGAGCTAAACATAGAACAATATCTTTTGAAATATCCTCCACTAATACATTTCTTGTGAATTTAGGAGTAGCAAATCAGCAGAAGAATAGGCACAGATTTTTGTGCTGTCGAATTCTATCATTTTAAGACTCCTAACAGGAGAAAAGGGGTGGGGAAAAAAAAAAAGAAGAAAAAATAAAAGAGTTGGAGAGGTTTTGGATAACAGGTCAAGATATGCCACACATCATTTGTATAAATATATGCACATCTGATTTGTGGCCCATATTTTGCCTATTAAATGAGACACACTGAATATGTAAATGGTGATTTTCTATTTCAGAATAGGTCTCATTCCTCATAACAATCTGTCCCTGGAGTGCTAAAATGCCAAAGCCCTGATGCCTATGCTCCAGGATGAGCCTGAAGCCTGGCAGCAAGACTCTATCCTGGGTTCAGGAAAAGTGAAGCACCTACAAATAGTGTCATAAGCCTTCAGCTGAGCTGGCTAGTATGAAATAATGGGCATAAAAATGTGTCTTTAGCTATGTCCCAGAAATCATTCAGTCAAAAACCTGGAGTCTTTAGTGCTGGTGATCATTGTGCATCAGAGATGAGTTTCTGGTTCATATTTTGACTTTTCCTTACACTGAAATGTCTCTGAAAATAGGTTGCTACAAGAACTGCAAGTTATCAGATTCTCATCTGATAGGAGGTAAGATCATTCTCCACTCTCTCTCTTTCCCTCTCTGTATTCCTGGCTTAATGTTTCTAGAATAGAATAGAATCAGCCAGGGTGGAAGAGACCTCCAAGATCATCCAGTCCAACCTAGCACCCAGACCTATCCAGTCAACCAGACCATGGCACTAAGTGACCCAGCCAGGATTTTTCCTGAACACCTCCAGGGACGGTGACTCCACCACCTCCCTGGGCAGCCCATTCCAATGCCAATCACTCTCTCTGCCAACAACTTCTTCCTAACATCCAGCCTAGACCTCCCCCAGCAGAACTTGAGGTTGTGTCCCCTTGTTCTATTGCTGGTTGCCAGGCAGAAGAGACCAACCCCCACCTGGCTACAACCTCCCTTCAGGTAGTTGTAGACAGCAATGAGGTCTGCCCTGAGCCTCCTCTTCTGCAGGCTGCACACCCCCAGCTCCCTCAGCCTCTCCTCACAGGGCTGTGCTCCAGGCCCCTCATCAGCTTTGTTGCCCTTCTCTGGACACCTTCCAGCACCTCAACATCTCTCT
>WAAF01004139.1:1680-14184 GCA_013400475.1 Tricholaema leucomelas | reverse complement strand
CCTAGCTTGGTGTCATCTGCAAACTTACTGATGCTGGACTCAATCCCCTCATCCAGATCATCAATAAAGATATTGAACAGGACCGGGGCCAGCACTGATCCCTGGGGATTCTTCCATGTTTCCTTACAGTTGCAAGGTTTCAGCAGGAGAAAAGCTCACAAGGTAAGGAGAACTTCATATTGGGATTCCAGTCAGGCTTTGATGTGAAATTTGCAATCTTTTGAACTCTGCAGAACCAAGACATTTCTCTGCTTGCACAGAAGCAGAACTTCATGAGTCTGAGGAACTTTCAGACAGAAATCTACAACTTCTTCACAGTTGAAGTTTCTCCAGGTGCCAATGCCAAAAAAAATAGAGACTTTCAGGATGATAGTTTCAGTTATCCATACTTAAACTCTGTGCAAACTTTGCACTTCAATTTTACTTAGTAAAAAGGGGTTAAACCACATCCTCCATACAGCAGCATACCCATTCCACGGAGTCTGATTTGGCATTAGTTTTTTTCTTCTTCCTCTGAGACAGAAGAGAAAAACACCTCTATAAAACATGTTGCTATATTAATACATTTCTCAGCCAAAGGATAATTCCAGAATGATTTGCAAAGCAATTATTGCTTTTACATACTCACCCTCATGCTCATGTTGCACTCTCACAGAACAGTGTAGTGCACAGTCTCAGGCACTGCTAAGGTCCAGGGTATGTGTAATAAAAGGTTATTCTTCCCCTGTACTCAACACTGGTCAGGCCACACCTTGAGTCCTGTGTCCATCTCTGGGCTCCTCAATTCAAGAGAGATGTTGAGGCGCTGGAACGTGTTCAGAGAAGGGCAACAAAGCTGGTGAGGGGCCTGGAGCACAGCCCTGTGAGGAGAGGCTGAAGGAGCTGGGGGTGTTTAACCTGCAGAAGAGGAGGCTCAGGGCAGACCTCATTGCTGTCTACAACTACCTGAAGGGAGGTTGTAGCCAGGTGGGGGTTGGTCTCTTCTCCCAAGCAACCAGCAACAGGACAAGGGGAAACAGTCTCAAGTTGTGCTGGGGGAAGTATAGGCTGGATGTTAGGAGGAAGTTGTTGGCAGAGAGAGTGATTGGCATTGGAATGGGCTGCCCAGGGAGGTGGTGGAGTCACCATCCCTGGGCGTGTTCAGGAAAAGCCTGGATGAGGCACTTAGTGCCATGGTCTGGTTGACTGGATAGGGCTGGGTGCTAGGTTGGACTGGATGATCTTGGAGGTCTTTTCCAACCTGCTTGATTCTATTCTATTCTAATATGAATATCAGTCTCAGGTACAATTGCCAGCAGTCTGTTGAGGGATTTGAGTCAATTCTGTGGACAAGTTACCATTTTAATCAAAGGAACATTTGAGTAAAGGGTAGAATTTCTCCCAGTACAGAGTATGTTGTTAATGGAAGTGTATGAGGAATAGCAGTTAAAAATTGTACATTGTCTTTACCTGTACTATTTCATATAGAATCATAGAATGGTTTGGGTTGGCAGAGACCTCTAAAGGTCATCTAGTCTGAATGAAGCTAAAAGCAAGCTGATACTAAAGTTTGTTTATGTGATCAGGCCATAGAATAGTTTGGGTTGGAAGAGACCTCCAAAGGTCAGATAGCCCAAACGCCTCTGCAATAAGCAGAGGCATCCTCAACCAGATCAGGTTGCCAAAAGCCTTCTTGAGCCTCACCTTGAATACCTCCAGGGATGGAGTCTCAACTGCCTACTTCTAAATTCATTTATTCATTCAATATGTCTAACATATATCAATATACCTTAAGTGATCCTATTGTTATATATAGAATCATAGAATCAACCAGGTTGGAAGAGACCTCCAAGATCATCCAGGCCAACCTAGCACCCAGCCCTATCCAGTCAAATAGACCATGGCACTAAGTGCCTCATCCAGGCTTTTCTTGAACACCTCCAAGGACAGTGACTCCACCACCTCCCTGGGCAGCCCATTCCAATGCCAATCACTCTCTCTGTGAAGAATTTCCTCCTAACATCCAGCCTACACCTCCCTCAGCACAACTTGAGACTGCATCCCCTGATTCTGTTTCTGGTCGCCTGGCAGAAGAGACCAACCCCATAGCATATTTCTATATCTTTCTGGCTCTCCAGCTATTAATTTTTTCACTTGAGCCTCTTTGTAGGAAGTGATCTGTGTGATGTGATTTATTTGGGACATAACCTTTGAGCAGGCTGCCCAGAGTGGCTGAAGCCCCTAATTACCCAATGTACCACTACCAACATATCCTTCTCTCCTCACCCTCTTCAATTTAGAGCTCTGCCTTCTTAAATGGTGTATTATAATGCAAAATTATAATGAAGTAATCCACCCAATGCAGTCTGAATGCATCCTGGTGCATTCACAAGGCCTGGATCAGGAACAATGTGACTAGCAGGACAAGGGAGGTTGTGCTTCCCCTGTACTCAACACTGGTCAGACCACACCTTGAGTGCTGTGTCCAGTTCTGGGCTCCTCAACTCAAGAGAGATGTTGAGACACTGGAGCATGTCCAGAGAAGGGTGACAAAGCTGGTGAGGGGACTGGAGCACAGCCCTGTGAGGAGAGTCTGAGGGAGCTGGGGGTGTTCAGCCTAGTGTACAGGGTTAGCCCTCCAGGGAGAGTGACCTTGAACCTGACCCTAGGTGATCTTGGCCCCTCCCCAGGGGTGGGTCTGAACACCACCAGGTGAGGGTTAGCTCACTGCCCCTTCCTGTCTAAAGGTCCATAAAAGCAGGAGGACTTCCTGTTCTCTCTCTCTCTCTCTCTGCTCCCTGCTTACCACCATCACCATCCTGTCCTGGTTCTCTTTGTTTTACCACGTGGCCATCACCCACGAGGCAGACAAAGCCATCACCATCAACATCTGGTTGTATTTACACATTTTGTGTTTGTTTTCCCTTCCCTGTACCTTTGTAACCTCCCTACCTCAGATACCTTTTTTAATTTATTGTTAAACTTTTCTTCTTTTTAACTTCCAAATCAGAGTCAGATTCATTCATTTGGGTGTGCTCAGCTTTTCCTCTCTCTACATCTAATCCCTTTCTCTTGGGAAAGAAGGGGGAAGAGGGAAGGGCACTCTATAAAAATTGCTATTGGTTCTATCAAATATATTTGAGTCTCTGGGAATTTAAATTAGAAATGAGACACCTGGGGAAGAGGAGGCTCAGGGCAGAGCTCATTGCTGTCTACAACTACCTGAAGGGAGGCTGTAGCCAGGTGGGGGTTGGTCTCTTCTGCCAGGCAACCACCAACAGAAGAAGGGGACACAGCCTCAAGTTGTGCCAGGGGAGGTCTAGGCTGGATGTTAGGAGGAAGTTGTTGGCAGAGAGAGTGATTGGCATTGGAATGGGCTGCCCAGGGAGGTGGTGGAGTCACAGTCCCTGGAGGTGTTGAAGCAAAGCCTGGCTGAGGCACTTAGTGCCATGGTCTGGTTGATTGGATAGGTCTGGGTGCTAGGTTGGACTGGATGATCTTGGAGGTCTCTTCCAACCTGGTTGATTCTATGATTCTATGAATGGAAGCAAAATTGTCTGTTCCTGTTTGATATGCCCTACCTATTGTTCACCAAAACAAGAATTGCCTTTAAATTTAGATTCAGAGGCCCAACAATTGGAAATTCAGGGGTCTGCTATTGTGAGGATCCAGAGCAGCATAAAATACTTCTCAGGGATATCCTTACAAAGCTCTTGGTTTGTCAAAGAAAAGAAACCTGTGTGCTGTCAAATAAACATGAGCCTTCTGCTGAGTTTATGATCAATGTTAATTATAGCTGTTAATTTTTGAGAATATTATGAAGTTATTGTTGGAGGTTTTGTGCTCACAAATAAAAATCTTGGTGTTAAAGATCTTTCCACAACACATTCACTTAAAATTTATCCTGATAAAATCCATACTATATATTGATCACTGATCTGGTTTATGTAAGTCTCAGGCAGTAATCCAAGGATGTTGAAGGCTCAGTGTCTAATTTGTTTTTCTTTAATGAGCTTTCTTTCAGTTGCTGCTAAAGAAGTGAAATATTAATCAATCAGCAAACATTGTACAAATAGTTCTAAAAGCAACCTTCAGTCTAAAGCTGTTATGGAAGCACTGAAGCATGAATAGCCATTTGCACATTAACTTAGACAGGTAGTTGAGAGAATGAATTGCTCAGAAACCCTAGACCATGGCATCTAGAATTCATTCAGAGAGTAATCAAGCTGACATTATGGGGTTTTGTGTGCTTTTGTATTGCACATCTAGAAGTAGTCTAAATTGATTATGTTAATCTCTTTATTCTCTTCTTATTTTTTTTCCAATACCAGTCAGATATAGAACACATCTTTGGCTCACACTAAATCTTTTTCACAGTATCACAGTCTCACAGTATCACCAGGGTTGGAAGAGACCTCACAGATCATCAAGTCCAACCTGGTACCACAGAGCTCAAGGCTAGACCATGGCACCAAGTGCCACGTCCAATCCTGCCTTGAACAGCTCCAGGGACAGCGACTCCACCACCTCCCTGGGCAGCCCATTCCAGTGTCCAATGACTCTCTCAGTGAAGAACTTTCTCCTCACCTCAAGCCTAAATCTCCCCTGGTGCAGCCTGAGGCTGTGTCCTCTTGTTCTGGTGCTGGCCGCCTGAGAGAAGAGAGCAACCTCCTCCTGGCCACAACCACCCCTCAGGTAGTTGTAGACTACTTGATTTTCCGTGGTATCAGTAACTGAAGAATAAGATTAATTTTGAAGGCTACCAAAAGCAGCACGTTGGAAGTTTGTCATTGTGTGAGTTTTTTTTTTAACCAACAGATGTAATTAGAATAGAATAAAATAGAATAGAATAGACCAGGTTGGAAGAGACCTCCATCATCCAGGCCAACCTAGCACCCAGCCCTAGCCAGTCAACCAGACCATGGCACTAAGTGCCTCATCCAATCTTTTCCTGAACACCTCCAGGGCTGGTGACTCCACCACCTCCCTGGGCAGCCCATTCCAATGCCAATCACTCTCTCTGCCAACAACTTCCTCCTAACCTCCACCCTAGACCTCCCCTGGCACAACTTGAGGCTGTGTCCCCTTGTGCTGTTGCTCGTTGCCTGGGAGAAGAGACCAACCCCCACCTGGCTACAACCTCCCTTCAGGTTAAAACACCATTTTTTTTTCTGGTTAAACCTCTTTTTTTGGTTAAAAAGAATGGCAGTGAAGATATCTGAGAAAAACATAAGATTTTCTTCACAGGAATATTCAGAATCACAAAAACTCACAGAATGGTTAAGCTTGGCAGGGACCTTTCTCCTTCAAACCTCCTTCCCAAGATGAGCCACCTAGAACAAGCTGTCCATGACTGTGTCCAAGTGGCTTTTGAATAACTTCAGAGAGGTGGAATGTCTGTGCCATTGATTCTGTGCCAGTTAATTAACCACAGAATAATAGAAGTGGTTTGTGGGTTTCAGTCAGAATTTCAAGTTTGTTTGTTTGTTTTGATTTGTGTAGTTTCTGGTTCATACTCATTGCTCCTTTCTTCATAGACTCATGAAATCAGAGTTTGGAAGGGATCTTGGAGATCATCTACTCCAACCTCCCTACTGTGGGCAGGGATGACTCTCAACAAGACTCAGCTGCTGAAGGCCTCTTATTTAAATGAAAGAAAATATCTTTCTCAACCAAAAAAATCTTAAACCAGGGTCTACAGAATTTGTCTTAACTGCAAACAGGGTCAGAGATGATTTCTTGATCCTTAGAAATGTCAATTTTTAGTATAGAATTGTAGAATTGTTTAGATTGGAAGGGACCTTAAAGCTCATCCAGTTCCAAATGCCTCTGCCATAGGCAGAGACACCTCCCACTAGAACAGGTCATAGAATCACAGAACCATAGAATCAAGCAGATGGGAAGAGACCTCCAAGATCATCCAGGCCAACCTAGCACCCAGCCCTGTCCAGTCAACCAGACCATGGCACTAAGTGCCTCATCCAGTCGCTCAAATCCTCATCCAACCTGGTCTTGAACACCTCCAGAGAGGAAGCATCCACAACCTCCCTGGGCAACCTCTGCCAGTGTCTCACCACCCTCACTGTAAAGAACCTTTTCCTAACAAAGAGAGTGATTGGCATTGGAATGGGCTGCCCAGGGAAGTGGTGAAGTTGCTGTCCCTGGAGGTGTTCAAGCAAAGCCTGGATGAGGCACATAGTGCTGTGGTCTAGTTGATTGGACAGGGCTGTGTGAGAGCTTGGATTGGATGATCTTGGAGGTCTCTTCCAACCTGGTTGATTCTATGGTTCTAAGATCTAGTTTGCATCTCCCCTCTGCCAGTTCCAACCCATTACTCCGCATCCTGACATTACAAGACCTTGTCAATAGTCTCTCTTCAGCTTCCTGTAGGCCCCCTTCAGATACAGGAAGTCCACTATAAGGTCTCCTTGAAGCCTTCTCTTCTCCAAGCTGAGAGTATGTATTTTCCAAGAAATGAAAGATGGAGATTAACTTTTTCTTTTCTTCTTAATCACAAAAATGCATAGCTTTTGGGAGCCCTTCAGCTGGTCATGACCTTTAAAAATGTGACCTAAGAAAGTTTCCAGTGGCAGGAGAGCAGAGATTGCAAAGATTTTGTTCAGCAAATAATGCCCATCTGACAATTTTTTCTTAGATGTTTATTTATACATTTCCCTTACCAAAACTGTCTCCATAAGCATTGCCCTAATCAAGTGAACACAGTCACATATGTAATTCATTCATGGATTTGATAGAATTAGCATGCTCTATTTTTCATGAATTAAAAATAACCTTTACTCTTGGGAAGAAACTTCACTGATTGGGTTTTGAGTTTGTTTTTTTTGTCAGTTCTCTCTAATGCTAGACATTGGTGGTTCCTTCAGCTGAGGACATGGCCTTCTTTAAGTCAAATTGTCCACTTGAAGTACTGCATGCAGTTCTGCATGCCTGCAGAAGAGGAGGCTCAGGGCTGACTTCATTGCTGTCTACAACTACCTGAAGGGAGACTGTAGACAGGTGGGGGTGGTCTCTTCTGCCAGGCAACCAGCAACAGAACAAGGGGACACAGTCTCAAGTTGTGCCAGGGGAGGGCTAGGCTGGATGTTAGGAGGAAGTTGTTGGCAGAGAGAGTGATTGGCATTGGAATGGGCTGCCCAGGGAGGTGGTGGAGTCACCATCCCTGGAGGTGTTCAAGCAAAGGATGGGGCACTTAGTGCCATGGTCTGGTTGCTTGGCCAGGGCTGGGTGCTAGGTTGGCCTGGATGATCTTGGAGGTCTCTTTCAACCTGGTTGATTCTATGATTCTTTTTGCAGCGTTTGAGCACCTTGTGCTTATTTATGTAGGGCTGGAGTACACCTCCTGTGGAAACTCAGAGAGTTGGGGCTATTCAGTCTAGGGAATGAAGGCTCCCAGGAGACATTATTGTGGCCTTTCAGTATCTGCACAGAGCTTACAAGAAAGCTGGGGAGGGACTTTTTAGGGTGTCAGGTAGGGATAGAACTGGGTGGGGAATGGAGCTAGAAGTGAGTAGATTCAAACTGAATGTTTTTAGGGTGTCAGATAGGGATAGGACTAGGGGGAATGGAGCAAACTTAGAAGTGGGTAGATTCAGATTGGATGTTAGGAAAAAGTTCTTCAGCATGAGGGTGGTGAGACACTGGAACAGGTTGCCCAAGCAGGTGGTGGAAGCCTCATCCCTGGATGGTTTTAAGGCCAGGCTGGATGTGGTTCTGAGCAACCTGATCTAGTGTGAGGTGTCCCTGCCCATAGCAGGAGGATTGGAACTGGATGATCCTTGAGGTCTCTTCTAACTCTGCCAATTCTGGGATTCTATGATATTTATATTGCAGATATGTTGCATATCTATATATAGATTATTCATATACCTAATGTCTTCCAGTACAGGTTCAAGTGCAGAGTACAGTACACAGGTCCAGTACAGGTTCAAGTGCAAAGTTCTCCATCTGGGGAAGCATAACAAGCTCCACCAGTACAGGCTGGGAGGTGATCTGCTGGAAAGCAGCCCTGTGGAGAGGGACCTGGGGGTCCTGGTGGGTACCAAGTTAACCATGGCACAGCAATGTGCCCCTGTGGCCAAGAAGGCCAATGGCATCCTGGAGTGTATTAGGAGGAGTGTGTCCAGCAGATCAAGGGAGGTTCTCCTCCCCCTCTACTCTGCCTTACTGAGACCTCATCTTGAATACTGTGTTCAGTTTTGGGTTCCCCAGTTTGAGAGGGACAGGGATCTGCTGGAGAGGGTCCAGCAGAGGGCTGTGAGGATGATTAGGGGTCTGGAAGGCATGGGTTACGAGAAGAGGCTGAGGGATCTGGGGCTTCTTAGTCTGAAAAAGAGAAGACTGAGAGGGGATTTGATAAATGTTTATAAGTATCTGAGGGCTGGGCAGGAGAGGGGGGACAGGCTCTGCTCACTGCTCCCTGGGATAGGGCAAGGAGCAATGGTTGAAGTTGCAGCAAAAGAGGTTCTGCCTCAACACAAGGGGGAACTTCTTTACTGTAAGGGTCCCAGAGCACTGGAACAGGCTCCCCAGAGAGGTTGTGGAGTCTCCTTCTCTGGAGCCTTTCAAGGCCTGTCTGGATGTGTTCCTCTGTGATCTGTGTTAGATAGCATTGTCCTGCTCTGGCAGGGGGGTTGGACTCGATGATCTCTTTGGGTCACTCCAACCCCTAACATCCTATGATCCTATGATACTCTTGCTGAACTAACAGGGATTTCCCCCTTTCTTTTGTCACTTTGAACTGTAGATACATCTAGTTTTGAAACAAAGTTTTAGTAGCTGATGCAGTTCATTCTACTTTTCTTAGGTTTCAAGGCTGTTGATTGCACATTAATTAATCTACTGTCCAGTCTTGGTGTTTTTTGTTTTGGTTTCTTTGGTTTTTTTCCTGCAAAGTAATAGCATTAAATATTACTAATATGAGAGAAAACTGTTCTCAAGAAGAGAGAATATGTTTTATACAACCACTTCACAAGTAAACAAACCTCTTCCATAGACTGAACATTGATAGATGTGAGAAAATAAGAGCTGTACCAAGCAACCTGTGTCAAAACTTTTTTGATTGTATATAAATTTGAATATATCACAGAATCATAGAATCAACCAGGTTGGAAAAGACCTCCAAGATCATCCAGGACAACCTAGCACCCAGCCCTATCCAGTCATCTAGACCATGGCACTAAGTGCCTCATCCAGGCTTTGCTTGAACACCTCCAGGCATAGCGACTCCACCACCTCCCTGGGCAGCCCATTCCAATGCCAATCACTCTCTCTGCCAACAACTTCCTCCTAACATCCAGCCTAGACCTCCCCTGGCACAACTTGAGACTTTGTCCCCTTCTTCTCTTGCTGCTTGCCTGGCAGAAGAGACCAACCCCCACCTGGCTACAACCACTCTTCAGGTAGTTGTAGACAGCAGTGAGGTCTGCCCTGAGCCTCCTCTTCTGCAGGTTAAACACCCCCAGCTCCCTCAGCCTCTCCTCACAGGGCTGTGCTCCAGGCCCCTTACCAGCTTTGTTGCCCTTCTCTGAACACGTTCCAGCACCTCAACATCTCTCTTGAATTGAGGAGCCCAGAGATGGACACAGGATTCAAGGTGTGGCCTGACCAGTGTTGAGTACAGGGGCAGAATAACCTCCCTTGCCCTACTGGCCACACTGTTCCTGATGCAGGCCAGGATGCCATTGGCTCTCCTGGCCACCTGGGCACACTGCTGGCTCATCTTCAGCTACTCTCTACCAGCACCCTCAGGTCCCTTTCTGCCTGGCTGCTCTCCAGCCACTCTCTATATGTGTAAATCAAATAATTTTCATGTATAGTTTTGCTTTGAAAATCGCAGCAGTTGTCATAACAGTAGAAGATTGTTAATATGGCAGAGATATTGGGATGTTCCACAATCTCTGGAAAATAATGAGATAAAATTCATCTCATACTTCAAAATTTCTTGGTACGACTCAGCATGAATATAAGATTTTTGTTTTCCACTTTCCAGGGCGAAGGGATGTTGTTTGAAGCACTGCTACCATCAGAAAGAAAGGAAGGAAAAGTAGATAAGACCCTCACAGAGAGAGTGATTGGCATTGGAATGGGCTGCCCAAGGAGGTGGTGGAGTCATTATCCCTGGAGGTGTTCAGGAAAAGCCTGGATGAGGCACTTAGTGCCATGGTCTAGTTGACTGGCTAGGGCTGGGTGCTAGGTTGGCCTGGATGATCTTGGAGGTCTTTTCCAACCTTGGTGATTCTATTCTATTCTAAAAGCCTTGAAATACGAGGAAGAAGTTCTTCACCAGAAAGGTGATGAGACACTGAAACAAGAGCTGATAGAAGCCCAACCTTGAAAGTTTTTAAGGCCAGGCTGGATGTGGCTCTGAGCAACCTGATGTGGTGTGAGGTGTTCCTGCCCATGGCCAGGGGGTTGTAACTGGATAATCCTTGGGGTCCCTTCCAGTCCAGACTATTCTATGATTCTATGATTGTACTCTATAAATTCACATTGACTCTTTGATTTCCTTTTCCTGTTACTATCAGGAGATGTTCTAGATCAAACCTTAGTCCAAACTGCATGTTCAAAAAAACATTTATCAAAGCATAAAGACTGCACTATTAATGCTGAATGAAAGAACAAACACTAATATTTCTTCTTTATAGATTGAGTACAGCCAAGGTTAGAAATTCAGTGGACTTCACATGCCAGAGTCAGAGCAGTTGTGCAATATCATCTTCTGAAGTGTATTTAAAGGTAAAAACAAACTTTCTAGTCTACACCTGCCTGGGTATATGGGTGAGGCAACAAAACTTCAGGGTCATTGCTGACTGATGGTGGGAATTGTGTTGGCTAATCAAGGCTTGATGATAGGAATTGCAAGCAAACAAAAATAATACTTTGTGCACCACATCTCCCAGCCCTTAGGAGCACAAGAAAGTGAAAAGAAAATGGCAACTATCTAAAATGTCACTTTAAATTCTGTAGTTACTGAAATGAAGGAGCTTGGTTTTGCATTATGACTTCTTATCCCCTTCTAGATAATTGTCAGATGTTGACTCATCTCTGATTCAGATATAAAGCAATATTTTCAGTGGGTGGTGCACTAGCTTAGGAAATTTTTGCATTGTTATGGCTTGTCAAGCTTGTATTTTCATGAAAATCAAGTTCATTAAAAGAAAGAAAATACAGTTTCATAATTATAGCTTGAAATATCAAAGAAAACAGAAGATGCACTCATTTATGGGAAGTAGCCAGTGTCAAAGTGACACTTTTTAGCTTTCTCCAGCCTCTCTAGACCCTTGCTGTGACTCCTCTGAATAATGGGTTAAAATGAATCAAAATTCACCCTTTGAGTAACTGGAGATATGGCAGAGCATTGGCCTAGCAGAATCCTGCTTAGCATCTGGGCTGCTCTTTAAAGTTCTTATTTAGATTAAAAGAAATTCATGTGACACCGGTGACTGTGTCACACATTTGTGCTTTCTCTCTGCATCTGTATCTCTATCTATACTTATATCTAGATATATATATAGAGAGAGAGAAGGAGGGAGGGAGGGAGGGAGAGAGAGAGGGAGACATGAAGAGGGATAGGGAGGAAGAGAGACAGACAGACAGACAGAAATCTTGTAAAAAGAAAGTGGGGGGAAGGACAGGGAAGGAGGTAGAGAATTCTTTGCAGGTATGGTGCTTTGATCTGTTAATTAAGCCCCTGCATGGAATGTGCACTCCTTGTACTCTCCACAGGGATCCAGGTAGTTGCACATTATGTACATTGCCCAACTAGAGAATTAACCTAATTCTAGTGCATCTGGTGCAGTTTGGAAATCATTAAAACAGGTTACTATGGCAATAGCTGTTGAACTCCAGTGCAATCAAGGCAGCTATAGTCTAAGTTTCTTCGAACAGTCAGAGCTAGCAGCAATCATTCCCTATTTATTTGTGGACTATGACAGAGTTGCAACTGCCAAAAAGTCAGTCAGCCTTATAATTTTTAATAGGACCCCCAGGAGGAATGGAAAGGGCAACTTTGCAGGTGTAGTACTTGTCATGGAGGCAGGGAGTTAATGTGGCAGAGTCAGGAAATATAAAAAATAGAATTATTGTATTTTCCCGGAACCCCACCCCCAAACTATATACCAAAATCAGCTCAGTTTATTAACAGATTCAGTTCACTCAGGAATTTCTTCCAAAAGGATAATATAGATAAATTTAGATATTTAGGAAGTCAGGACTTCAGGGTTTGAGCAGGATTGTGTAACTGAATAGTCTGAGAAGTGAGAAGAAAAGGCAGGGTAAGACTCTGATAAGAGGCACAGCTGCAGGGAAGCAGCCTTGGGTAGAAATAGAATCATAGAATCATAGAATGGTTTAGGTTGGAAGGGACCTCAAGGATCATCCAGCTCCAACCCCCTGCCATAGGCAGGGACACCTCCCACTAGAGCAGGCTGCTCAAGGCCTCATCCAGCCTGGCTTTAAACGCCTCCAAGGAGGAAGCATCCACAACCTCCCTGGGCAACCTGTGCC
>WAAF01004137.1:33435-49585 GCA_013400475.1 Tricholaema leucomelas | reverse complement strand
ACTGCTGCCTTCTTTAACCCCACTGCTGCCTTTTTACATTCATCTCTGTAGTGGAAGATACAAAACCCTCAGAAGGGAACACCTCTGCCACTTGGAGCAATTCAGAGAGAAGAGTGGGTCCAGAGGAGGGCCACAAAAATCAGAGGGCTGGAGCACCTCTCTTCTGAAGACTGGCTAAAAGAGCTGGGGCTGTTTAGCATGGAGAAGAGAAGGCTCCAGGGAGACCTCAAAGCAGCACTTAAAGACAGGAGTAAGTAGAATAGAATCAACCAGGTTGGAAGAGAGCTCCAAGCTCAGCCAGTCCAACCTAGCACCCAGCCCCAGACAATCAACCAGACCATGGCACTAAGTGCCCCAGCCAGGCTTGGCTTCAACACCTCCAGCCACAGAGACTCCACCACCTCCCTGGGCAGCCCATTCCAATGCCAATCACTCTCTCTGACAACAACTTCCTCCTAACACCCAGCCTAGACCTCCCTCAGCACAGCTTGAGGCTGTGTCCCCTTCTTCTGTCCCTGGGTGCCTGGCAGCAGAGCCCAACCCCACCTGGCTACAGCCTCCCTGCAGGGAGCTGCAGACAGCAATGAGCTCTGCCCTGAGCCTCCTCTGCTGCAGGCTGCACACCCCCAGCTCCCTCAGCCTCTCCTCACAGGGCTGTGCTCCAGGCCCCTCCCCAGCCTTGCTGCCCTTCTCTCAACACCTTCCAGCACCTCAACATCTCTCTGCAATGGAGGAGCCCAGAACTGGACACAGCACTCCAGGGGTGGCCTGAGCAGTGCTGAGCACAGGGGCAGAAGAACCTCCCTTGTCCTGCTGCCCACACTGCTCCTGAGCCAGCCCAGGATGCCATTGGCTCTGCTGCCCACCTGGGCACTGCTGCCTCATCTTCAGCTCCTCTCTCCCAGCACCCTCAGCTCCCTCTCTGCCTGGCTGCTCTCAGCCACTCTGTCCCCAGCCTGTAGTGCTGCTTGGGGTTGTTGTGGCCAAAGTGCAGAACCCTGCCCTTGGCCTTGTTCAGTCTCATCCCATTGGCCTCTGCCCACCCATCCAGCCTGGCCAGGTCCCTCTGCAGGGCTCTCCTATCTTCCAAAGGCTCCACAGCTGCTCCTAGCTTGGTGTCATCTGCAAACTTACTGATGCTGGACTCAATCCCCTGGTCCAGATCATCAATAAAGATATTGAACAGGACTGGGCATATCTGAAGGGGACCTACAGGCAGGCTGGGCAGGGACTGTCCAACCTGTACCAGGCTGGGATTCTGTGATCCCATGGCATGATCCCAGCCGTGCACCACCTGGCCACAGACCTCTCACACATCAGAAGAGGAATAAAAAGAGGAAAGGGAAAAAAAAAAGAAGAATGTTGACAGGGCTCT
This sequence comes from Tricholaema leucomelas, assembly GCA_013400475.1. Lineage (NCBI taxonomy): Eukaryota > Metazoa > Chordata > Aves > Piciformes > Lybiidae > Tricholaema lacrymosa > Tricholaema leucomelas. The sequence continues at coordinate 48,210 of WAAF01004137.1, read as the reverse complement.
TGGAGCTTTGTCCTGTCTCCTGCCACAACTGTCAGCCTGAAGAACCCTTTTTACAATGCCTGTGAAGTATCAGATGGGAGCTGTGCTGAGTGCTGCTCAGGACAGAGCCATTCCAACAGATCCAGGCCGTTTCTGCTGTCATCCTAATTACTGCTGTAATAGAAAGGGATGAGGGAGAAAAAGGAAGAGGTGGGGAGGAAGAAAGGGCTGAAGTGACAAGGCCTTTCTTTCAGTTTTAAGCCCCTGGCAATCCCAGCTCTCTGGATTTACATGGGTTATTAACAACGTGTCCTACAAAGTGGAACAAAAGTATTACCCACTCAGGATAAATCCTCCTGCTGAGCTGGCTGCCATGGAGCTCCTCTGAGCAGCAGCACAGCAGCAGAGCACAGACCACCCAGCACACACTGCCAGGAGCTGGGAGGAAAAGCCTCTCCAAGAGGCACAGCAGCTTGCAGGCACTCAGCAGAGGGAAGTTCTCTGTCCACTGAGACGTCTCCATCTGCTTCCCGGGTGCAGAGACTGGAGGAGGCAGGGAGGAGCGATAGGGATGGTCTGGGATGGCTCTGCAGAGCTAAGGGAAGTGCTGAAGTGTTACTGATGGCAGGGGAGGGAGGCAGCGAAGCACAGAGTGTCTGGAAGGGACCTCCAAAGCTCATCCAGTCCAACCCCCTGCAGAGCAGCCAGAGCACAGACTCACAGTTTCTTAGGTAGGAAAAGCCCTTCAAGCTCCTCAGGTCCAACCATCAGTGTCACACTGACAAGTCCTTGACTCAACCCAAGGCCTCAGCACAAGATCTGGTCAGCAGGAATCGCTGTGGTTGGAAAGCAGATCAGACAGGAACACATCCAGGAATATCCCCAGAGAGGGAGACTCCACAACCCCTCTGGGCAGCCTGTTCCAGTGCTCTGGCACCCCCAGACTGAAACAATTCCCCCTTATGTTTCCATGGAACTTCCCATGCCTTGACTTCCACCCACTGCCCCTTGTCCTGGCACTGGGCATCACCGAGGGAAGAAGGGGAGGTGGAGGGAGGGAAGGTGCTAATATAGAATCACAGAATGCACTGGGTTGGAAGGGGTCCCTAGAGGTTGTTTAGCCCAAATTCCCCTGGAAGGGACCTTAAACATTATCTACTTCCAACTTCCCAGCCAGGGGCAGGGATATCTTCCACTAGATCAGGGTGCTCAAGGCCTTGTCCAGCCCAGGACTGAACCTCTCCAGGGCAGGAGGCATCTACAACCCTTCTGGGCGACCTGTGCACACCCTCAGCTCCAGTAAAGTCAGCCCAAGTGAGTGGCTGCTTCCACACTTCACATGTAGCCTGCAGAAGAGGAGGCTCAGGGCAGAGCTCATTGCTGGCTGCAGCTCCCTGCAGGGAGGCTGCAGCCAGGTGGGGTTGGGCTCTGCTGCCAGGCAGCCAGCAACAGAACAAGGACACAGTCTCGAGTTGTGCCAGGGGAAGTCTAAGCTGGATGTGAGGAGGAAGTTGTTGTCAGAGAGAGTGATTGGCATTGGAATGGGCTGCCCAGGGAGGTGGTGGAGTCTGTGTGGCTGGAGGTGTTGAAGCCAAGCCTGGCTGGGGCACTTAGTGCCATGGTCTGGTTTCTTGGCCAGGGCTGGGTGCTAGGTTGGACTGGATGAGCTTGGAGCTCTCTTCCAACCTGCCTGATGCTGTGATTCTATGATTCTATAGGCTTGCTGAGATGTATAAACTCAAGAACACAAACACAGATGTCCTGATCTAGGGTGGATCCCTCCCCTGGTAGAATAAACTCACCAATTCCAACCTCCCTGTCAGAGCAGGACCACAGCACAGGTCACACAGGAACACATCCAGACAGGGCTGGAAAGCCTCCAGAGAAGGAGACTCCACAACCTCTCTGGGCAACTCTGCTCCTGATGGTCTCTTTGACACAATTTTGTTCCTCCTCAGTCCCCCAGAGTGGCTGGAAAGTGTCGTCCCCCCTCAACTCTAGGTGTAATGAGTGCTGCAGGGCTCTGTGTGTGTTCCCTGTGCCGTTTACACCAGGTGTAAACATCCCTCCTGTAATTGGGGGTGTGGAGCACTCCGTGGTGAACTTGGCATTGCTTTAGCTGTGCCCTGAATAGGAAGCTGCTGTCCTGCAGTGGGTGGAAGAACAATAACAGAGTTATTTAGATGAGCATGTGGTAATTGCAGATAATTAGGTTCTATATTTGTAGAGGGATCAAAATACATTATTAAGGAAATGTTCTCTCTGCAATTATCCTCCTACACATGCAGCAGAGTTTAATAACTGCCTTGCAGGAGCTGTGCCAATACACACGTGGAGCAAAGTGTCAGAGACTAAACACAGGCACTGCAGGGGGGAGCTAAGGAAAGGGTTACTTTGGCTAACTGCTTCTTGCTTCTCAGGATTTCTGTCCTTCCGTGGGAGTCTGGCCCTACAGGAAGAGCTTTCCTGGGGATGGAGGTTAGCCAAGGGTTCTCAGACAGCTTTCCTTAGTGATGCTTCAAGGTGCAGAGCAGAGGATCACAGAATTAGCCAGGTTGGAAAAGATCTTTGAGATTGAGTTCAACCTATCACCTAACACCTTCTAATCATAGAATCAGAGAATCAAATAGGTTGGAAGAGAGCTCCAAGCTCATCCAGCCCAACCTAGCACCCAGCCCTGCCCAACCAACCAGACCATGGCACTAAGTGCCCCAGCCAGGCTTGGCTTCAACACCTCCAGGCACAGCCACTCCACCACCTCCCTGGGCAGCCCATTCCAATGCCAATCACTCTCTCTTGACAACAACTTCCTCCTCACATCCAGCCTCAACCTGCCCTGGCACAGCTTCAGGCTGTGTCCCCTTCTTCTGTTGCTGTTTGCCTGGCAGCAGAGCCCAACCCCAGCTGGCTACAGCCTCCCTGCAGGGAGCTGCAGACAGCAATGAGCTCTGCCCTGAGCCTCCTCTTCTGCAGGCTGCACACCCCCAGCTCCCTCAGCCTCTCCTCACAGGGCTGTGCACTCTTCTTTATGCCCCCCCAGGATCCTACTGGCCCTCTTGGCCACAAGGGCTCACTGCTGCCCCATGGCTGTTATCCACCAGCACTCCCAGGTCCCTCTCCATGGGGCTGCTCTCCAGCAGATCTTCTCCCAACCTGGTTCCCCTCTGCCCAGCTCTGCAGTCTATCCAGGTCTTCCCAAATGGCAGCACAGCTGAAAGGGTGTCAGAAGTGGTATGGGAGGGAGAGTGTCCTTCACTTCACCAGAGGGTTGAGCTAGGCTCAAGACTCTCCACATCTCTCCCCCAGCCTCACCCCTGCGGCATGGAGCGACAAAGAGTTGTCAGAGTCCAAGCAGGGAGGGTGTCAGAAAGTGTTGCTGACTTCTTGTGCTGAAAAGGACTCTTCCAAATTGCTGGTCCCTGTGCTTGAGCAGGGGATTGAGATCTCTCTAGCCAGGATCCTCAGGTGCCCCATGGGCAGGGAAATGAGTGCTGCCCTCCCCAGCAAAGCCTGGCTGTGCCCAAAGCACCTCATGTCCAGCAGCTCAGGGTGTTCTTGTGATGAAATGTGACTTTTTTTGATACCTAGATCCTATCAGGCAGCAAAATGAATTCTGTCCAAGTCCCATGAAAGCCCTCTGTCAAATTAAAAGGTATTTTCCCCACCTGAAGACAGATCTCTTTACTCTGATGGCAAAATTCATTCGATAGGATCCTGTAGGCTTTTCTCCTGAAGGAAAAAAAAGCATTGAGTTAGAAGTCCAAAGGCACTGTGCAGAGAAAGGAAATGTCACCCTCCCTCCATCTACACTGCTGGTCTGAAAGAGATTTGCTTCTCCAGAAAAGAGATTAAACAAAAGAGGGGAAAAAAGAGGAGGGGGAAAGAGGGGGGGAGGAAGGGGAAAAAAAGAGGGAAAAAGAGGGGAAAAAAGAGGGAAAAAAGAAGGGGGGGAAAAGAGGGGAAAAAGAGGTAAAAAAGAGGGGGGGGAAGAGGGGAAAAAGAGGGGAAAATAGAGTGGTACAAAAAGAGGGGAAAAAGAGGGGAAAAAAGGGGGAAAAGAGGGAAAAAAGAGGGGGAAAAAAAGGGAAAACAGAGGAGGAAAGGAGGGAAAAGGGAGAAAGAGGGAAAAAAGAGGGAGAAAAAGAGGGAAAAAAGAGGGAAAAAAGAAGGGGGGGAAAGAGGGGAAAAAAGAGGTAAAAAAGAGGGGGGGAAAGAGGGGAAAAAGAGGGGAAAATAGAGGGGTACAAAAAGAGGGAAAAAAGAGGGGGAAAACAGGGAAAAAAGAGGGGAAAAGAGGGAAAAAAGAGGAGGAAAAAGAGGGGAAAAAGAGGGAAAAAAGGGGGGAAAAAGAGGGAAAAAAGAGGGGGAAAGAGGGAAAAAAGAAGAGGAAAGGAGGGAAAAAGGAGGAAAGAGGGAAAAAAGAGGTGGAAAAAGAGGGGGAAAGAGGGAAAAAGAGGGGGAAAAGAGGGAAAAAGAGGGGGGAAAAGAGGGAAAAAAGAAAAAAGAAAGAGGGGGGAAAGGAGGAAATAAAGAAGGGAAAGGGGACAAAAAGGGAAAAAAAGGGGGAAAAGGGGAAAAAGTGGGGGAAAAGGCAAAAATAAGAGGGGGGGAAAGAGGGGAAAAAAGATCGGGGGAAAAGAGGGGAAAAAGAGGAGGAAAAAGAAGAGGCAAGAAAATTCAGGCATGATAACAGCGACTTTGCTCCTCAGAAGAAAGTATCTGGTATGAAATGAAGGAGAAGGGAAATGCAGTGCATGTGGAGGGCAAAAAGGCTGGAAGGAGAAGCAAATCCCTGCACCAAGAAGGGCAGAGCTGAGAGGGAAGAGCGAAACGCGCACAGGGGTGCGGGGAAGACGCAGGACGGGGCAGGGGCAGCGTTGGGCAGGGGAACAAAGAAGCTGCGAATTGGTGCAAGGACGAAATGAGCTTTTCCTTCTCTTTCCTATGCAAATGCAGCCAGGGCACTCCGACAGTCTGCCTCCAGTGCTCACACCTGCCTGTCCTAGGGCTGTCACGGGCAATTGTCTGTCCAATAATCCCTTTCAAATCCAGCCCTGGCTGCTGCTGCTGCAATTCGGATGCTCCACACTGTCAATATTTCAAGCCAAGGGGAAGCTGAATCCGTAGTGAAGGGAGAACCTCATGGGCTTGCTGGATAAACGGAGAAATGAGGTCACATCGTGAAGCCCCTCCAGGGGAGCTTCCTGAAGTTTGGGAAATGTGTGGATTGGAGCATCTGTGTGAGGAGCTAAAGGCTGAGAGCCCTGGGGCTGGGGAGCCTGGAGAGGAGCAGCCCCAGAGGGGAGCTGAGCAATGCTCAGCAAGGGACAAAGGGTGGGGAGCAAGAGGATGGCACCAGATTCTGGTCAGTGGTGCCAGGGGAATGTGGGAACAAACTGTGGATCCCTGGGGCTGGGGAGCTTGGAGAGGAGCAGCCTCAGAGGGGAGCTGAGAAATGCTCAGCAACAGCTAAAGGGTGGGGGGCAAGAGGATGGCACCAGATTCTGGTCAGTGGTGCCAGGGGAAGGTGGGAACAAACTGGGGATCCCTGGGGCTGGGGAGCCTGGAGAGGAGCAGCCCCAGAGGGGAGCGGAGCAATGCTCAGCAACAGCTAAAGAGTGGGGGGCAAGAGGATGGCACCAGACTCTTCTCAGTGGTACCCAGTGACAGGACGAGAGGCAATGGGCACAAAGTAGAACTCAGGAGGCTCCATCTGAACTGGAAGAGAAATGTTTTTATTGTGAGGGTGCTGGAGGCCTGGAGCAGGCTGCCCAGAGAGGTTGTGGAGTCTTCTTCTGTGGAGAGCTTCCAACACACCCCTCCCAACTTGTTAGCCACCAGGACCCCCAGGTCCTTCTCCACAGGGCTGCTCTCCAGCAGTCATCTCCCAGCCTGTACTGCTGCAGTTTATTATCCCTCCCCAGGTGCAGGACTCTGCACTTGTCCTTGTTGAACCTCATTTGGTTCCTCTGTGCCCAGCTCTCTCTCTCCAGGTCTCTCTGGATGGCCTCACAGCCTGCAGCTGTCTCAGCCAAGCCTCCCAGTTTGGTGTCAACAGCAAACTTGCTGAGCAGACTCTGTCTGTCTGTGCCCTCATCAATGTCACTGATGAAGATGCTGAATCTAAACCACTCTGAATCTACAACTGCAAGCCCTCAGAACATAAGGGTGGTGGAGTTTCTTACATGACTGCAAGAATCATCCAACCATAGAATCATAGAATCATAGAATCATAGAATGGTTTAGGTTGGAAGGGACCTCAAGGATCATCCAGCTCCAACCCCCTGCCATAGGCAGGGACACCTCCCACCAGCACAGGTTGCNGGGGCTCCAGAACTGCACCCAGGACTGCAGGTGGGGTCTGAGGAGAGCAGAGCCAAGGGGCAGAATCCCCTCCCTTGCCCTGCTGCCCACACTGCTCTTGCTGCAGCCCAGCACAGGGTTGCTGTCTGGGCTGCATGTGCACACTGCAGGCTCCTGTTGAGCTTTTCATCAGCCCAGACCCCCAGGTCCTGTTCCTCAGGGCTGCTCTCAGCCATTCCCCACCCAGCCTGGAGCTGTGCCTGGGATTGCACCGACCCAGGTGCAGGACCTTACACTTGGCCTTGTTAAACGTCTCTAGCTGCTGGTGATAAACAGCTCTCCTGGAGGGAGATGGCAATGCAAATGTACATCAGCTCAGTCTGGCTTATGAGCAGCACATGTTCATCTTTGAAGAAGAGGGATTCAGCATTATTGAGGAGTGGGGCCTTGGAGAAGTGAAGATAGAAGTCAGAGAGGAGCTCCAGTGGCTGCTGTGACTCCAACTATGTCCTCAGAAGGGCTGCAGGGACAGACAGAAAGAGGAAAGAGGAAAAAAAAAACAATGCAAAGAAAAGAAAGAGAAAAACCAATGCAGATTTCATTTCCTTGCTTGTCAGCAGCAGAGCTAAAACAGAAGAGAGGTTGGCAAGGACTGAAGGAGGCTTAAGGGCAAAGGGTAAGGCACCAGAACCCCTGTCCCTGCAAGGTTAGCTTGGCAGTTGGGCAGCCTGGATAAAAGGGAGAGCTCAGCACCAGTGTGTGCCCCACTCTGCTGCCCAACTCCAAGGCAGAAAGTGCCTGAAATATGAAGTGAAAGTTCAAGCAACTGAGGGAGCCTTTTGAATGTATGTTGGGCAATAATTAGCTAATTAAGAGGCTTTTGCTTGGCTGCAGTGGAATTTGCAATCAATTTCATATGGAATGTGCTGTAATGAACCTGTAATGGGATTCTAGACACTCACCATCACTTGTTAGGCACAGCCATGTGTGCATGTGCAAGGCAATGGGCTTGCAGCAGCACCAACCACGTTTTCAGGCAGCAGAGTGTGGCAAAGCTCTCTTTACACCACCTGAGTGTCTGGACGTGGTGCTGCTGGAAGGAGGAAGCAGAGGAGCTCCTTAGCTGACTTCTAGCAACATGGACCAGAGGCCAAGCAAGACCTGGCTCTACTGGCACTGGGGGTGTCCACCTTGCCCAGGTCAGGCTTGGTGAGAAAGGATTGTTCTGGCCTCATCTCAAGTGAGAAAGGACTGCCCAGGGGTGTTGTGGATTCTCCCTCTCTGGAGACCCATTGCTGTGTGATCTGCTCTGGGTGATGCTGCTCTGGCCAGGGGGTTGGACTGGGTCCCTTCCAGCCCCTGACATTCTGTGGCTGTGTGGTTCTGTGAGGTTGCTGTGAGCTCCAAGTGAGGGCACATCCAGCTTCAATCACAGAGTGTGGTTCTGTGGTTCTTGATGTTTATAGGATGGACAAAGTTCAATGTGAGAGAATCAGAGTTTTAGCAGAAATGGTGACCACAGAGTCACAGAATCAAGCAGGTTGGAAGAGAGCTCCAAGCTCAGCCAGCCCAACCTAGCACCCAGCCCTGGCCAAGCAACCAGACCATGGCACTAAGTGCCCCAGCCAGGCTTGGCTTCAACACCTCCAGCCACAGAGACTCCACCACCTCCCTGGGCAGCCCATTCCAATGCCAATCACTCTCTCTGACAACAACTTCCTCCTAACATCCAGCCTAGACCTCCCCTGGCACAACTTGAGGCTGTGTCCCCTTCTTCTGTTGCTGGCTGCCTGGCAGCAGAGCCCAACCCCACCTGGCTACAGCCTCCCTTCAGGGAGCTGCAGACAGCAATGAGCTCTGCCCTGAGCCTCCTCTTCTCCAGACTAAGCCTGAGAAAGGCAAATTTAGACTGCAGATTAGGAAGAAATTCCTGACAGTGAGAGTGGGGAGACACTGGCACAGGCTGCCCAGGGAGGCTGTAGATGCCTCCTCCCTGGAGATGCTGGAGGTGGATAGAACCTTGAGCACCCTGTTCTAGCGGGAGGTGTTCCTGCCTATGGCAGGGAGGGTTGGAACTCACGATCTTCAAGATGCCTTCCAACCCAAACCATGCTCTGAAGCCTCTACCCGTGGAGGAGAGCTGTCCGAGGTGTTGTGCCACCGCAGCAGCTGCCAGCAGACAGAAGCCTTCCCGGACACCTCTCGATGTGTTTATCTCCCTGCCCTCCGCTCGCGGTAAGCACCGCTTAGCCTCTCCGTAGAGATCGAAAGGGACCCAACCCAAACAGACCACCAGGCTGTAACAGCAATGAACAGCAAATCCATCCCATCTACCTTCCCACCTCACCTTCAGCACTGCTCTGCCACCTAAGCAAGGGCAGCAAAGTCATTGCTTATTTCTCTTCCTTCCCCACCCCAACCCCTTGGCTTTGTAAGCGATGCCTTGGGGGACAGGATCTGGAATACTCTGTTCAGTTGAAGAGGGGCAGGGATCTGCTGGAGAGGGTCCAAGGGAGGGCTGTGAGGATGATGAGGGGACTGGAGGGCATGGCTGATGAGGAGAGGCTGAGGGACCTGGGGCTGCCTAGTCTGGAGAAGAGAAGACTGAGAAGGGATTGAATCAATGTTTATAAGCACCTGAGGACTGGGGGTCAGGAGGCGGGGACAGGCTCTGCTCACTGCTCCCTGGGATAGGACAAGCAGCAATGGATGGAAGCTGCAGCACAGGAGGTTCCAGCTCAACACAAGGGCAACTTCTTGCCTGGAAGGGTCCCAGAGCCCTGGCACAGGCTGCCCAGAGAGGTTGTGGAGTCTCCTTCTGTGGAGCTTTTGCAGGCCTGTCTGGATGTGTTCCTGTGTGCCCTGAGCTAGATTGGGTGGTCCTGCTGTGGCAGGGGGGTTGGACTGGATGATCTCTTTGAGTCCCTTCCAGCCTTTGACATCCTGTGAGCCTGTGAGCCTGTGATCCCAGTCTGTCCCCATAGGGGAGGTTCTCCAGCCCTCTGATCACCTTGGTGGCCTCCTCTGGACCTGCTCCCTCAGGTCCATGTCCTTCTTGTGTTGGGAGCTCCAGAAATGGATGCAGTACTCCAGGTGGGGGTCTCCTTCTCTGAAGCCTTTCCAGGCCTGTCTGGATGTGTTCCTGTGTGACCTGTGTTAGATAGCATTGTCCTGCTCTGGCAGGGGGGTTGGACTGGGTGACCTCCTTGGGTCCCTTCCAACCCCTGACATCCTGTGAGCCTGTGAACATTCCTACCACTGCAGCCATCTGATTAATTAAGACCCCCAAACAAAAGACAGTCACTTAATTCAGAGGCAGCAACAGAGTCTTACTATTTGCCTCTATGTTTTTATTCCCCCTTTTAATTTGGTTCTTCCAGCAAAGCCTTCATTTTCATATTGATGTGGCAGGATCACTTCCCCCTGCCAGCAAGCCACTGGGACCACCGTAATTAATGCCTCTAATGTGAAAGTTTAAGGTTCATTAGGTTTGGAATTTAGGCAGGTTTTTAATCAAGCATGTTATAGCAAATCATTAAAAGCTAAACACCATTTGTTACACTGCTGCAGTGCTGCTTAGCTGGGAGTTCACTCAGGGCAGAGGAGGTGAGCCTGAGGAACACTTTGCACCCTTGGGACCTTCTGTCATATCAGCCAGGCCGGCAGCAGACAACACAAACTGATCTCCTGCTTTGGCAAGGAACAGGAGAAGCTGGGAAGGGGTCGATTTTCCTAATAATAGAGGTAATTAAGAGGACAGTTGAGTTAAAGTCAATTGTGTAATGGTGATATCTTCTCCCTGCCATTAATGTGTCACTCATCTGAGGAGAAGCAGGTCCTAGGCAGGATCAGAGAATCAGAGAATCACAGCCCCAGGCAGGTTGGCAAAGCTCCTCAGGAGCACCAAGTCCAACCTTGAACCCTGCTCTACAAGATTCACCTTAAACAACAGCCCTGAGCACCACATCCTCATCAAAACAATGAGGCCTTGAGCAAGCTGCTCTAGTGGGAGGTGTCCCTGCCTATGGCAGGGGGTTGGAGCTGGATGATCCTTGAGGTCCCTTCCAACCTAAACCATTCTATGATTCTATGATTCTATGATTCTATCCAAACCACCCTGAAACACAGNGCCTGCTCTAGGGTAGGGTGTCCCTGGGCATGGCAGGGGGGTTGGGACTGGCTGCTCCTTGTGGTCCCTTCCAACCCTGATTGATTCTCTGATTCTCTGCTGTTAACTGTTGTGCCCTGCTGTATCCAAGGCCCCTGTCAGGTCAGGTCCATGCTGTGAGAGCTGCTGTGCACTCACAGACATAGAATCATCAATTGTACCAGGGGAGCTTTAGGTTGGATATTAGGAGGTGGGTGCTGGCCTCTTCTAAGTAACTAGCAGTAGGATGAGAGGAAAGGGGCTCAGGTTGTGCCAAGGGAGGTTTAGTTTGGACATGAGAAAAAATTCAGTCCTGCAAGAATGGTCANCACACTACCCATCCTCAGCTCCCTCAGTCACTAAAATGGGTTGAAATGGACCTCCAAAAGCCATTGAGTCCAAGCCCCCTGCAGTGAGCAAGGACATCCTCCACGAGGTCAGGTTGGCCAGAGCCTTTTCCAGCCTGACCTCGAGTGTCTCCAANCCATCCCTGGAGGTGTTCAAGAAGCTGCAGATAGAATCATGGAATCATAGACTCAACCAGGCTGGAAGAGACCTCCAAGATCATCCAGTCCAACAGGACACAGTTTAGTGGTCATGGGAGCTGGGTTATGGTTACACTCAGTGATCTTAAAGGTCTTTTCCAACCTTACTGGTTCTGTGATTCAGGTTGGAAAATGCCTTCAAGATCATTGAGTCCAACTATTAACCCTGCTCTGCACCAAGGAGCTTGACACCTGCACAGGCTTGAGAGGCTGAGTAGGGATTGCTGTCCCCATGACACACTGGGAACCAAGCACAAAGCAGCTTCAGGGAGTGGTGATGCTCTCAGGAGGTTGCTAAGCCAAAGGCTTGGGATCATTTTTCACACACAAATGCCTGAAATTCCAAAGAAAGCTGCTCCAGGAGTGGCTGTTCCAGAGGAGTATGGCACTGAGGGGTATCTTAAGGTTACTATAGGTTGGACTGNCTTCCAACCCTGATTGATTCTCTGATTCTCTGCTGTTAACTGTTGTGCCCTGCTGTATCCAAGGCCCCTGTCAGGTCAGGTCCATGCTGTGAGAGCTGCTGTGCACTCACAGACATAGAATCATCAATTGTACCAGGGGAGCTTTAGGTTGGATATTAGGAGGTGGGTGCTGGCCTCTTCTAAGTAACTAGCAGTAGGATGAGAGGAAAGGGGCTCAGGTTGTGCCAAGGGAGGTTTAGTTTGGACATGAGAAAAAATTCAGTCCTGCAAGAATGGTCAGGCATTGGAATAGGTTGCCCTGGGAGGTGGTGGAGTCACCATCCCTGGAGGTGTTCAAGAAGCTGCAGATAGAATCATGGAATCATAGACTCAACCAGGCTGGAAGAGACCTCCAAGATCATCCAGTCCAACAGGACACAGTTTAGTGGTCATGGGAGCTGGGTTATGGTTACACTCAGTGATCTTAAAGGTCTTTTCCAACCTTACTGGTTCTGTGATTCAGGTTGGAAAATGCCTTCAAGATCATTGAGTCCAACTATTAACCCTGCTCTGCACCAAGGAGCTTGACACCTGCACAGGCTTGAGAGGCTGAGTAGGGATTGCTGTCCCCATGACACACTGGGAACCAAGCACAAAGCAGCTTCAGGGAGTGGTGATGCTCTCAGGAGGTTGCTAAGCCAAAGGCTTGGGATCATTTTTCACACACAAATGCCTGAAATTCCAAAGAAAGCTGCTCCAGGAGTGGCTGTTCCAGAGGAGTATGGCACTGAGGGGTATCTTAAGGTTACTATAGGTTGGACTGGATCATAGAATCAGAGAATCAAGCAGGTTGGAAGAGAGCTCCAAGCTCATCCAGTCCAACCTAGCACCCAGCCCTATCCAGTCAACCAGACCATGGCACTAAGTGCCCCAGCCAGGCTTGGCTTCAACACCTCCAGGCACAGAGACTCCACCACCTCCCTGGGCAGCCCATTCCAATGCCAATCACTCTCTCTGCCAACAACTTCCTCCTTACATCCAGCTGATGATGATCTTGGAGGTCTCTTCCAACCTGGTTGATTCCATGATTCTGTGATGCTATGCAGGAAGACTCTGTCAGGATGCAGAGGCTGACCCAAAGCACAGACACAAACTGAGCTCTGCAACTCTGAGGAATTCTACTTGGAAAAAAAAGCAAACCCAAGAGGCATTTGTGAAGCCTTTCAGAGAGTCCTGATAACCCTGACAGAAAAAGGCTTCCATACACCTCCCAAGCCCAATTATCTCCTGCCTTTCTTCTTGGCATTGTTTTACTTAAGCTTCCTATAAGCTTATAAGGTTTTTCTTCATCTTCTTCTTCTTTTTCTGTCCTTTTCCCTTTTTCTTCAAACAAAGAAGAGCTTGGCAGGCAGAATTTCCTAAGCTTCAGCACCTTCAGTTGCATTCCCAGGAATTATCTGAAGAACACAAAGTGCCTGAGAAGGTTTAGCTGGGCAAGAACAAAAGAAACGTTGGACAGGCAGTGCCAGTCAGTTGTGGGCATTGTTAAGTAACTCTCAGCTACCCATTCCTACTCCCTCTCCAGGTGATCTATCAGTTAGAGACTTCAGCCCTCTCACACCTCCACACTGTGATCAAAAGTGCCTGGAAAGGAGACAACTACCCTGGCTAGAAAAGGGCACCAGGAGAAGTGTTGGAGAAGCTTAATGAACTTCCTCTGAGTTTTAAAGGTGAGAGATAAGCAAAGCTGCTGAGCTGGCTGGGAGACAGGGAATTAGCATCCCTGGAAGTGTTCAGGGTCAGGCTGGAGGGGGCCCTGAGCAACCTGGTCTAGTTGGAAGGTGTCCCTGCCCGTGGCAAGGATGGTCCTTAAGGTCCTTTTCAAGTTCTTNAGTCCTCATCCCTGGAGATGCTTAAAAAGGAGGCTGCATGAGGCACTTAGTGCCATGGGTTAATTAGAAGGTGTTGGGTGCTAGGTTGGACTCGATGATCTCAGAGGTCTTTTCCAACCTGGTTCATTCTGTGATTCTCTGAACTTGAAGCCTCTGTAGCATTCCCAAGGAGTTCTGCTTTACGAAACCGGGAGGAACTCTGTCAACTTTGGCAGTCTTTTGATTAGTTTTCTTGTTTCCCTAACTTCTATAGGACAGATTTCTAGGAAGGAAAAGATCTGATTCATTAGAGGGGCACATTCAGGAGGAATTCTGTCCTTTGTCCTGCCAGGATGGCTGCTCCATCCCTAATTACACCGAGGCAAGTTAACTAACAAAAGAAAAGGCAAACCCAACACTTTCTTCTCCTGTAATACTTTGCATGCTTAACACTGGAACTCTTCACAGCCAAGCCCAGAAAAGGAGATGAAAACATGATGCCAGGAGCAGGGAAGAGAAAGACTTACGATGTGAAGGTGATTCTTCTGCTCTCCTGTGGGAGAAGACTAAAAGCCAGAGGTAGAAAGAAGACAGCCCCAACCAGACACCTCTAGAAACATCTGACCCAAAGCAGCTACTTATTCTGTGGAGCTGTTTGCTCCTTGCTGACACACTGGGCAGGGAAGGGGCTGGAGCTCACCCTGCTTGCTGTGATCTCATGTACCAGATAACAGCAAGTGGGACAGAAAGGGGGTTCCAGGAGCAAGGGGCAGCACAGAACAGCAGCTAATGATCTAATCCGTTTAGCTTCTCGGCTTGGCACAACTGTGCCTTCCTTGGATGACTTTTTACTGCTCATTATCTATTATCTTCTTCCCAGGGGGAGAGCTGCTTACAACAAAGAACTCACAAGCCTGAAAGATGTGCTGCTGCATCTTGACAGGCAGGGGACAGCTTGGTCAAGGTGCTCAGAGCAACCTGGCCCTGAAGACATGGTGATGTTCCAGCAAACCAGAGGTGCTGCATGAATTCCTTTCTCCCAGCACTCCAGCTCAAAGGTGGGTAATGTGAAGGGCAACCCAGCAAAGCTCCCTCTCTGATCTGCCAAGGTACCATGATGTCCACAACCCAAATACCAAAGCACAGGCACACCAGAGAGCTCCCTTGCTGGAGACAGGAGAGGTTAGAGAGCTCCTGGCTGCAGCACCAAGTGTGTAACTGCAAAGCCTGTGGGAATGCAGAGCACTTAGAGACTGCTCCCAGATCACAGAACCATAGAATGGGTTTGGTTGGAAGTGACATCAAAGCTCAGCCAGTTCCAACCCCCTGCCATAGGCAGGGACACCTCCCACTGGAACAGGTCATTCAAGCCCTCATCCAACCTGGCCTTGAACACCTCCAGGGAGGTTGTGGAGCACAGAAGCACCCAATGTGATCTTTGATCACATTGGGTGCTTCTGTGCTCCACAACCTCCCTGGGAAACCTGTGCCAGTGTCTCACCACCCTCAACCTGTGCCAGTGTCTC
>WAAF01004137.1:15775-27210 GCA_013400475.1 Tricholaema leucomelas | reverse complement strand
GTGATCAAAGATCACATTGGGTGCTTCTGTGCTCCACAACCTCCCTGGAGGTGTTCAAGGCCAGGTTGGATGAGGCCTTGAGCAACCTGTTCTAGTGGGAGGTGTCCCTGCCTATGGCAGGAGATTGGAACTGGCTGAGCTTTGAGCTCCCTTCCAACCTAAGCCATTCTCTGATTCCATGAGTGTGCCAGCAGCTGAAGCACAAGAGGTCCAGCATCATCCTCTTCTAGGGGCATATACAATTCATACAGCAACTGCTTAGAGTCCTGGGGCTGCTTAGTCTGGAGGAGGCTGAGAAGGGATCTGATCAATGTTTATTGATCAGTATTGGAGGGGTGGCTGTCAGGGTGAAGGTGCCAGGCTCTTTTCAGTGGTACCCAGTCATAAGACAAAGAACAAGGAGTACAAACTGGAACCCAGGAGGTTCAGCCACAGCATGAAGAGAAACTTCTTTGGTGTGTGGGTGTTGGAGCCCTGGGGCTGCCCAGAGAGGTTGTGGAGTCTTCTCTGGAGACTTTCAAGGCCTGTCTGGATGTGTTGCTGTGTGACCTGAGCTAGATTGCATGGTCCTGACCTGGCAGGGAGGTTGGACTTGACATAATAGAATCATACAATCATAGAATCAACCAGGTTGGAAGAGGCCTCCAAGATCATCCAGTTCCTTCCAACCCCTGACATCCTGTGAGCCTGTGATCCTGAGGGTGCTGGAGCCCTGAAGCAGGCTGCCCAGAAAGGTTGTGGAGTCTCCTTCTATGGAGGCTTTCAACACCCACCTGGATGTGTTCCTGTGTGACCTGCCCTGGGTGATCCTGCTTTGGCAGAGGATTGATCCTGAGGGTGCTGGAGCCCTGGAGCAGGCTGCCCAGAAAGGTTGTGGAGTCTCCTTCTATGGAGGCTTTCAAAACCCACCTGGCTGTGTTCCTGGGTTGCCTGCCCTGGGTGATCCTGCTTTGGGAGGGCATTGGACTCGATGATCTCCCTACCATGCTGTGATTCTGTGCTGCCCATGGACTGCAGCACACAGCCTCAGTGCCCCAGAGCAGTGCCCAGCCCACAGCCCTCTCTTACTCCCATCTTGTCCCCAGCTAGGATGTGGCAGGTATTAGAACCCATGTGGGTGGGCTTGTCTCCACCTGACAATTCATACCTGAGTTTGGCCCCTGGAGTTTACTTCACCTCTGTTGGGCAGTTCTGTTACTCTCCTAAGCATCCTCACATCCAAAGCAGATTCAAGTAGGGAAGATTTCCATTATCCAAGTCCTGCAGATCAATCAATTTCTCCCCAGGGTGATTTGTGGCTCTTGCCTAGGCACACCTGGCTGACAAAGGCTCTGGGGTCAATACATGTTTGTGCAAGGTGCCACTCTTCTCTTGGTGGAGTGCTCTCCACCATCCCCTGGTTCACAGCACAAATCATTCTTTTTCCAGCTCCTCTGTCACCTTTTTTTTTCCTCCTCAGCTTGATGCATAAAGAGTTTTGATGGCCCCTGCAAAGTTGCTGTTACAGAAGGCTGCCCATGAATCTAGTCAGTGACTCTGTGCATCTGCTGAATTATGCTGACATTTCCATCCTCCCCCTTCCCCCTCTTCCCTCTCCCCTCCTCCCTCTCCCTTCTCCCCTCTCCTCTTTCTGCAGGTGATTGGCAGTGCAGAGCTGGCTGTGGGAAAGGCACAGGAGGGGAGCCCTGCAGATTCAGGCTCTGCTGGAAAATTTACATTCTCTAAGTTGGATTTGATATTCCATTATTTTTCCCCCTCCCCCCTTCCTTTTACTTCAGGTTTTATTATCTCAGAACCAACATGGAAATTTTCTTCTGCAGACCTTTGATCTGGCAGAGAAGATTAAATAAGAAGAGACACCTCCTAAACACTGCAAAAATAGCCTCTGTGGATGAGTTACTGGATGGAGGGGAGGAAAAGGTCAGCTGAATGCTGGGCTCTGCAATCAGGGAAACCAGTCCCTTGAAGACTAAATTATTAAAGGTCCTTTAGCATATAAGGATATTAAATGATGCTACAATATCTTGTCCTACACTGGAGTGCATCCTACAGCAGCCTTTTGCAAACCTCCTGGAGTCAGAAATGAAATAGAATAGAATAGAATGGAATAGAATCAACCAGGTTGGAAGAGAGCTCCAAGCTCAGCCAGCCCAACCTAGCACCCAGCCCTGGCCAACCAACCAGACCATGGCACTAAGTGCCCCAGCCAGGCTTGGCTTCAACACCTCCAGCCACAGAGACTCCACCACCTCCCTGGGCAGCCCATTCCAATGCCAATCACTCTCTCTGACAACAACTTCCTCCTAACATCCAGCCTCAACCTGCCCTGGCACAGCTTGAGGCTGTGTCCCCTTCTTCTGTCCCTGGCTGCCTGGCAGCAGAGCCCAACCCCAGCTGGCTACAGCCTCCCTGCAGGGAGCTGCAGACAGCAATGAGCTCTGCCCTGAGCCTCCTCTGCTGCAGGCTGCACACCCCCAGCTCCCTCAGCCTCTCCTCACAGGGCTGTGCTCCAGGCCCCTCCCCAGCCTTGCTGCCCTTCTCTCAACACCTTCCAGCACCTCAACATCTCTCTTGAACTGAGGAGCCCAGAACCGGACACAGCACTGAAGGTGTGGCCTGAGCAGTGTTGAGTAGAGGGGCAGAAGAAGCTCCCTTGTCCTGCTGCCCACACTGCTCCTGTGACCTTTGTCTGAGATTCCCTGTGTCCAGCAGCTCAGCTGGAGCAAAGGCTGTGACCAGGATGCCCAACACCTGGAATGCTACAGGAAGCATCACACCCTGTTGATCCCAGAGCAGCTGGATGTCTGGAGCACCATGCTGTCCAGAAGGCAAAGTCTGTCTTGGGCTGCATGGAGAGTGGGCGGCAGGGCAAGAGAGGGGATTCTGCCCCTTGACTCTGCTCTGCTGAGATCTCATCTCCAGCACTGTGTCCAGTTCTGGTGTCCTCAGGGCACAGAGCTGCTGGAGTGACTCAAGAGGAGGCCACAAAGATGATCCAAGAGCTGCAGCAGCTCTGATGTGAGGACAGTTAGAGGGAGTGAGTCCAGAGGAGGCCACAAAGATGATCCAAGAGCTGCAGCAGCTCTGATGTGAGGACAGGCTTAGGGAGTTGGGGGTGTTCAACATGGCCAAGAGAAGACTTCAGGGGGACTTAAGAACTGCCTGCCAGTGCCTGAAAGGATCCTGCAGGAAGGCTGCAGAGAGACTTTGCATGATGGTGTCTAGAGACAGGCCAAGGGGGAATGGTTTGAAGTAGGTTTAGACTGAACTTGATCAGTCAAGTCTAGTTGAGAGGTGTCCTTGCCCACAGCAGGGAGGTTGGAGTAGATGATCTCTGAGGTCCCTTCCAACCTAAGCTATTTCATGATGATTCTGTGGTCCCTGAGCTGAGCCTGTGCTGCCTTCACCACTTCCCACCTGAAATGGTTTGAGGAGCACACAGACAAGCTGCCAGGGGGGAGTGCAGCACAGACATTTCTTAGAACAGTTTGGATTGGAAGGGACCTCAAAGCTCAGCCAGTTCCAACCCCACACCATAGGCAGGGACACCTCCCACTAGAACAGGTTGCTCAAGGCTTCACCCAACCTGGCCCTGGAACACCTCCAGGGAAGGAGCATCCACAACCTCCCTGGGCAACCTGTGCCAGTGTCTCCCTATCCTCACTGACAAGGATTTCTTCCTGATCTCCAGTCTCAATCTCTCCTTTTCTAGCAGAGTAGCTGCAGAGCAATAATCTCCCTTCTGCATTTCCTTCCAAGCAGGCCTGGTGCTTCAGCTGTCCCCCTTTTACCCTTTTGTTCCTACATCTACACGGGTAGGAGACCTCCAGCTCACCTCCCATTAGCTGTCTGAGGGCTGGGATGTGCAGTTCTGGTGGCTTGCCTGGGCTCCTGCCATCAGAGGTCAACATCTCCAGCAGGATAACTCATTCCCACCTAACACATGCAGCACTTTCCCTCTCTATTACCTACAGATGGTGCTGGGATTACTCACCCAGACCAATACACAGAACCACAGAGACATCCAGGTGGGAAAAGCCCCTCAGGAGCACCAAGTCCAACCTAGAACCTACAAGATTCACCTCAAACCATAGCCCTGAGCACCACATCCAAACCACTCTGAAACACAGCCAGGGTTGGGGACTCCACCACCTCCCTGGGCAGCTCCTTCCAGTCCCTGACCACTCTCTCCAGGAAAAACTTCTTCCTGATGTCCAATCTAAACCTCCCCAGCCTCAGCTTGATGCCATTCCCCCTGGTTCTCCAATTCCCTGTGATCAGAGCCCAGCAGCAGCCTCTCCACAATGTCCCTTCAGGTAGGTGTAGACAGCAATGAGGTCTCCCCTCACCCTCCTCTGTTTCACACTATCTATCCCCAGCTCCCTCAGTCTCTCCTCATCAGATTTATTCTCCAGGCCCTCCCCCAGCTTCATTGCCCTCCTCTGGACCTGCCCCAGCACCTCCACATCTCTCTTGTACAGAGCTGAAGTTTGGCAAG
Organism: Tricholaema leucomelas; assembly: GCA_013400475.1. Lineage (NCBI taxonomy): Eukaryota > Metazoa > Chordata > Aves > Piciformes > Lybiidae > Tricholaema lacrymosa > Tricholaema leucomelas. The sequence continues at coordinate 22,712 of WAAF01004137.1, read as the reverse complement.
AGATGTCCTACACTGGCTCTGGACTAATGAATGTTGTTGTGCCACCATGCTGCTAGAGCTGAAGTTTGGCAAGAGATGTCCTACACTGGCTCTGGACTAATGAATGTTGTTGTGCCACCATGCTGCTAGAGCTGAAGTTTGGCAAGAGATGTCCTACACTGGCTCTGGACTAATGAATGTTGTTGTGCCACCATGCTGCTAGAGCTGAAGTTTGGCAAGAGATGTCCTACACTGGCTCTGGACTAATGAATGTTGTTGTGCCACCATGCTGCTAGAGCTGAAGTTTGGCAAGAGATGTCCTACACTGGCTCTGGACTAATGAATGTTGTTGTGCCACCATGCTGCTAGAGCTGAAGTTTGGCAAGAGATGTCCTACACTGGCTCTGGACTAATGAATGTTGTTGTGCCACCATGCTGCTCCCCACATGCCATCCTAGCACATATTCCACTGCCATCTCCCCACTGCTGAAACAGAGAAAATCACTTTTCCTCCCCCTCCTCATCTTTCTCCTTTTCACACCCTGTGAAAAGTGTCATCTGGAGACTGCTGGTGCTGAGGTGGTTTAGTTGTTCTGGCTGCATGTGAATCTAGCATGTGCTGGTTTTTATCTGAGTGGGAGCTTCACAGGCCAACATAAACAAGGTTTACTCTAAAGGCAAAGTGATACATGAAAGAATAAAGCATGAAGTTGTTCTAACCTCTCCTGGCCAGGCAGACCTTATCTACAATGATTGGATTTCATGCAGTGATTAAATAGGGAAGGAGATTGCTTCTCTTCTCTCCAGCCTATCTTAATTTCCTTCTTTACTCAGCATTAGGTCAGCTGTCTGGCTCCATTGCTCATAAGCAGGAATCTTGCTCATGGTACCAGCTCTTAAGACTGAGAGCTTCTTCAGAGCAAGCTGTAACATCATCTGGGTTTAGCCTGTATCTGGGGCTGAACTGCAGCAGCTGCTCCATCACTGAGTGACCCCTCCCCAGCAGAGAAGGGGAATGGGAAAAGCAAAGGAGACCTGAGGGTTGAAATCATAGAACCATTACAGAATCATCACAGAACCATCATGGAATCATCACAGAAATATCATAGAATTGTCACAGAACCGTCACAGAACCATCATGGAATCATCACAGAACCATCACAGAACAATCATGGAATCATCACAGAACCATCACAGAACAATCATGGAATCATCACAGAACCATCACAGAATCATTACAGAACTATCATAGAATCATCACAGAATTCTCACAGAATCATTACAGAACTATCATAGAATCACCACAGAACCATCACAGAACCATCATAGAATCATCACAGAACAATCACAGAACCATCACAGAATCATCACAGAACTATCATAGAATCATCACAGAATCATCACAGAACCATCATAGAATCATTACAGAACCATCATAGAGCCCCAGAATGGCTCAGGTTGGAAGGGACTTTAGCCATCATCCAATTCAGCCTCCCCACCATGGGCAAGGACACCTCCAAAGTAGACTTGGCTGCCCAAGGCCTCATCCAACCTGGCCTCCAACGCCCCCAGGGAGGTAGCATCCATGACCTGCCTGGGAAGCTCATTCCAGAGCCTCACCACTCTCATAATGAAGAACTTCTTCCTCAGCTCCAGTCTAACTCTGCTCATCTTCAACCCATCCCCCCTTGGCCTGTCTCTACACACCCTCCTGCAAAGTCCCTCTGCTGCCTTCCTGTAGGATCCCTTCAGGCAGCTCTAAGGTTCCCCTGGAGTCTTTTCTTCTCCAGGCTGAACCATCTCAGCTCCTCAGCTTACCCTCACAGCAGAGGCTTTAATCAAAGAGCCAAACTGGTCCCCACATCAGTGTAAAGCTGATCAAGCTCTGCTCAGCCCAGCAAGGAACAGCAGGCACACTGAGCAGGAAGGCATCCTCCAGAGCAGGAGAAAGAAGAGGAGCAGGGTTAGGAGGAGCCCAGGCAGGAGGCTCTAGCAGGAGACCTCTCCCCTCACAGACTTCCCCCTTTACACTGAGGGTGATGCTCATGGTGTGGGACACTGTAGCCAACTCCAGCCAGCTGGCCTGGCTGGCCTGGCATTCTCTCCTGGCATTCTGTCCTGGCATTCCCACCTGGATTTCTGTCCTGCCATTCTGTCCTACCCAAAGCAGGACAAAGGTTCAGCTCAAGAGCTCTGCTACACCTTGCAGCTGCGCTGGGCACAGGTCCCTGTTACCCTCATGCTGCCCTCAGGAGTGGGGCCGACAGCTCCCATTTTGCTCCAGGAAAGAGTGGAGCTGGGTAAGAGCAAACTGAATTCCACAGATTATGTTCTTAATGAATTTACATCCAATTAGGATGAATTAATTGCCAGCTAAAGTACCAACCCACGTAATTAGGTAGCAAAAAAGAAATGACCTTAGGCACTACATGAGGCTGCTGGTTACAAAGTGGGGAGACACCAAGGTAGCCTTGCTCCCTGCAGACCTTGGGCTGAGCAAAGCAAAGCAGGGACATTCCTCCAGTTGCAGAGGGGTTGATGTTCACCCACCCAGCACACTCCTAACAGAGCTCCCAACATGTATCCAACACCTCTCTGTCCACCCCACCACCACCCCACAGAGAGGGAATCACAGAATCAGAGAATCAAGCAGGTTGGAAGAGACCTCCAAGCTCATCCAGTCCAACCTAGCACTAGAGTCCTGTCCAATCAACTAGAGCAGGGCACTAAGTGTGCAGGGCAGGACCAAATCCTTGCCCTTGAGCCAGTGAGTGATCAAACCACAGAGCCTGGAATGCCACTGCTGCTGAGGCAGGAGAACCCTGAGTGGCCACAGTGCTCCTGCCAGCAGCCACATCCTCCTCTCCTCACAGGGACAGGTTGTTCTCCAGGTATTGAATCAATCAATCAGAGAATCAGTCAGGGTTGGAAGGGACCTCAAGGATCAGCCAGTTCCAACCCCCTGCCATGGGCAGGGACACCTCACACTAGAGCAGGCTGCCCACAGCCTCATCCAGCCTGGCCTTAAACACCTCCAGGGATGAGGCTTCCACCACCTCCCTGGGCAACCTCTTCCAGAGTCTCACCACCCAATTTCTTCCTAACCTCCAGTCTGACTCTACTCATTTCTAGCTTTGCTGGAAGGCTGCAGAGGGACTTTTCATGAGGGTGTCTAGAGGCAGACAGGGGGAAATGGTTTGAAGCTGAGGGGGAGCAGAGTCAGACTGGAGCTGAGAAGTTCTTCAATACAAGGGTGGTAAGACTCTGGAATGGGTTGCCCAGAGAGGTTGTGGATGTCCCTTCCCTGGATGTATTCAAGGCCTTGAGCAACCAAGTCTAGTTGAGAGCTGCCCCTGCCCACAGCAGGGAGGTTGCAGTAGATGATCTCTGAAGTCACTTCCATGATTCTATGATTCTATGCAAGCAGAACTTGGCATGCTGTGGGCACATGCTGGCCTGTCTGACAGCCAGCTGAGCTCAGTGTGGCACCAGCATGAGGCAGGGCTGGCAACACAACACAACATAGACAGGTACAGAAGCAGGGAAAGCAAACAACAGCAACAAAAAAAAAGCTTCCTTTAGTGGGAGGAAAGTAGGAAAGGAAATATTGGTTTAGGATGGTCTCCCCAGGTAGCTGCAGCACTTTGCTCTCCAGTTCACTGGTGGATAGAGAGTGTCTGAGTGAGCAAATTGAGTGTGGCACTCACAGAGAAGTCGTTCATGAAAAATTGGGAGGTTTTTGTCAGGCTGTATAAATGAATCAGCCAAAGTGACACTGCGTAGGAGACAGAAGCATCTGAAGAAGAACAAAATAACCTCTTTCTTACAAGGTCTGGATTTCACCTTAAATTCAAATGCCAATAGGAAGTGGCATCGAGGGTAATGGACTTGGTGAGATGTTAAATGAAAAAGCACAGGCAGGATAAATAATCTCAAAGTGCCTCCCTTGTCAATACTGCAACAGGGAAAGGCAAAGGCTGTGAGGTGCAGCAGGGCAGGACTGGCTGCAGAGTAGGGAAAAGGTTCCTCTTAATGCCCCCTCCCCCCCAAAAAAGTGAGCTTGAGCCATACCTCAAGTGTCTGCTGAAGGATGAGCACAGCTGAACCTATTTCACACTGCTGGAGAGCCCAAAGGGCTCAGGTCTGACCTGGGCACAGCACTGCTCGGAGGCTGCTGGCTGAACAGGTTGTGTTCAGGCTGCTGGCTGGGGAGAGTGGTGCCTGGTCCAGGGTGAGCTCACTCTTCTGTGGGGTACAGCACTCACATGGAGACAACCTAGAGGCAGAACAAGGTTGTGGTTTATTCCCACAGAGCTCATTTCTTGTGCCTGCCCTTTCGCGTGAGGATGGGGTCCAGTTAGCTGGACGGAGCGAGGCAGAGCCTCTCTGACCTGCTCCTTGGCTCTGAGGATTAGAATCATAGAATCATAGAATCAAGCAGGTTGGAAGAGACCCAAACTCATCCAGTCCAACCTAGCACCCAGCCCTGTCCAATCAACCAGACCATGGCACTAAGTGCCCCAGCCAGGCTTTCCTGAACACTTCCAGGGATGACAACTCCACCACCCCCCTGGGCAGCCCATTCCAGCTTACAGTGATAGAAGCATCAAATGCTCCAGATAGTCCTCACCATGCAGGATGATATCCTGGGAGGCAGGAGACCAGATCACAGAATCACAGAATGTCAGGAGCTGGAAGGGACCTCCAAAGCTCATCCAGCCTAACCCCCCCTGCCAGAGCAGGAGCACCCAGAGCAGATCACACAGCAACACATCCAGGCAGCTCTTGAATATCTCCAGAGAGGGAGACTCCACAACCCCCCTGGGCAGCCTGTGCCAGGCTCTGGCACCCTCGCAGGGGAAAAATTCCTCCTCATGTTGCCATGAAACTTCCTCTGCCTCAGCTTCCAGCACTGCCCCTTGTGCTGGCACTGGCATCACCCAGCAGAGCCTGGCTGCAGCCTCCTGCCACTCACCCAGATCTTGCTACTGTCTAAGCCACATCTCCTGAGTCTTTCCACCCAGCCACACTGCTTCCCAGTTTCTCCTGCAGGGACTGCTTGCCCTGAGATGTGTGGAAGGAACTTTGTTGGCTGCAGAGGGACAGGGCAAGCACAAGGCTGTGCTCTGCTCCTCCTAAACATGCAGCTCCCATCCTGCCTATGGATTCTGCTCAGCAGTGAGCTTCACAACACAGGAATAAAGCCTGGTCTGAATGTCCTGCCTGCTTCTGCCTGTCAACACCCAGGTCTATGAAAGGGGAATCACAGAATCACAGAATCATAGAATCAGCCAGGTTGGAGGAGAGCTCCAAGCTCAGCCAGCCCAAGCTAGCACCCAGCCCTGGCCAAGCAACCAGACCATGGCACTAAGTGCCCCAGCCAGGCTTGGCTTCAACACCTCCAGGCACAGTGACTCTACCACCTCCCTGGGCAGCCCATTCCAATGCCAATCACTCTCTCTGACAACAACTTCTTCCTAACATCCAGCCTGAACCTGCCCTGGCACAACTGGAGGCTGTGTCCCCTTGTTCTGTAGCTGGTTGCCTGGCAGCAGAGCCCAACCTCCACCTGGCTACAGCCTAAACCAGAGCTTGAGCAGCTATTTCTAAGTGTCCTGAAGAGCTCTGTTGTAGACCTGAGGCATCTGCAGAGGCCCAGCTCTCCTGATGCTACTTGGTTACCATCTGACCTCCCTACTATCATCTTAATGCCTCCCTAAGACTTCTTTAAACAGATGTAGAATTACTCACAGCTCTCACAGAGCAGAGGATGTCATCCCTGCTCTGCCTGGGTAAATAAGCACTTGAAGCAGAGGAGGGAGGAGTGCAGCTGGATCCCCTGTAGCTGCACCTGAGCTAACCACAGGTAGTGTCTGAGCACATTTTCCACCACGCTTCAGCTGCCACCCACCTCTGCTTAGCTTCATTTCCTCCTCTCACTGCCTGGGTGCTGTGTGTTTTGTCTGCATCCCCTCAGTCAGCATCGCTGCTTGGGCTCTGCAATTTAGCTTCAGAAAGCCTGCAGAGTGCCTGCTGTGAGGCAGTCTTTGGTATTTCGGTTCTCCCTGATTTGTAGTTTGAATATCACTGCTGAAAACTGCATCATGTAGTCCCTGTCTCTCCTGGCACCTAGCAGAGGCCAAGCAAGGATTTGGCTTCCCATGAAGCCCAGGCAAAGCTGAATGCTGCCACCACAAGGCTGAAGGCATTCCTGGTCCCAAAGAGACAAATGTTATCCTCCAACAGGGAGGGAAAAAGCATCTCTCAGTCGTCTTAACACCACTGCAAAACCTCCCTTCCAACACCGAGGGGGCACAGCAGAGGTAAAGCACAGAATCAGGGAGTGGTAGGGCTTGGAAGGGACCTCTGGAGATCATCCAGTCCAACCCCACTGCTAAAACAGCTTCACCTAGGGCAGGTCACCCAGGAATACACCCAGGTGGGTTTTGAAAGTGTTCACTGAAGGAGACTCCACAGCCTCTGTGGGCAGCCTGCTCCAGGGCTCCAGCACCCTCAGAGTAAAGAACTGTCTCCTCATGTCGAGGTGGAATCTCCTGGGCTCCAGTTTCTATCCACTGCCCCTTGTCTTATCACATCCTTGACACTGACCCCTCAGGTATCTACAGGTATTGAGCAGATCCCCTCTCAGCCTTCTCCAGACTGAGCAGCCTCAGGTCACTCTTCACAGGAGAGATGCTCAAGTCTCCCAGTCATGCTCATAGCTCTCTGTTGGACTCCCTCCAGCAGGTCCCTTTCTCTCTGGAACTGGAGAGCCTCAAACTAGACACAGTATTCCAGGTGTGATCTCACCAGGGCAGAGCACAAGGGCAGGAGAACCTCTCTAGCCCTGCTGGCCAGACTTTTCCCAGAGGGGCACAGAGAATCACAGAATGAGTTAGGTTGGGGGAGACCTCAAAGCTCAGCCAGTTCCAACCCCCTGCCATAGGCAGGGACACCT
>WAAF01004137.1:1649-13623 GCA_013400475.1 Tricholaema leucomelas | reverse complement strand
CAGCCTGCACAGCCCCAACTCTTTCAGTCTGTGCTCACAGCAGAGCTGCTGCAGCCCTCTCAGCATCCTTCTGGCCCTGCTCTGGACACTCTCCAGCATCTCCACATCCCTCCTGTCCCAGGGGCTCCAGAACTGGATGCAGTACTTCAGGTGGGGTCTCAGCAGAGAGGAGCAGAGGGGGCAGATGTGCTGGTTTGAACCTAGCTGGGCTATTTTAGTGAGAGGAATTAGGTCATAGGCTGTGAAAAGGAAACAGTTGGTGATGTCTGCTGCACTCATAGGCTTGCTGAGATGTACAAAAGCAAGAACACAAACACAGATAACAGAGTTGCTCTCTGCCTCTGGCTGCCTGCCTTTCCCTCCCTAACCTGCTGTCTGTGTAACTAATCCTTCTGCTTTCTAACCCTTCTGGCCAATTCTCCAAACTCACCTTGAATGTAAGGCAAACTCTGGGATAAGGTAGAGGGGTGGAAAGGAGGTGGAAGGGTGGTTGGGAGCCCCTCCTGGGGACTCTGGTTTCTGGGAGGGCTGTGGTGCTCCTGTATTACCTTTTTAACTTGCCTATTTCTGTCTAGAGCTGTAGAGATTGGAAATAGCTGCTTGCATATCGTTCTAAGCTGTAAATAGAAAGCTTCATCTTCGTTTTCAGCTCAGCTGAGTCTAGTCTGGGTGATTTCATAGAGTGGGGGGGCAGGGAACACCCAAACCCTCACAGCAGAGTTAGGAAAGGTTTGGATTGGATGCTCTGAAAGGTCCTTTCCAACCGAAGTGATGTTACAGAGGCTGTTTGTGTTATACCCAGGGCTGGAGAGGTGTCCTGTTCACTGCTGATCAAATCACTGCCACAAGCCAGATCCTAGCAGCAGCCCCAAGTTGAAAAGAACCTATGAAACCCCCAAGGAAAGGAGCTTTAACTCCCTTCTCATCTAGAAATTTATCCAGGTTCTACACATCAAAGTGAAACCTCTGCTTGAAACGCAGCAGAAATCCCTCTGGGCAAGTCAGCTGATGCCAACCTATCTGTGCCAGGCTGGGGACTGAACCCACAAACTGCCCCAAAGCTTCCCATAGACAGCTGCTGCTGCTGCTGCTCCAGAGAGAGACACTTCCTGACCTCCCAGTGCAGGCTGCAAATCTCCTTCCCCGATTTTCACCACCTTTGCTAAAGCAACTTTGCTTCTGCTTCACAAAGAAAAATGTTTCTTGTCCTCTGGGCAGCACACAAAGCAAACTTGTCAGACTTAAACAGCTGCAGTGCTTGTCCAAAGAGCTCTGGATTCCCATTTTAAGCTCACTGCATGACTTAGGGCAAGTTAGGATGTCTCTGTGTGGCATCTGTTTAGCAGAACACAAAAGTGTGAGCTTAAGTGCAGGGTTCTGCACTTTGGCCACAACAAGCACAAGCAGCACCACAGGCTGAGGACAGAGTGGCTGAGAGCAGCCAGGAAGAAAGGGAGCTGGGGGTGCTGGGAGAGAGGAGCTGAAGATGAGGCAGCAGTGCCCAGGTGGGCAGCAGAGCCAATGGCATCCTGGGCTGGCTCAGGAGCAGTGTGGGCAGCAGGACAAGGGAGGTTCTTCTGCCCCTGTGCTCAGCACTGCTCAGGACACACCTGGAGTGCTGTGTCCAGTTCTGGGCTGCTCCATTGCAGAGAGATGTTGAGGTGCTGGAAGGTGTTGAGAGAAGGGCAGCAAGGCTGGGGAGGGGCCTGGAGCACAGCCCTGTGAGGAGAGGCTGAGGGAGCTGGGGGTGTGCAGCCTGCAGAAGAGGAGGCTCAGGGCAGAGCTCATTGCTGTCTGCAGCTCCCTGCAGGGAGGCTGTAGCCAGCTGGGGTTGGGCTCTGCTGCCAGGCAGCCAGGGACAGAAGAAGGGGACAGAGGCTGAAGCTGTGTCAGGGCAGGTTCAGGCTGGATGTTAGGAGGAAGTTGTTGGCAGAGAGAGTGATTGGCATTGGAATGGGCTGCCCAGGGGGGTGGTGGAGTCTCTGTGGCTGGAGGTGTTGAAGCCAAGCCTGGCTGGGGCATTTAGTGCCATGATCTGGTTGATTGGATGAAGCTGGGTGCTAGGTTGGGCTGGCTGAGCTTGGAGCTCTCTTCCAACCTGCCTGATTCTATGATTCTATGATTTGGGCTGAAGTGCAAATTGGATGCCTTCCACATCACCCTCAGCTGCAGCACAGGAGGTTCCAGCTCAACACAAGAAGGAACTTCTATAATGGGAAGGGTCCCAGAGCCCTGGCACAGGCTGCCCAGAGAGGTTGTGGAGTCTCCTTCTCTGGAGCCTTTGCAGCCCTGTCTGGATGTGTTCCTGTGTGCCCTGAGCTAGATTGTGTGGTCCTGCTCTGGCAGGAGGGTTGGACTGGATGATCTCCTTGGGTCCCTTCCAACCCCTATCATCCTGTGAGCCTGTGTGAATCTGTGATCTCTTTGGATGCCTCCCAACCCCTGACATCTTGTGTGAATCTGTGATCTCTTTGGGTCCCTTCCAGCCCCTAACATCCTGTGACCCTGTGTGAATCTGTGATCCCTTTGGATCCCTCCCAACCCCTGACATCTTGTGTGAATCTGTGATCTCTCTGGGTCCCTTCCAACCCCTAACATCCTGTGATCCTGTGTGAATCTGTGATCTCTTTGGGTCACTTCCAACCCCTGACATCCTGTGATCCTGTGTGATTCTGTGATCTCTTTAGGTCCCTTCCAACCTGTGATCCTGTGCCCTTACTAACCTAACCCCCCTGGGGGGCTCTTTGGCTTCCTCCTCGCTTGCCAAACTAAACCTTCAGCAGGAGTGGTGGAGTTTGCTCCCTCAAGCCAGCCAGAGTTAACTTCAGCCTTGCTGCGTGGCAAATCACAGAGCATATGGAGCCACAGCTCCAAGCCATCTGGGTTACCATCAGCCATCAGGTGCTGTGCTCATTACACCTGGGATCAAGCAAAAGGATAATTACCCATGGAGGGGAAGGACTCTAACCCACTCAGCATTGCTGCATTTCATCACTGCCTTCCTGCCCCCTTTGGCTGCAAGACTAAAGCATTTTTGTGGTTGATTTTTGGCGTGGGTTGGGGTTTTTTTTTTTGTTCCTTTTGGCACTATGCAAAACAGAAACCATTTGCGTGAGGTGGAAGTAAAGAGGAGTGAACCTTCTTAGCCTGAGCAGATGTTTTTCATTAGAAAATGATTTGTCAAAAGGCAGGGAGACTCCTACCACTAATTTTCAGGACAGCTTCCTTCACTTTGGAAGGTAACTAGACTCAATTTAATTGCAAATGGGCTGCATGGTCCTCAGAATAAGGCAAGGGAAGGCAGTGAGAAGGTGGACTATGTTTTTAATCAAATCCCTCTCCAAAATGCAGAGCTTCTGTCCTATTTTTTTCCAGGGACAAATGTTGCCTCCTGATTTAACCTCATAGCTACTGCATATCTGTAGGGATATATTTAAGGGTACTAGAAGGAAGCAGCAAGAACTTCACTGCATCTTTGGTTTAAGTCTGTGAGCTAAGGAGTGGCTGTTAATCCTTCAGAGGAGACAGCATATGGGTAGGAACTGCATTGGGTAGAGGCAGAACAGAGAATTCATAGAATCAAGCAGGTTGGAAGAGACCTCCAAGCTCATCCAGTCCAACCTAGCACCCAGCCCTGTCCAATCAACTAGAGCCAGCAATGTGCTCCTGTAGCTAGGAAGGCAACTCCTGGGGTGCATGAAGAAGAGTGTGGTCAGCAGGTCGAGGGAGCTTCTCTTCCCATTTCACTCTGTCTTGGTGAGGTCACAGCTGGAGTCCTGGGTCCAGTTCTGGACTCCCCAGTTGAAATGAGACAGGAAACTACTGGATAGAGTCCAGCAGGGACTATAAAGACGCTGAGGGGCCAGGAGCAGCTCTGCGAGGAGCAAAGGCTGAGAGCCCTGGGGCTGAGAGCCTGCAGAAGAGCAACCCCAGAGGGGAGCTGTTTAATGCTGATGAATAGCTAAAGGGTGAGATGCAAGAGGCTGGGGCCAAAGTCTTGTCAGTGGTGTCCAGAGACAGTGGACACAAAGTGGAAGCCAGGAGGTTGCATCTGAACATGAGGAAAAAATTCTTTGGTGTGAGGGTCCTGGAGGCCTGTTGCTATCTGCACATTGAGGTTGTGGTTACGTCTTGTGGTGGGAGGTGCCAAACCACCCCGGGCCAGTGTGAGCCTGGGCGAGCTGCGGGGGGTGCTCCTGCCTCGTGTGTGGAAGGTGGAAGAGCTGACAGCAGAGAGACCACCAAAAGCTTTGCCCAGGTGGCCAAGAAAGGCTAAGAGCCCTGGGGCTGGTGAGCCTGGAGAAGAGCAGCTCCAGAGGGGATCTGAGCAATGCTCAACAAGAGCTAAAGGACCTGTCAGGGGAGCAAGAGGCTGGGGTCAGACTCTTCTCAGTGGTGCCCAGGGACAGGTTAGGGTCTGACTTTTCTGTCCCTTTTGCAGCTCTTCATAACTCAAATGCCAAGGGGAAGAGCCAAGCCACAGAAACAAGCCCTTGACAGTGAAGTTAGGGGACTGGTGTCAATGGCAAGGACCAAGGCAACTGCTGCTGAGTCCCAGGCTCTGCTGCTTGTGCACATGGAGGTTGCTTGTTTGCTGAAGCCACAGATGGTGTGACCTGCATCCAAAGCAGGCTGTTAAAGACAAAAAACATCCCCACCAACTCCTGGCTTGAGCTGCCAAAGGCTCAGTGTGCAGTCTTTAAACAGTAAGAGATGATTCTTCCTCCTCCCTTGCTGCAATGGTGAGATTTTCCTCCACTGAAGGATGAATTCCACCAGGTAACCCTTTTAAACTAACAAATCACAGGCTTCAGGGGAATTCCTGCCTGCACTGGGAATGAATAACAAGTGTCCCACTGACTTCCAGGAGCCAGGATTGAGCCTCAGAAGATTTTCAGGCCACCTGTACAAGGCAGAATTAAACCATCCCACTTGCCCCAGTAGAGACCTGCAGCAGAGCAGCTCTGCTATATCTACAGTCTCATCCTGTGCTGCACATCCTCCAGCAGTTCATAGCCATTCCCATGGGAAAGGAGCACAATCCACCTTGCTATTAGGCAATTCTACTGTGGGATGAGCTTGATCACACCTAAACTGCTCTAGTTATAGGAGGCCAGAAATAAAAGCACACTTTCAGTATCTACTCATTATTGCTCAGCTCAATAAAGAGAAGTCATTACCCTTATCATCACTCTGCAGCTGAGGTACGTTGCCTGTGCCTGTTATAAGCAACTTTCCTTTCCCAAATGATGCAACTTGGTGCTGAAAGAGAGCAGAGCATGTGTCACTTGTGTCACTGGTGCCACCCCTCCAGGTTACTTTGCACAGCTGCACTTGTAAGCAGCAACGCTGCGAAGGTACCCAGCAACGGAGCTGCAATTACACAGCCTTGGTTTGATAGAGTCCCAGAATGTTAGGGGGCAGAAGGAGCCTCTGAAGATGGAGTTCAACTCCCCTGCCAAAGCAGCGTCACCTAGGGCAGGTCACACAGTGTTAGAATAGAATAGAATCAACCAGGTTGGAAGAGAGCTCCAAGCTCAGCCAGGCCAACCTAGCACCCAGCCCTGGCCAAGCAACCAGACCATGGCACTAAGTGCCCCAGCCAGGCTTTTCCTGAACACCTCCAGGGACAGAGACTCCACCACCTCCCTGGGCAGCCCATTCCAATGCCAATCACTCTCTCTGACAACAACTTCCTCCTAACATCCAGCCTAGACCTCCCCTGGCACAACTTGAGGCTGTGTCCCTTTGTCCTGTTGCTGGTTGCCTGGCAGCAGAGCCCAACCCCACCTGGCTACAGCCTCCCTGCAGGGAGCTGCAGACAGCAATGAGCTCTGCCCTGAGCCTCCTCTGCTGCAGGCTGCACACCCCCAGCTCCCTCAGCCTCTCCTCACAGGGCTGTGCTCCAGGCCCCTCCCCAGCCTTGCTGCCCTTCTCTCAACACCTTCCAGCACCTCAACATCTCTCTTGAATTGAGGAGCCCAGAACTGGACACAGCACTCCAGGTGTGTCCTGAGCAGTGCTGAGCACAGGGGCAGAAGAACCTCCCTTGTCCTGCTGCCCACACTGCTCCTGAGCCAGCCCAGGATGCCATTGGCTCTGCTGCCCACCTGGGCACTGCTGCCTCATCTTCAGCTCCTCTCTCCCAGCACCCCCAGCTCCCTCTCTGCCTGGCTGCTCTCAGCCACTCTGTCCCCAGCCTGTAGTGCTGCTTGGGGTTGTTGTGGCCAAAGTGCAGAACCCTGCACTTGGCCTTGTTCAGTCTCATCCCATTGGCCTCTGCCCACCCATCCAGCCTGGCCAGGTCCCTCTGCAGGGCTCTCCTACCCTCCAACAGCTCCACAGCTGCTCCTAGCTTGGTGTCATCTGCAAACTCACTGATGCTGGACTCAATCCCCTGGTCCAGATCATCAATAAAGACACTGAACAGGACTGTGCCCAGCACTGATCCCTGGGGAACACCACTGGTGACAGCTGCCAGCTGGATGTGGCACCATTCACCACCACTCTCTGGGCTCAGCCTTCCAGCCAGTTCCTGACCCAGCACAGTTGTGGGAGGCCTGACAGGCTCAAAATAGGCTTACACAGGTCCTGCCTTGCCTAGGCATGTTTTTCTGCTCCACAAGAATCCAAACACAGATAAGGCACTTCCTCTTGGGGCATTGCCTGAGCTGCACTTCTCTCTGGCCTCTCTGCTGTCTCTCTGATTAATCCTCTTTGTTTCCTAACCCCCTGGCTGGACCTCCATTCTTCCTTGGGACTGGGGTAAGGTTGAGAGGGGTGGGAGAAGGTGGAAGGGTGGTTGGGAGCCCCTTCTGGGGACTCAGGTTTCTGGGAGGGCTGCTGTGCTTCTGTATTACCTTTTGCCTTGTCTATTTCTGTCTGCACTGGAAATATCTGCTTGTATTTTGAGCTCAGCTGTAAATATAAGCTTCATTCCAATTTCCAGAGCTGGCTGAGTCTAGTCTGGGTGATTTCCAACGTGGGGGGAGCAGGGAACACCCAAACCATCACAGAAGGAGACTCCACAACCTCTCTTGGCAGCCTGCTTCAGCCTTCCAGCGCCCTCACACCAAAGAAGCTTCTCCTCACGCTGATGTGGAACCTCCTGCTTATCCCCACTCTTCCTTGCCCTGTTTCCTTGTCCTATCAGTGGGCACCACAGTTAGTTTCTGTGATTATTGTTAACAACTTGTGGGGTTTACTTCCTTTCTTTATCTTATAGCTCCAGAGGTTTCTCTCCCTCTCTTCAGTAACTGAAGACAGCCACACAGAGTTCAGGGCTGGATGTTTACTTTAAAGGTGCAGGTTTGACACTGTTTGATTTGAAAATGAAAATGGGTCTTAAAGAAGAGAGGCCTGAATTTGAAACAGGTAATGAAACAGTGGGGGGGGGGAAAGGGAAGCTTTCTGCAGCTCTGCTCCCCAGATGCTCCCAGACTCTCTGGCTGGTGGCATGCAGAGAGTGGTGATCAATGGCACAGTGTCCACCTGGCACCAACTGAACCAAGTGGTGTTCCTCAGGGGTCAGTGCTGGGCCCAGTGCTCTGTAACATCTTTGTCAGTGCTATGGACACAGGAATTGAGTGCACCCTCAGCAAGTTTGCAGATGACACCAAGCTGTGTGGCACAGTTGACTTGCTGGAGGGCAGGGATGGCATCCAGAGGGACCTGGACAGGCTGCAGAGGTGGGCCCAGGCCAACCTCATGACGTTTAACAAGGCCAAGTGTAAGGTCCTGCACCTGGGTCGGTGCAATCCCAGGCACAGCTCCAGGCTGGGTGGGGAATGGCTGAGAGCAGCCCTGAGGAACAGGACCTGGGGGTCTGGGCTGATGAAAAGCTCAACAGGAGCCTGCAGTGTGAGTGCAGCCCAGACAGCAACCCTGTGCTGGGCTGCAGCAAGAGCAGTGTGGGCAGCAGGGCAAGGGAGGGGATTCTGCCCCTTGGCTCTGCTCTCCTCAGACCCCACCTGCAGTCCTGGGTGCAGTTCTGGAGCCCCCAGCACAAGCAGGACATGGAACTGCTGGAGCCAGTCCAGAGGAGAGCCACGAAGATGCTGAGAGGGCTGCAGCAGCTCTGCTATGAGCACAGGCTGAGAGAGTTGGGGCTCTGCAGCCTGGAGAAGAGAAGGCTTCGAGGAGACCTTAGAGTGGCTTTGCAGTATCTGAAGGGAGCCTACAGGAAGGCTGGGGAGGGACTATTGACAAGGTCTGGGAATGTCAGGACGAGGGGGAATGGGTTTGAACTGGCAGAGGGGAGATTTAGAGTGGATGTTAGGAGGAAGTTCTTTCCAGTGAGGGTGGTGAGACACTGGCACAGGTTGCCCAGGGAGGTTGTGGATGCTTCCTCCCTGGAGGTGTTTAAGGTCAGGCTGGATGAGGCCTTGAGCAGCCTGCTCTAGTGGGAGGTGTCCCTGCCTATGGCAGGGGGTTGGAGCTGGATGATCCTTGAGGTCCCTCCCAACCTAAACCATTCTACTATTCTATGCTTCTATGCTGCCCTGCAAAGTGATGTTTAGCTGCTGTGGAGCTTCTGCAGGGCTGTAAAGATGGGACCAAAAAAAATCCTCAGCAGAAAAACGATTCCTTATTGACATTTCTGAGTCTGGCTCGAAGCAAGAAGAGAGCTGCATAAAGATGAGAAACGCTACGGGAAATGAAACCCATCTTGAAGGTTTCCCAGCACTGCTGAAGCTTCACTGCAAATCTGTAACCAGGCTCTAAATTTCAAACTTCCTAAAAATCTAAGGTATTTAAATCACCTCAGTACATATTTAACTTCTCTGCCACGTGTGATTAAAAACATCCAAAGCTGCGCTTCTGGTGTCTAGGGGGTCCCTGGTGGAAAGGGAACACAAAGCAGCAAGAGCTCAGAAAGAGTTTCAGTCTCATCCCAGCTCTGGGAATAGAAATAACTCCTCTTATCCAGCCTTAGCAGACAGCTCCTGCCCTCTTCCTGAAGACTCCTGAGCCTAATTAGGGAAATAAACAAACCAGTTTGTGTGGTGAGAAGAGGAAGGTTGTTACCAGGGCTGCTACCTGGTCATACCCTGAGCTCTACCATCTGTCCCCATGCTGTCAGTCAGCACGGCCTGAGGTCACCTCCAGTCCCCTGGCATGGATGGAGTGTGGCTGTACTGATGTGCTTGGTGCCCCTTAGCCTCTGTGCTAGGTGCCTCTTGCTGCTGCGCTGTGCTGGGTGCCCCTTGCTGCTGCACTGTGCTGGGTGCCCCTTGCTGCTGCACTGTGCTGGGTGCCCCTTGCTGCTGTGCTGTGCTGAGTGCCCTTTAGCTGCTGGGCTGGGTGCCCCTTAGCTGCTGCACTGTGCTGGGTGCCCCTTGCTGCTGTGCTGTGCTGTGCTGAATGACTTTTAGCTGCTGGGCTGGGTGCCCTTTAGCTGCTGTGCTGGGTGCCCCTTGCTACTGTGCTGGGTGCCCCTTGCTGCTGGGCTGGGTGCCCTTTAGCTGCTGTGCTGGGTGCCCCTTGCTAATGTGCTGGGTGCCCCTTGCTGCTGTGCTGGGTGCCCTTTAGCTGCTGTGCTGGGTGCCCCTTGCTACTGTGCTGGGTGCCCCTTGCTGCTGGGCTGGGTGCCCTTTAGCTGCTGTGCTGGGTGCCCTTTGCTAATGTGCTGGGTGCCCCTTGCTGCTGTGCTGGGTGCCCTTTAGCTGCTGTGCTGGGTGCCCCTTGCTACTGTGCTGGGTGCCCCTTGCTGCTGGGCTGGGTGCCCCTTAGCTGCTGCGCTGTGCTGGCTGCCCTTTAGCTGCTGTGCTGGGTGCCCCTTAGCTGATGTGCTGTGTTGGATGCCCCTTAGCTGCTGTGCTGGGTGCTCCTTGATGCTGTGCTGGGTGCCCTTTAGCTGCTGTGCTGGGTGCCCCTTAGCTGATGTGCTGTGCTGGGTGCCCTTTAGCTGCTGTGCTGGGTGCCCCTTAGCTGATGTGCTGTGTTGGATGCCCCTTAGCTGCTGGGCTGGGTGCCCCTTGATGCTGTGCTGGGTGCCCTTTAGCTGCTGTGCTGGGTGCCCCTTAGCTGATGTGCTGTGCTGGGTGCCCTTTAGCTGCTGTGCTGGGTGCCCCTTAGCTGATGTGCTGTGTTGGATGCCCCTTAGCTGCTGGGCTGGGTGCCCCTTGTTGCTGTGCTGGGTGCCCTTTAGCTGCTGGGCTGGGTGCCCCTCAGCTAATGTGCTGGGTGCCCCTTGCTGCTGCTGGGGCAGCAGAGAGGCTTCACCCTATTTGCATGCCCAGAAAGCAGGGATTTTCTCCAACAGATCAGACATAAATACCAAAACAAACAGCTGTGGCTATGGCTGAACACCTGCAGAAGAGCTACCAGCCTTAAACACAGACAAGGTCTGGATCCCAATCACATCTGCACCTCTAAGCTTCCCTGTTTGTAAAGCTCCCTCCTCTGCTTCCTGTCTGCTGCTTCTTTCATAGAATCACAGAACCATTTGGGTTGGAAAAGACCTTTAAGCTCATCAGGTCCAAGCATTCTCTAACTCTACCAAGGCAGAAGCTGACCCACATCCCTCAGCACCACATCTCTGCCTCTTTGAAACACCTCCAGGCATGGGGATGCAGCTACCTCCCTGGGCAGCCTGTGCCAGGCTTTGAGAAGCCTTTCAGTGAAAAAGTTTCTTCTAATGTCCAACCTGAAGCCGCCCTGGAGCCGCTAGAGGCCATTCCCTATGGTCTCATCACTTGTTCCTGGGGAGAAGAGCCTAAACCCCTTCTGGCTCCAGCCTTCTTTCAGGGAGCTGTAGAGAGCAATGAGGTCTGCCCTCAGTCTCCTCTTCTCCAGGCTAAACACTCCCAGCTCCCTCAGCTGCTCCTCCCCAGCCCTGTTCTCCAGACCCTTCCCCAGCTTTGTTGTCCTTCTCTGGACCTGCTGCAGCCTCTCAATGTCCTTCTTGGAGTGAGGGGGCGAAAACTGAACCCAGAATTCATAGTGTGACCTCACTTGTGCCAAGCACTGCCTCAAGCCAGCCTATTCCTGACACAGGCTGACCCAGGCCAGGATGCTGGTGGCCTTCTTGGCCACCTGGGCACGCTCTGACTCATCTTAGGCTGCCGGCAATCAACATCCCGAGGTCTACCTCCACTGGCATCTTTCCAGCCACTCTGCCCCAAGCCTGGAGCATTCCTGGGGTGGTGGTGACTGCTCTCCTCTCCCATAACCTCTGCATACTCAGGTACTTTTGTCCTAACTGCTGCCCTGTCCCACGTTTTCGGGGCACAGTGGAAGTTCTGCGTTACCTTTGCACTGCTTTGCAAGAACCAAGTGAGAGCTGTTCAGGCCAAGCTATCAGCTCCACTTCTGCTTCCCCTCTGCCATCCCCACAGCTTGCAGACTGCTGTGCATGTACCAGGCAGTGTGGATCTTCAGGGACTCTCTGGCTTTTTTACAGCAATCAAGAGCCAAGCAACAAAACCTTCCTGAAACCAAACTGGTGCTGGCACCTGAGTTCCTTTGGCTTCTCTGAGGTGAATCTCAGCACCTAGTAGTGAGGTTACTCTGCCCTGCACTCAGCGCTGGTCAGGCTAAACCTTCAGTGCTGTGTCCAGTTCTGAGCTCCTCAGTTCAAGAGAGATGTGAGGTGTTGGAAGGTGTCCAGAGAAGAGCAGCAAGGCTGAGGAGGGGCCTGGAGCACAGCCCTGTGAGGAGAGGCTGAGGGAGCTGGGGGTGTGCAGCCTGCAGAAGAGGAGGCTGAGGGCAGAGCTCATTGCTGTCTGCAGCTCCCTGCAGGGAGGCTGTAGCCAGCTGGGGTTGGGCTCTGCTGCCAGGCAGCCAGCAACAGAAGAAGGGGACACAGCCTCAAGCTGTGGCAGGGCAGGTCTAGGGTGGATGTTAGGAGGAAGTTCCTGGCAGAGAGAGTGATTGGCATTGGAATGGGCTGCCCAGGGAGGTGGTGGAGTCTCTGTGGCTGGAGGTGTTGAAGCCAAGCCTGGCTGGGGCACTTAGTGCCATGGTCTGGCTG
>WAAF01004136.1:0-38396 GCA_013400475.1 Tricholaema leucomelas | reverse complement strand
CTTCATTCAATTTCCAGAGCTGCTGAGTCTCCAATGTGGGGGAGGGGCGGGTAACACCCAAACCATCACACTAACCCACAAACAAAACCAACCACAAAAAACCAAACTTCTGTAGTCGGGTATCTGGTCAGATACAAAGTATTCTTTCTTTCCCATCACTAGTCAGGATGTAGGCCCTGACTGTACTAGTGATGGGAAAGAAAGAACACTTTGGGAATCAAAGAAACAGCCCTTTAAGACACAAAATTAACAAAGTGAAGAAGGGAAAACCTTATTTAAATGACCTTTAGCTCAGGAAAGACATAACATTGTTCTTTCTGCCAAACTGAAACAAAATAGATATACTCTCATACAGCTGAAAAAGGAAAACATTCGTCACACAATGATTATTCAAGGTTGAATCAGCAGTACTTTGATAGCCTGTCAACAGGATTCTCTATCATAGTAGTTAAGTAAAAATCAAAGTTCTCCTCTGTTTTATATGGTATTAATGCATTTGTTGTTCAAATTATTATGTTCTATTAAGAATTTCTGCTCTCGCCTAAGAGCTGAGTATCAGCAACACAGCAGGCAGCAACACAACTCTGCAAAAGAACAAGTTATGTTCCTATTGAAGGTTAACTTTAGTGTCCAAAGTCAGTCACAGTATATGTTCGAATTTTCGAATCAAGTTCTCTTCCTTCTTCCCCACTTGTCACTTGCCATGAAAAGGTGAGACTAGTATGTCTATCAGTCTTCTGTATTAATCTCCTTTAGGAATTGTTTGTCTTAATACAGGATCAGGATGTCCCTTGAGGTATTAAAAACAAAGGAATGAAAAGCATGTTTACCTGAGAAGCAGAATGCCTCTGTTACATTATATTGGTTCTGTGGTGCATCAGGAGTTGACTGGTACCAACAATCCTACATACCACTGTGCTTGCATCAGCTAGGATAAAGTTAATTTACTCAGGAGGAGCTGGGAAGGGCCATGGCCAGGACAGCCAGCTGAGGCAGCCAGTGGGGTATTCCATACCATAAATTAAGTCTGCTGTATGAGGGGAGAGCCCATCAGGTGAGCAGGTCAAGTTTTAGATCATTCACTCCATGTATTAGTTTATTTGTACTATTGTTATTTGTGTTGTTTGCTTCACTCTTTGTATTGTTCCCTTAAACTCCCCTTATCTCAATCCACAGAGGTTTAAATTTTCCCCCTTATTTTCCTGCCTATCCCACTTGGGGAGAAAGGAGGAGCAGGATGAGAGGTGGAGGGGCTGTGCAAGTGGCAGCACAGCACTCTGTCACCCACTGGGTCTAAACCACAACAATCATACACTGCAGAAGCTGAATGATTTATAGAGCAAACCCAAAGTGTGTTGTAGAAAAAAGATGATGGGTTTTTGATGAAGGCAAAGGAATTCAACTCAAATAATGCAATTCATTTACCTGCCTCAGTCACAAACTTAAAACAGCTGATTTTGTTGTTTGAGAAGATTTGCTTCTTCTCTAAAATCATAGAATCATAGAATCATAGAATGGTTTAGGTTGGAAGGGACCTCAAGGATCATCCAGCTCCAACCCCCTGCCACAGGCAGGGACACCTCCCACTAGGCAGCAAATCTGAGAATAAATTTAACAGGAATTAAGAGGCATTTAACACTGCTGTCCAAGAGCCTTTGGAGTTAAGCTTTATGCTTCTTAAGTGACTGTAACCCTTAGGTGATACACACCAACTTAAACAGGACAAGTTAAACAGGAAACTATGCCTCAAAGTGAGCTGATGGCCCAGCAGAAAAACCATTAGTGATCATACAATTAGACTGGATTTTCTGGGTTTATGTGTATAATAGATAAGCAAGCACTACTCTGTTTTTGTCTGTTACGGTGTAAGTGATAAAGAGGAAGGGTGACGTAGTAATGACCATCAAAGATACAAGACAACTATCTTTCTGTTACATTCCAAATGCAGTGGTGCGTGATGGTTTGGGTGTTACCTGCCCCCCTCAACTTTGGAAAATCACCCAGACTAGACTCAGAAGCTCTGGAAATTGAATGAAGCTTTATATTTACAGCTTAGCACAATATACGAGCAGATATTTACAATATATACAGCTATATACAGACATATACAAGATAAAAGGTAATACAGAAACACAACAGCCCTCCCAGAAACCTGAGTCCCCAGGAGGGGCTCTCAACCACCCTTCCACCTTCTTCCCACCCCTCTACCTTACCCAAGACAGTGTCTTATGCTCAAGGTAGCTTGGAGGGTCAGCCAGGGGAGTTAGGAAACAGATGGATTTGTCACACAGACTGCAGAGAGGGGGGTTTTAGGTTACAGAGAGGAGTGCAGCACACAAAGCCCAGACAGTGACTCTGTTATCTATATGTTCTTGTTCTTATACATCCCAGCAAGCCTATGAGTGAAGCAGACATCACCATTGTTTCCTTTTCACAGCCTGTAATCTAGTCTTCTCACCAAAACATGCTAGCTAGGCTCAAACTAGTACATGGTATTTTTAGCAGTACATTATTAAGAGTGCGCTTTGCCTGCCTCCTGAAGCGTATTGGCGCTACGTGCCAGGATGCAGAGGGTATATAATTCACCCGGAGCTGTGACATGGCACAGTAACCAATTTTGGTCAATGTTAGCGTCAGGGGAGTCATCCGCTAAGTATCGGTACCTTGCCATCTCCAAACACGGACTATGCTCCACTGTGTACTACTTCATCTATTGGGGCTGATGGCATGTTTGTAAGTGTTACGCTACTGCTGTGACAGGTAGTATACTGCTTTTGTTACTATAGTATAGTTAGTAGATTACCTTTACAATACGTAACACTGCATGTGTGTATATTTTTCACTGCACCTCCTTTACTATCTAACTGTAACATCAACATGTGGAGGTAGGCCGAGACCACATGTCAGGCCCATGTCAGCAGCTCTCAGGCAGGCAAGGAGGTGAAGGGCAAGAGAGTGAACTGGAAAATCCTCTCCCTTATATAGAGAATAGGCAGGAAAAAGAGGGAATAAGATGTCCTGGGGACCCCTTCCCCTGGGGTTTCCCATCCACCAGAGTTGGGGGGGAGGGGCATCAGATTTCCACCCACCTAGGGGGTTCGGGTTTCCACCCACCCATCTGGAGCTCTTAAACCACAACACTTAGACTGGGTTCTTGCTAGAAAGGATTGGGTACCTCTTGAACCCATGCACGAAGGACATAATCCATGGATCAGAAGTCTCCATGTATGGAGTGATATTTTGAACTGCATATGAGTTTCCAATCTGCTCATGAAATCCAAAGCAGTCATTGATACAACGATCTACTGAGCACTTCTTGAAGTAGTCTGAAACCACCTTAGTCAACTTCTCTCAGAAAGAAATCCAATTCAGTTGTCCTCCACAACATATCCTCCCTTCCAGCACAATCGAAAAGGCTTATGCCTATAATGCTGAAATCAAACTTTCACACATACTGAGATGACCAAGGTATTCACAGTCATTTGTGCTCTCTTTTGGATTGCCTGTCTCCTGCCAGAGCAGAATCAGTGTAAAAATGTAGTGCTGGTATCTCCAAAGTCAAAACCATGAGATTTAAGGGCTGATCCTGCATTTCACCCTATGAGGAGAGGTTGAGGGAGCTGGGGCTGGTAAGCCTGGAGAAGAGGAGGCTCAGGGGTGAACTCACTACTGTCTACAACTACCTGAAGGGAGGCTGTAGCCAGGTGGAGGTTGGTCTCTTCTCCCAGACAACCAGCAACAGAACTAGGGGACACAGTCTCAAGTTGTGCTGGGGGAAGTATGGGCCGGATGTTAGGAGGAAGTTCTTCCCAGAGAGAGTGATTGGCATTGGAATGGGCTGCCCAGGGAGGTGGTGGAGTCACCGTCCCTGAAGGTGTTCAAGAAAAGACTGGATGAGGCATTTAGTGCCATGGTCTAGATGACTGGCTAGGGCTGGGTGATAGGTTGGACTGGATGATCTTGGAGGTCTCCTCCAACCTGGTTGATTCTATGATTCTGCGAGTCTATGATTTATTTAATCAGCTAATACCACTGCACTTCTTCAGAAATCAATAATCTTCAATGAATCATGTATTTCCCCTTCTCTGCATTCCACATTCCTATGCATATTCTTCTTGTGACAGCAAGCAGCCTCCACAGACCTTTCAAAAGGGCTCTTACATGACAAAGTATGTTTCCGCATAAGCATTGCCCAGAGTCAGACTTTCCCATCTATCCCTGAAGCACCAAGAAGGCATCCAAACATATTTCCTTGATATCATTTGGCTTACTGCAGATTTTTGCTGTGTTTTAAGCACACTATTGACTGCATTAAATAACTTCATAATCACATTTAAAGGCTTAGTGATCTAGTGCCACCAATGTACTAAAATATAGGATAACAAATGCAGTCAGCATTTTCCATACCATATGCTTGTAAATGTTATTCTGCAGGGAACCAATTAAAACTATGGAAAATTTGGAATGGAGACATATGGAACAAAACAAAGCAACTTATCTTGTCACCCTGGTGCTTGCTCAGTACATCGATTAGGGAATGGTGGTATTATAGGACAAACAAATGCCACTTTAATTAAAGTGTGCTGAAAGGCAATATAGAGTAGTAATCCAAAACATCCATTTTTTATTGTGCACATGTTAGTTTTTCTTCTAATGAGACAGAACAGGTAAAATACACTCCTGTGGAAGACAAACAAATCAAACAAAAAACCCCACACCACCACACAAAACCCAACAAATATTCCTATTTGAAGTAAAGCAACCCTAGTCCTAATTTAATGAAAAATTTCCTCTTTTTCTATTCAATTGGAAAAGGGTAAGAAACTGAAATTTAACGTTCAGGTTTCAGGAAAAAAAATGAAATTGCTCTAAGATCTAATATTTTTCAGGAAAAAAGTTTGAGCAGGGACTTATTTCTTAATATAAGTAGTGGATCAGGGAGAACACTGAATTGAATCGAATCAAATTGAATAGAATAGAATAGAATCTTGGTATTTGTCCTGCAGAACTAATAATGGAAAAATAGTAAAGTAACTGGAAGAAATAATAATTTTGAAAATATCCTCCAGAAGAAGCAAAAAAATTATCAGCAGGTGGAATCATGCCTCATATGTCTAGGACAAGCTGGGAAAGATTTATAGTTGGGAATATGCTTGAATCTGCATTTTGCATTCTTTCTTGCACCCCAGGGCTCAGCACTGCAACAGTTATAGTCCCACAGAGCACCACAGTACCCATTACAAAGATTCCCCCCAAAATCTAAGAACCTAGAGGCTACATATTTAGAGTAGGAGTTCTGCATTAGTATTTCTGTATGGTGCCAATGACACCTCAAACTCACATATGGACACTGATACTGCAAACAATATTTATGGGGATAAATATTATTGCCTATATGATTCACAGCTCCACTTTACATTATTCTTTTGATGTAGAACTCATGGACCTGAACCATATTTTAAATTCAACACACTAAGACCACCGGGGGAAGGAAAAAAATAAAAGGAACAAATTATATTAATTCTCCTGTTCATCATAGTAATGTTTTAGCACAGCCAAGATCTGCCAAGAACCACCATATAATTTCTCATGTAGACCTATAGCCAGATTGTCGCTGTAGCTACCAAAAAACCTAACTTTGAACAGAGTGAAAGCTTCTGTAACAGTAAACAGCCTACTGAATGCACAGACACATTTTAGCTAGTACAATAATTTAAAAATCAATCTTATGAAAGACACATTACATAAAGAAGAACCACAGAAACAGAGAATATATAGTATTAAAGATGAGCTTCATGGTAAACATAGGAACTATTGCTTTAAAATTATAGAAAACAACAGAATATGTTATTTAGTGCCATGGTCTAGATGACTGGATAGGGCTGGGTGATAGGTTGGACTGGATGATCTTGGAGGTCTCTTCCAACCTGGCTGATTCTCTGATTCTGTGTTAAAGTGTATTGACTAAGTCAATTGAAGCACTGTTGATATTATAAAGCTGTAAACCAATTTATTTAAAAAAATATTATTCATTGCTGTCAAAACCAAATGTGTCAACAGAATATGAAAACAAGGTATGGACCTAGAATACTTTTGGGGGGAGTTTAAGTCTGGCTCAGTTTCATCCATTTTGATTCAGTTTTTCACAATCAATTAAGCGGATGAAACAGCAGACACAAATGGACAAACTAGCACATAAAAAGACAGCAATGACTGAATAAGTAAAGAATTCTCTTCAATGATAGTTTTGCTGAATCCTCCTAGTTAACACCAAAATGAGCAATTCATCATCCTTGGCAAACCTGCTGCCCTAGCTAATTTAAAAGACAGAAAATATTCTAGGAAAGAAACCAGCAACAAACAAACAATTAAAATACTTTACTTTTCAATTAACAGATCAACAGTATCTCCTAGCTCTATACTCAACCCACAATGACGTATTTTTAATCTATGGAAAACACTGATAACTATGCTGTGCTAGTTTGAAGCTAGCTAGAATGTTTTGGTGAGAAGAACTAGATGATAGGCTGAGAAATGAAAACAATGGTGAGGNCTCCATCTTGCTTTCTAACCTCACCTCCATTTGCTTTTGTGGCTGATTCACCTTTGCTTCTTAATCCCTCTTGGCCGAACCTCCATTCTTCCTTAGGACTGGGGTAAGGTTGAGAGGGGTAGGGGAAAGGTCAGGGGTGGTTGAGAGCCCCTCCTGGGGACTCAGGTTTCTGGGAGGGGAGTTGTGTCTGTATTACCTTTTTACATTGTGTATTTCTGTATATATCTGTGTAGACTGTAAATATCTGCTTGTAAATTGTGCTAGCTGTAAGTATAAGCTTCATTCAAATTTCCAGAGCCGACTGAGTCTAGTCTGGGTGATTTCTAAAAGTGTGGGGGGCGGGAGATACCCAAACCATCACACTATGCTCTCCCACACACAGAGACTTGCTTGATTTTCCTCAAGAGTCAAGTTCTTAATTTTCAGCTGAAGAGCACACTGCTAGAAAAAGGAGTACCCATTGACTTCTGTCCTGCTGTAGCTAAGAACTAAAAGTCCAAAGATAAGGAGAGATATTAGAAGCAGCAAAGAATGATCTGCTTAGGTCAGGCCAATATTCTGCCTCTACCAAAATGCAGAGCTCTGAATTTGCTTAAAGTGATTCTGAAGGTAAAAAAGTCTAGGAGCAAAATATCCCTTTGTAGTCACCTCTTCCACAGAGAATTCCTTAAACCTCTGGGGGTGGAGTTGAAAAAAACCCAACTAGTCAATAACAAAACAAAACAAAATCACAAAAACAAAAGGGACATATGCAAGACAAAATATGTGATACACAAGACTGATCATAGCAGCCAGACACACATTTTTCTACTGGTAAAGTCAAAGAACAGTGGTAGAGTGATATAGTTCGGGCAATTAACGAGGCAGGAATTATAAAATATATAGTTAATTTTATTTCCAGAAAGCCCTGCCCACAACTATATACAAATGAGTTACATTTGGGTTTGAATTTGGTCGGGAAAAGCCTCAGAAGGATGTTTATGAGCAATTCATTCATTTAGGAGAATCAGGAAATTTGGAAAGGCTTAGCCACAAAATGGCTTTGCCCCACTTACAAACACATAGCCTGGAGCCCTAGGGAAAATCTGTTCTACTCACCGAGGTGGAGTAGAAATTTCAAGATAGTCCCTGGCTCCTTTGTGGCAGTGTTGGAACTGCCCAGCCATTAAGAAANACAAATGAGTTACATTTGGGTTTGAATTTGGTCGGGAAAAGCCTCAGAAGGATGTTTATGAGCAATTCATTCATTTAGGAGAATCAGGAAATTTGGAAAGGCTTAGCCACAAAATGGCTTTGCCCCACTTACAAACACATAGCCTGGAGCCCTAGGGAAAATCTGTTCTACTCACCGAGGTGGAGTAGAAATTTCAAGATAGTCCCTGGCTCCTTTGTGGCAGTGTTGGAACTGCCCAGCCATTAAGAAACTTCTAGATCTCCCCAGGGTGCTGGGAAAGAGCCAGACGATCTCTGACGTGATCCTGGTTCCTCTTGGCACAGAGGTTTGCAGAGGTGCAGGCAGGATCTCTTGCAGATGTGCAGAGAGCACAATGTCAGTAGCACTTCTTGCCGTTGTAAGGCACTTAAATGCCTTCTCCTGGGAAAGCTGAGGCACTTAAGTTTCCAAGTAGTTCAAGTCCAAAACATCAGGGCTAAGCTGGTCTTAAGCACGAGACAGAGCAGGACACGTCCAAGAGCAGTGTGGCAGAGGCAGCCAGGCAGAAGCAGTACATCTGCTTGCAACTTAGCTCTATTTATATTATTTGCCCAAGTGTAACAGCTCCTTTGGCCACAGAGATTCACTGATCAAAATGGCATCTGCAAAACTGACCATATTAGGTGAAAGCAGGGCTTGCTCACCCTTCTTTAGGCAAGACATCAATAAGTACCTAAAAATCTGTGGATACCTGTTTATCACATTGGGAGAGGACATAATGGCCCAAGCCTTTGTTTTCCTCCCACCCTTCCATCCCAAATCAGCAGAAGGGTGGGGCAAGCCAGCACATCTAATAGGCCTGTTAGCCCTCTAGGACATAGGGCATATAGAATTTGCTTAAAATTAAACACTACTAAGTGACTAGTAACTTGATATACTCCATTATACAGTCTTCTGGGGTCTTCCAATCAGACAATCCCTGTATTTCCACCTTTGAGAATGCTGAAATACGCAAACTAAAATTCTTCTGTACTTGCAATGCATTTAAGGTGTTAAAAAAGGGATTTATCACCCTTGGACATCCAGTTCAAAACATTTGTCAGAAGAGAAGCAGTGGTAACATTAGAAAGTGGCAATGATTCCATGTCTTTGCAGCATATGTTCACTCCCAATNCACCTCACAGCCTCCTCTTCTTCAGGCTTAACAGCCCCAACTCTTTTGGTCTGTCCTCATAGCAGAGGTGCTCCAGCCCTCTGATCATCCTCGTGGCCCTTCTTTAGACACGCTCCAGCATCTCCACATCCCTCTTGTAATAGGGGCTTCAGAACTGGATGCAGTACTCCAGATGGGTCTCACCAGAGCAGAATAGAGGGGGAGAATCACCTCCCTCGACCTGCTTGCCACACTTCTCCTGATGCAGCCCAGGATCTGGTTGGCCCTTTGAGCTGCAAGTGCACACTGCTGGCTGATGTTGAGCTTCCCATTCAGCAGCACCCCCAAGTCCCTCTCTTCAGGGCTTCTCTCCAGCCAATCACTGCCCAGCCTGTAGTTGTGCTTGGGATTGCCTCAACCCAGATGCAGGACATGTCTTTTGGCATGCATTTGGCATGTCTTCAGTTTATTTCTGCTGAGATAACTGCATAAATCTCAGCAGAGCAGAGGAAGACTGCACAGCATTTTACGTAATGTTAGCATTTTGCACCAAAAGAATGAAAGGAATAGCTATGTGTAGCTTTCTTTCCCTTACATAGGAAGCATGTACTGGCCTTGTATTTCTGTTGAAAGGATATCTGCTCAGTGTTAATGGAATTAGGAAGGTCTGTTAGAAATAAACACAACATAATTCTTTCCTTTCTACTGCCATCTAAGTAGAACAGTATTTTTTTCCTCAGGATCAGCCAAAGAGAGTAAGGTGTAACAGCAACGTATTTATCCACAGGCATATTTGAATATCTAACCTCTGGATCCAGATGGAGTCTATATGTATAAATACCATCATATACTTTCCACTTGTGAGTTAAAACTTTAGCACATCAGGTCTTGAAAAAAGTGACTTAAAGGAGATCTGATAAATTCCACTACACGATTATTCAAACAGACTAGTAAGACGTTTAAATTTATACAAGGACCAAGACGCAGAAGCTTTAGGACCTGAGTCATCTATTACAGGTACAGCAACAGATGAGAAGCGAATTTTGAGAATGAGGTCTACTTACAAAAACAGTTATAACTATCAGAGAGCCACGTGCACTTGCCAAAGTCACATCAATGTCACGTTCCTGTGATTTTAAAATTAGCTTTACAAATACTTTGTAATTATTTCAATCATTTTGGGGAACCAGGATTCTAGTAATTATGGTAGTCAGTGTCACAATTAGCATCAAAATAGAAAGCTGTGGTGGGTTGAACATTACGTCTAAATAAAATCACCAGACTAGCCCAGAAGGCTTGTAAGCAAGTGAAGGTATATATTTACAGCAAGCTAAAATGTAAAAGGATGTAATACAATGCATATGTACAAGAATTTATCTAATAATTTTTACAACTTAGAAGTAATACAAAAATCCCCCTGGACAAAGCCCAGAAGAGGCCAATTATCACGTTCTTCTCCCCACCCCAGTGAGAAAACCAGGAAGGCCACAACTGTTATGTACTCAACCAAAGTTAGTGTAGAAGTCAGGGTGGAAAAGGGAAGAGTGAGAGCAAAGCAGGAGGCAAAAAGACAAAGGGAATAAAACTGTTTACACAACAGATTATATACTAGTCCAGCAGACAAATGGAATGGTATAGACTTAGCTAATGTTCTTCTTCTATATCCAGTACACTATTTATTTACAACTTCAAATAAAGCTAGAATATTAACTCTAAATCCACCACAATAGTTTAATTTGTACTTATTTTTTTTAAATTGGAAAACAGTATATAAGATATATAGGTAGCAACATATATGCACATTTTCAAGAGCGTGATATAAAATACCTGTTTCATTATGAAGCATATATTCTGAAGCTTGCAGCTTGTACAACATAACTAACACTAGCTAGAAAAACTGCAGGTTTTACTCTGCTGACATTTAGTCTGTGAAATTGATGTGATGGAAGATGACAGCTGTGCGTAACAACAAGAGGAAACTTAAAATGCCACTTGAAATCGCACAACATGGGGAAAATTTGTAACACAACTGGAATCTATACCTTATACCTTCATGCTCCTCATGAATGGAATTCTCCTCCCAGGAAGGTTTCAGCATAAAAAACACCAGTCAGAAAATGCAGAAGAAACTATTTAAATTACAAAATCTGTTGACTTCTCAGAAAATCTGTAACTCCTCAGAAAAAAATCATAACGAGATTTGGAAGTCTGAATACTTTGGAAACAAAGAAGCACAGAAGGCAGAATCATCCTTATCTAGAATCACAGAATCATAGAATCAACCAGGTTGGAAGAGACTTCTAAGANTTCTCCAGGCTAAACAACCCCAGCTCCCTCAGCCTCTCCTCATAGGCTTTGTGTTCCAGGCCTCTCACCAGCTTTGTTGCCCTTCTCTGGACACGTTCCAGCACCTCAACATCAGTCTTGAATTGAGGAGCCCAGAACTGGACACAGTGCTCAAGGTGTGGTCTGACCAGTGTTGAGTACAGGGGCAGAATATCCTCCCTTGTCCTACTGGCCACACTGTTCCTGATACAGGCCAGGTTGCCATTGGCTTTCTTGGCTACCTGGGCACACTGCTGGCTTATCTTCATCTGTCATGGCTGAATGATACCAGTAACACGACAGTCAGTATCAAACCTTTAACTAGCAGAGACCCAGCATAAACATTCTGAATGGCAAAGAATAATGAAAAATAATAATAAATACAAGGCATTTCAGAAATTATGTCCAAAGCTAACACAGCAGTATGGTATCATTTCCAGATATTAAATATTACTGCTACCAGATTAAAAACTGCGTTTTTAAACATTATTTAATTGCAAGTGATTCTCACCATACCACAGATCTGACATTAACACCAATTACAACTCAGTAAAAAACCCAAAATAATGTTTCAGAAATAGCACAATGGCTAGCAGCTTTCTGGAACAGTATTAGTTTCTCCAAGTTCCTCCAAAATATCTTCAGTTTTGCCACAAAGTGCTGAGATGTCCTAATGCTACTTACTCAATGTCTTGTTACTGATCTCAGTAAAGATACTTTGTCATTTCTTCAGACTTTTCCGTACAGACTATAATTTAGCCTCTCACCTTCAAGTGACTAGAGGTTGACTTTTCACTCCTAAATGTCTTCTGCTATTTGAAAATAATACATTTTACATTTTTGAGGACTTAGGCATTTGTATGAAGAAACCAAATTTAGATATGTAACATCTCCGTAGCACAGTGCTCATAGGTATGAACTTTGGATACTTTACATGTCGGTGGTTGGCATATGCATGTACATATTCATGTGGACATGCTGGCTATACTCAGTAGGACAGAGCACCTGCACATCCTTCTATTTATTAGCCTGGAATACAAGAGAACTACTACTGCAAACCTTTGTGCGACTTGAAATATAAGGAATACCTGCTCAGGAAGTAATGCCCAACATAGAAGCTGTGTAAAAACAGACAGGGATCCTGTTTTCCACCCCTACTGTAAACATTTTCTTCATCAGTCTTTTATTTGTTTGCTACAGTCCTCATTACCAGTACTACCTAACCAGAATTAATTATACTCAACTCCATTCCCGCCATACTACTGGTTTACTGGTACAGCAGCTATGAGGGCCTGAGGACAGGGACAAAATCAACATCACACCTGACTGACTATCAGAACCTTTTAACTTACAGACTATCAATAGCTAAAAAGAACACATTGCACTCATGTTCTGCATCTCCCTTTTTATTCCCACTAAGTTCAATTCAAAGATTTGGCATTAATCCCTGTAATGAAAGACCTGATGACAGAAAGCTAAAATCAGATTCATTCATTCCTTACTCCAGGGACACACTGAAAGATGCACCTACAGTAAAGATGTTTTAAGAAATAGAGACTAGATAGCTTTTGCTAATATTAGGCACAGTATAACAGACCACCCTGTCAAAAACAGAGACAATATTGTGGCTCAGCACAGACTTCCTTCTTCAGAACAGAAAAACTTTTCTTCTTATAAACCACTGAGTGGCAGAAGAGGAGGAAAAGGGGAAAGCCCAGCTCTCTGTAACTGAAAACACCCAAGTGTTTCCAATTGACATTTGGCTGCCTCGATTTGCACTACTTTCTGGTACTCCGGTGCAACTGTCAAATTTATAAGGGCAAATTTATATAAAGGCTTGCCAAGAAAGAAACCTAGTTAATAAAGCTCAGTGGGTTTAAGCTATTTAAATTTTATGCATGTTAATTAAATGCCCTCAGAAATATTTGCAATTATGTAAAACTGAGCCCCTGAAATTAGTATCTTTCTAACAACAGCAATTAAAAATCAGAGAAAGAGAATGCAAGCATAAGGAAAGGAGGGAGTTTTCAAGACTCAAGTCACATTTTCAAGATTATATATTGTGATAGTTTGAAGCTAGCTAGAATGTTTTCGTGAGAAGACCTAGATCATAGGCTGTGAAATGAAAACAATGGTGAGGTCTACTTCCCTCACAGCCTTGCTGAGATGTGTAGAAAGGAAAAGCAAAACATTAGATAAAGTCACTTTGCTTAGGCACTTCACACTGGGCTGTGATCTCAGAGCTTTGCCTGCTGGAGAGCTGAGGCTGCTGGCTGAACTCCATCTTGCTTTCTAACCTCACCCTCCATTTGCTTTGCTGATTCACCTTTGCTTCTTAATCCTCTTGGCCGAACCTCCATTCTTCCTTGGGACTGGCGTAAGGTTGAGAGCAGTAGGGGGGAAGGTGAGGGGGTGGTTGAGAGCCCCTCATGGGGACTCAGGTTTCTGGGAGGGGAGTTGTGTCTGTATTACTTTTTTTTTAACCTTGTATATTTCTGTATATAACTGTATATACTGTAAATACCTGCTTGTAAATTGTGCTAGCTGTAAATATAAGCTTCATTCAAATTTCCAGAGCCAGCTGAGTCTAGTCTGGGTAATTTCTAAAGTGTGGGGGGTATGGAACACCCAAACCATCACATATATTCTTGACAGAACCAGACACCAAACAGGACACTTCTGCATTCAGTAGATAATATCCTTCATATTGTCATTCTGCTTTGCACTTTTCTCTTTTTTCCCTTTTTCCTAATTTGGTTTTCAATCCCTGCCCTTGACTGTCTCTCATTCACCACTCATTTCAAATAAAGTTCCATAATTTCCAGCAAGCTATTCCTAGCTTAATTGTCAGACCATAATCTTGTTCAAAATAACAGTCAGTTAACATACAGGGATAGAATGGGGCATGCAAGTACTGAAGTACTCAGTAACGATGCAGAAAGTACAAGAAAATTCCTTTGCCTCACCTGTCACCTACTCTTACACACTTGTGGCTGTTTCTCCTATAACAGCAATGGGTTTTAACTCTCAGCGCACACAATATGTTCTTTTGTCTATCATCTATCAATTTAACATCAAATTATCTCAAAAATTAGTTACTTTCTAAACATTCAGGAATGTGTTAAGGGATGTTCTAAACAAATACTATGTCATGATTCCCTTAGGAGGGGGGTGGAAAAAGGATATTTGAATTAGAAAACATGCCACTCCTTAGTTTCTCTGGATTCTCACAGACGAACAGCCCATTGCAATGGCTGAATCTTTTTAACTTGAAGAGAAATGATCTTTCAGTTATACCAGTGTACAGTGTAGGTGACATCCAGCCACCTGTTCCATTTACTGCAGCTGTAGATTCTTCTCAGGTCTCTGGGGGATGGAGCTCAGAGTCTCTTTCCTGTTAAAAATTACAGTCAATTGACTTGAAATGCTTTCCCGAGAACCTGCTATGCTCTGAACTGATCTGTTAATAGCATACTTATTAATATTCAGCCTTGAAAATACACAAAAGAGCATGTCAAATTACGGCTACCTGGAAAAACAGATCTGTTTTAGAATTTGTAGAAAAGCTTGCAAAAAGTTCCAAAGAAAGACCTAAAATCTCTTCGTATTTCATAGTCATTGTGGTAGGCTGAGAAACTATTCCCACACACATTATTTGAATTTATCAGACCAGTTCAGACAGGTTGGAAGCAAGATAAAGCTATACTTACAGCAAAGCAAAACTTACAAGCATATATACATACTTACAAGTATGTGTATGTGTGTGTATATATAATTTACAAGCATTTTTGCAAGTATTTACAACTGTATACAAATTAGAAACAATATAGAAATCCAAATTCCCTCACAGACAAAAAAACTGTCCAAAATGGGCTCAAATTCTCTCTTTCTCTCCTTCTTTCCCAGACAAACAGTCAGCAAAGCTTACTTGCTATCTGTTAGTGGAGAAATTAGAGCAGAGTGAAGGGGAAGCAGATAGATACAATGCTTAGGAATGAAGAAGGCAAAAGAGGAACAAACTGTTTACATTTTGGCTTTTTATCCCTTTCAGCAAACCAATGAACAATACAGATTTTGTTATTTTATTTTTATAATGAACTATGTAATTTATCTCACTATAATATTCCAATTAGCCTCAAAACAGCAAGGTCAAAGAACATCTAAAGCTGGGAGAGACACATAGGATCACTGAGTCCAACTCCGTTCTCTTTTCAAGACTGCCTATGACTAGAATTGTCACCCCTATGTTTCCTGAACTCCTACAGTGTTGTAGGTTAAGGATTAACTGATGGACCCTAAGGTGGAACTCAATCCAGGGGGACATCAACCCCAGGAGGAGCAACCTGATCATGTTATTCCCTTCCCTTTCCTTCCTATCCACTACTTTGGGGGGCAGAAACTTCCCAGTCACTCTTCTTTCCTTTCACTTTCCTTCAAGTGGAGAGTTTTTCGTTGTCTGAAAGCTGTTGTGTGGTCAAGTCTTATCCGTTTCCATGCACCATCTGGTTTTGTATATGTCTGTGTTTATCCCTTTCCCCAATATCTATGCTCATCCCTTTTCTTTAAATGTGTTTTCTTTAAATACATTTTAATTTTTGTTAAAGTTACTTTTTATAAAACTTCTAATTCTGTGCAAGTTTTTATTACCCCTTTCACCTTTTCAGCCTATCTTTTCATTTTTATATTTAGTGTTCCATTTTAGCACAGTGAAACCAGTCTCTTATTTTTGTCCCTATAAACAAACTAGCGCTACCAGGACTGGTACTAGTCTGTATTTTCACCACTGTAACACAGAGCAGAACTTTAATTCCAAACCCAACAGAAAAGTGACAAGGCATTTGACAACATGAATAGAATCTCATGTAAGTTCTACAAGACAGTTAGGGGAGAGGGGAAATTTCAGTAGAAAACCTGCAAGGGTTCTCAAACAATGTGTTCTGCCACCACAGACAATTCAGTAGAGGAATGCTAGGAACAGAGAGAAAACAAATGGCACATAAACTGTCTCCATGAAAAGTAAGCCATATATTGTAACTCACTCTAGTTCTGAGAAACAAGATTTCAGCAGCCAAGCAGACTTCACAGACTTCATACTTACCTAAACTTAAAGTATTTCTTTAGATTAGTTACATTTTCTACTACAAATCATGTTTTATTTAGAAGCTGTAAATAAGTTTTGTTTTCAGATCACGAGATTTTAAGTGGCCCAAATTCTCACACAACATGGGGAGAGGTAAGTGGACAACTGTTTTGGTTTTTGGTTGGTTGGCTTTTTAAATGAAGGCTCAATATTTTTAGACTGAGACAGGTTCATACCAGTAACTGTTGCACAAATTTTGCAAAACAGATCAACCAAAGGCTTGAGATCCAGCCTCAGAAATTCTCTTCTGCTGTGCAAAACCTGCCAACTGATAACTGCACATATTTTGAGAGTTGAACAAATAGCTGTTACGATGAGAACATTTAACTCATTTTCACATGTGATCTAAACTAGTACGAGAGTTCACCTATGTCTTTGGAGATGAAAGATTAGATCTCCAACCTGCACCACTCTGATACTAGTGCAGTAATGAATAAATGAAGTCACTGCCTTTGCTTATTCTGCCAGCAATGAAGTTGTAGTGTTCATCAAATTCTCGAGAGAGGGAACAAACTCCACACATAGTAGCATAGAACTGTTTTTTACCAGGACTAGGAGTCCTGGTGGACAATAGGATGACCACAAGCCAGCATTGTGCCCTTGTGGCCAAGAAGGCCAGTGGCATCTCGCAGTGTATTAGAAAGGCAGTGCCTAGCAGGTCCAGAGAGGTTCTCCTCTTGCTCTGGTCTTCCCTAGTAAGGCCTCATATGGATTATTGTGCCCAGTTCAGGGGCGTCAGTTCAAGGATAAGGAACTTTCTAAGACAGTCCAGTGCAGAGCCACAAAGATGATTAGGAAGTGGAACAACTTCCTTAAGAGGAGAGACTGATGGAGCTAGGTTGCTTTAGCTTGGAAGAGACTGTGGGGTGACCTCAACAGGTGCAAGCTGGAGCATAGGAAGTTTCACGTAAACATAAGGGAAAACTTTTTCAATGTGAGGCTGACAGAACACTGAAGCAGGCTGCCCTGAGAGGTTGTGGAATTTCCTTCACTGAAGAAATTCAAAATCCACCTGGATGCATTCCTGTGTGATCTCCTCTACGTCATCCTGTTCTAGCAGAGGGGTTGGATTAGATGATCTTTCAAGGTCCTTTCCAACACCTAACATTCTCTGTGATTCTGTAATCTGTATGAAAGCCAGGTAAACACGCATCTGTGAAGTGCATACATGCACTGTCAAAAAAATGTTGGCATACTTTTCCAGCAAGTCAATCTATGACTGCACTTCATCTAAGTCAATTGCAATACAGCCAGGCCTGCAAATGACTTTGAGTGTTAAAACCCTTGCTAAGTAAAAGAAGGCATGCTGAGTCATTCATCTGATTATTTGCCAACTGCCTCTATTTAGAATAGATGGTCCCTCCAAATGTTTAAAAGTTGATGATTTATGGATGCTTCAGAAAGAGACAAATGTATTCCAAATGGAGCAATTCTGTTCTCAATTGAGGAAAAAGAAAAAAGTCAGGAAAATCAAAAGTTCCATTTTTCCCTCCTATTCCATTGGCGGCAGAACTGCATACAAAGTTTAACAAGCAGCATACACCTTTCCCTGTCAGCACCAGCTAGACTGTCTCCACTCATTTCCACGAGTTACAAAAGCATGGCAGTATCCAGAGAAACAATTCAGACATTGCTTCTTCCCTACCAAATCATCTTCGATCAGGCTTTTTTTAATCGCTATAGTGATTAAAGCAACTAAGTATATATTAAGTATAATAATTCTTATGCTTTGTATCACAATGTAACAAAATAAGATTAACCATGAGAGAAAATGTCACTTCAGCAGGATAGTCACCACTCAGTCAAAAGCTGATTCACCAGCTAGGCTGGTTAGTTAGTGTCGGGCATTGTACAGAGAAGCACTTCTGCACAAAAAAACAAAACCAGAAACAAAACTGTGCCAATTACAAAAATATATAAACACAACTACTGCTATCAACATATTGCAAAACTAAGGTTTCTTAAACAGTACACAATGGGTAAATCATATTAGATACACTGCAAAATCTCATTGTGCTCTAGACAGAAGTTGATGTAAGGTGACTTAATACTATTAAATTGAAGCTAGAGGGAAATGTACAAAAGCAGGTTATGACTGTGCAAGATGGAACTGAGCCAGCACATTAGGTCTATTACACATTATTCAGTTGCTGTCAAATGATACAGTAAACAAGGAAAAAGAACTATCTGACATCATCTGCACGTCATTGTTTTCTGAAAAGGTTCTGAAATGAACCTTTCCAGTCTCCATCCTCTGTCCCTACTGTGCTACAATCTTTTTGTATCTCATTAGAACAAATGACATCATTGCAGTTTTTTACTAACTGCTACCATCAGGCTGCCTTCTCTGGGAAAAAAAAAAAGTATGTAACAGCAATGATATCATGTCATTTAGACTCTGAGCTTGATCCCACTCAGGACTGCAGCCTGGTTAGTGGAACTTCAGTGATACTCCAGTGCTGCTCCTTTCACACTAAAATCCTTCTCTCCACCTTCCTGGCATAATTTCACTGTATGCTTTAACACAGCATAGTTAAAGGTAAGCTGTAATCCTGCCATCACGTTTTGTTTAGACACACACATCCTGCATACTGCAAACTCCCACTGTTTGTTTTTTTTCTCATTGGCTTCTCCTATCTAACCTCAGATCTAATACTCTGGCTACCACTACTTAATGTTTTAATCACACAGATGTTATCTGGCTTCAGCAGAGAAAACCTGGCAATTTCCTGAACCATGCTGTATAAAGCCTTTTCGTAGTCTGTATCTCTGATCCTGCCACATTTGCTGTCCATACAAGCACCTGTCTCTCCTGGCTCTTCTTGCCCCAACAAGTCAAACAGAAGCCAGTCACTGCTTGAAATGTTTTCAGTCTTTCCACTGATTAGCCTATCACCTGTTCAGTAATGAAATACCAACTTTTATCTGCAGCCAGTCAATAGCAGAGGAACAGAAAGAGTAATCATATTTCTTGTTTCCTCCTTTTTCTAACTCCTACTCAAAGTTATCCTTTACCAAAATGCCAGTAAGTTATATTAGGTTACATAAACGTTATCACACCTACCTGTGCCACTCTAATACTACTTTGGATTCATCTGCTTCCTCCTGTGTTTTCCAGCCTACTTTATGGACTTTTTTAAGGAAAGAGATTGAATCAATCTTTTATGAAGTATTCCCATAGCATCTAGCACAACAGGATCAGGATCCTGGTCAATACCTCAGGATTACACTTACATAATAATATGAGTATCCTGATACTCCAGTAAATTCATCCATACTGCTCTGAAATGCCTTTGGAATTCAATTCTATGTAGAACAACGAACAAAGTATTTCATCTATTCACACAGTTATTCTATCCAACAAGTTATTCAGGATGCAATTTGGCTTTATCTTTATTAATCTGATGTACTTTGCCTCTACCAATGGAAAATCCGCTACAATGTGCCTTTTTTTTTTTAAGGATACAATACCACTGCACCTGGAACTGATGAAAGACAAGGTATATAGGCTATTATTTTAAAGTGTTATTTCTGTCCTCCAAAGCCAAGTTCAGTCCATCAGGGAAAAGTATTTTTAATTACCTGTTTCTGCTACTAGTTTGTGGTCTGTATAGCTATTAAATCACTCAATATGTTTTCTAGACAACTGTAGGTTGTGTTTTAAAGTAGTTTTACATATGTTTATCAGATTCAAGCTCTGTTTTGGTTTACTTTTACGGAAAGGCTTCCTGTCTCTCCTCTGGGAGGGTGCTCTCCTAGCCAAAAGACTTCATTATCACAAAATATTCTCCTCTTATTAAGCCTCTGCTGACTGTTCTGCCATTTCTTACGTATACATATGTACATGAATGAATGATTCCTTCTCTGCATTGCTTTTAGTACCCCAGAGACTCAGACTGCTCTCATATCTCAGCTGAGCAGTAATTTAATAGAACTTTGGTTTGTTCACTTGTATTTCCCTGCAAGTCAATTCTTGAAATATTTTTTTATGATTCCCTGAATTCTTCCTCCAGTTAAGGAATATTTTTGATTACATTGTACCCAAAATTAGAAGACAGCATTCCACTTGAAACTGTATAACAATTAAAAGCAGAGTAAGTCTACAGGACATAAGTCTCCCTAAAAAAAGCTATGTATGCATATGTATAAACATACAAAGGTCTATTACTGCCTTTTTATGGGATATGAAGACTGTATGCCAAATTGTCTTTTTCAACCTCCCGGCAAGCATATCTTACTTGCATTACAGTGACACTCCCATTATCATCTTTCGGTTTTAATGCTCACAGATTTTTGTCTGCATACTGAGTTAAGATCTGTAATTAATCTTCAACAGATTTTCCCAATATATTTTCTGATCATTTCACTCATCTCTGCAAGTCCTTTAATATTACTGTTTATCACTGCTCACAAATATTTTTGTTTAAATATTTAGCTGAGATTTACATTAATGCAATGTTTATTCTTTTTTCCAAATCACTAATGAACCTTGACTCCGAAGTTCCAGCTACATGGTACCTGGTTTCTTCATATCGATTTAAGGAACAAAAGGTTAACAAGTTGTAAGACTCTGACTCTGCAACATTTTTAAGTGTATCTACAACTTATACATATGAGTTTTCCAACTAAAGTCAGTATCATTAGTGGTACTCTTAATTCTCTACATACTGTAAGTGCTCTGCTAAGTGGAGTCGAGTCTCCTGTGTGCTGATAGATTAATGCAAAGAAGATACTAAAGAGGCTAAGACTTGATCTTTTGTCTTAATGCCTTCTTGTCGCCCATCTCCTTGGATAAGTTCAGCAATTTCTGGGAAACTAACTCCTAATTCGCTTGCATAATGTCTTTCTATAAAACCATGCCTTTATTCAAGCTAAATCAAATCTTTCTTTCAAAGTAACCACTGCCTATCACTGAGAACAAGACTCCAGATAAGCAAACAAAAGCCAATATGGGTAAACACATAAGTGACTCAGCTTGCTTTTAAACTGTGGTCACCTAAATCTGCTCAGGTCATGCCATCATCAACTGTTCTTTGAACTTTGCCTCAAAAACAAGCAGGACATTAATTTTCCATATCTATCAAAGCAATGCCTTGGAAGCCTTCTTCACTTATCTCAAGGGCATCTCCCTATTTTGAGGCCTGACCCTCACTTTGGAAAATGTCCAGTCACAGAGTACAAATTTACGCTGGGCACATTTCTCTAGGGGTATAATTCCCTACTTGCTCAGTGTATTACTCTGTCAGGTGTTGCACTGATCTAGTACTGTAGGACTAGCAGAACTTGAAGTTTTAAGGAGTTCAGTTTTGTTTTTTTTCCAAATGCTCTTAACTCCTGAAGATGACACAGCATTGAGAAAGATGGGGGTCAGAGACGATGTGGGGTTTGGGTCGACGAGAAGCTCAACATGAGCCGGCAGTGTGCACATGCAGCCCAGACAGCAATCCTGTGCTGGGCTGCATCAAGAGAAGTGTGGCCAGCAGGGCAAGGCAGGGGATTCTCCCCCTTTACTCTGCTCTCATCAGACCCCACCTGGAGTACTGTGTGCAGTTCTGGAGCCCCCAACACAAGAAGGACATGGAACTGCTGGAGCGAGTCCAGAGGAGAGCCATGAAGATGATCAGAGGGCTGGAGCACCTCTGCTATGAGGACAGGCTGAGAGAGTTGGGGCTCTTCAGCCTGGAGAAGAGAAGGCTCCGAGGAGACCTTATAGTGGCTTTCCAGTATCTGAAGGGAGCCTACAGGAAAGCTGGGGAGGGACTATTTACACGGTCTAGTAATGTTAGGACGAGGGGGAATGGGTTTAAGCTGGAAGAGGGGAGATTCCGACTGGATGTTAGGAGGAAGTTCTTTACAGTGAGGGCGGTAAGACACTGGAACGGGTTGCCCAGGGAGGTTGTGGATGCTTCCTCCCTGGAGGCGTTTAAAGCCAGGCTGGATGAGGCCTTGAGCAGCCTGCTCTAGTGGGAGGTGTCCCGGCCTATGGCAGGGGGTTGGAGCTGGATGATCCTTGAGGTCCCTTCCAACCTAAACCATTCTATGATTCTATGATTCTATGATTATTTCTCCAGTTAATTCGCTATTGTCCGGAGAGTAAAGACGATCACCCAGTTGCTAATCTGAAGCAGTTTGCTGCAATATGGGGATATCTCACAATCATCTGAACATTAAGCCCTTACCAGAGCTCATTCTGTCCCCTTTGGCTTTCTGGAAAACAGTACATGAAGCATTAGGCTCTCCATTAAGCACAGACCTCAGGCCAGGGAAGAAGTACTGGCTGGAAGCCACCGTCTCACTATCTCTGAGGGGGAGTTCTCTTTTTTTTTTTTTTCTTTTTTTTTTTAATTCTTACAGATTCTTTTTTGCCAGACTCCCTTCACTTACCTTCTCATAGTCATTCAGCTTCACTGCAAAAAGTTTGAAGCACGTGAGATTATGTAAAAAATAACACTTTACCTCATGTAGCACACAGGATTTCACACCAGTGAATTACTAAGGAAATAATTTCTGAATTTTTACTTCTCCATTTAATAGTCTCTAATATTTTAGTAATAATTATGATAATTCTAAAGCTACACCAGTGAAAGCCTAATTTTTTAATTTTTCTACTACATAAAATACTGTACTGACTGATCAATAACTTCTCTCCACTTATGAGGAAAGCTGAGCATGAAAGACCAACTGAATTGCCATCAAACATATCAATAATATCATATACTGAGAAGGAAACAGCAAGTTTCGTTTAAAAGATTCATACAGAATCTTTTCAAGTTCTTTGAATATTTCAAGGAGTATGTAGAGAAGGACAAGCTACTCAATGCACTGTATTTGGTTCTCAAAAATTATTGAAATGTTTCCTAGAGAATAGGAAAGAAACTAAATCATCAAAGAAAAAGTACATAATCCTCTCATGGTATAACAAAGAACAGAGAGGAAGCAAAGGACAGGAACAAATGGTCAGTTTTCACAAGGAAGAAAAAGTATTTTTGAAGATTTTTCCATGAGGGTATGGGCAGCTCTTCATACCTATAAATAATAAATAATATTACTTCCAGTAGGACAGACAGGCAAAAAATGAAGTGACAAAAGCTAGGGACAATATAGGATTATTCAGGAGAGTCAAATCCAAAACCAGTTACAAAAATTGCAGAATGGACTCATGACACTGAGGGACTAGGTCACAATACTGTAAATAAAACCGAAGGTCAACCAGCAAAGATTAGGGGGAAAGTGAAGAAACAGCTCCATCTCCATTTTATAACAATATTTAGGTACCATACACAGATATCTAAGTTTTTAAATGAGTATTACTAAGCAGGATAAAAAAAAATCATGTGTTAATTTTAAGAGAAAAATGCTTTCTCACAACAAAACAGAACAAGTAATATGTAAATAAATTATGAAGAAGTCTTAAGAAAATAGAAAAACCTGAAACACTGCAATACCACTGCCAAAGTCTTTTATGCATCTGTGCCTTAAATATGGCAGATAATTCTGGGCTCCACGACTTTCAAAGGGTTAATAAAATTATAAAATCTTCAGAGAGAGGCTATAAAGATGAGCAGAGTGATAGAAGAGTGCTTGTGTAAGAAGGGGAAACAGAAAACCTCCACCTGGAAAGGTCTGGGAGGAATTAAGAGGGATATGGTAATATTTTACTAATCACAGAGAAAGTAAATTAAAAAATATTCATTCAAGCCATAACAATTAGGGAATGCCCACTACAATTGTGAGGATGGTTTAAAGCAAACAAAGAGGGATGCTGCTTCACTCAAAAACCACATGATAAAATTGTAAAATTCACTGTCTCGTGGATTTTGTGGAATCCAACACACAAGCTGATTTTAAAACAAAACAAGTGAAAAAGAAAGAAACAAACAAAAAACACAACAACCCAAAACACAGTCAAATGTATGGAAGATGTCTCTAGCTGTGACTAACATGCATCTTGATATGCATCTTGATCTAAGCTTTCAAGACATGACCAGAAGACCTGCATGTTCTACTTCTCGTAACTCTGCCTTAGCAAGATAGAACACTGGTGTAGAAGGATCTCTCGTCTTAGCTCATCTCACCTATTCTCACTTCATTGCTGGACTTTGGAAAAACAGAAAGAAAAACATTGCAGGTCTGAACTGCAAATGCTCAAACATGTCAGTACCTATTTTATATTCTGTCATGTTCTGCCTTCTACCATATTCTCCTCTTGGATTCTCAAAAATTATAACTATATTTTTAATCTACATGACTATAGGACAAGTCACAAGAACAAAAATATTTGTTCTTAAAGAATAGTCTAACTGAGACTTTACAGACGATACTTAGAGAATTATTAACAATCAATGAAGGCACATGATGCAAGAGTCTCAGAAAACAAAAACACACAAGTCCTTTCTGTGGTATACTCCGAGACTAGAATTTGCTCCATGTGGAAAAACAGTTCTGATTCATGTTGTGGCTGAAGCCAGATCCAAATGAATGATGAAGTACTTTCAGTAACAGGTTTTCCTGTGCAGTCTGAAGTAACTGTTCTTCCGGAGCTACTGTTCACAAGCAAGGAAAATTTTCCTTTACTCATGCTGAGTAGTACTCATGTAGGCAATGCACTGTAATCAGTTTAACCAAACAAGATTACCTACGGTGTGAAATACTAGTACTCTAAGACTGACATCATCAAGACTCTGCAATGTATCTGTAGAGCTTTAAGCATCTTGCACAGATACAGCTACAGCAACGCAGCAGCAGCTTGTTAGTTATCAGCCATTCACCCATTTACCCTAGCTGCTTCACCTTGCATAGGGAGCAACACAAACATAGCCCCCACTTTTGCCCTCAAGTCAGTCTATGGCTACCTCATATGAGAGTCAGAAAAAAAGGCTTGATCAAGCAGGAAGTAAAACATAGCATTAACCTTCTGCACCACAGAAAGCAAATCTTCAATTACTCTGGATTACCTCTTTCAGGCTAGTGTGGTACAAAGTAAACCAGCAAATAGAAATTCACTGTAAGATTTAGGGGATTTTAGCACATTGCTACTGCATGTGGCTGCTGAGGAGACACTCCTCTGCAGGTTGTTGACCTTCCCTACAGTAAGGGTGATACTTTGGGGGCTTGAGAGAGAAAAATGAAAGTGACGTCTTCAATTTGTGGGATGTAGGCATTCAGGAGAAACAAAAAGTCTCTTCTAAACCCACTAGTTTCCAGACGCTTCTTCCCCAGACATGCTCAGCTGACATGACCGTACAACTGCAAAAATAGAATGGGCTACCGTTCAGTTGCTGTGCTCTCTGCATCTTCTAAATTATAGAAATAATGTTATCTACTATCCATGGGCTTCCTCAGACTACAATTTTCCAGATAACTCACAATTATCAACAGCTATTCAGAAAGATTAATGCAGTATTAGCTTTTAGTAGAAAAAAACCCAAGTTGTTCTTACTGCTTGCTATTTACTAATGGTCCAGAGGGGACTGCTATCCTAACATAATTAACGTCTATTAAGTAAAACCACCTTTGATGTAGTAGAGCAGGAAACGCATTAAAACCAAATCTCAAGCTGAAACGTTAACATTTATGAAACGCTGGTGTGAAAAATGTACAAAGTAACTGCAACTGCGCTTACGCAGTATCTTTTAACAGGGCC
This sequence comes from Tricholaema leucomelas, assembly GCA_013400475.1. NCBI lineage: Eukaryota > Metazoa > Chordata > Aves > Piciformes > Lybiidae > Tricholaema lacrymosa > Tricholaema leucomelas. The sequence goes on along the minus strand of WAAF01004136.1, from coordinate 12,429 downwards.
ACCGAAGTTTAATCTGTTTACACGAAAACATAAAGGAAACACTTTTACAAACTCCTAAAAACACATCATAAATCAGCTTAGCTGGCGTGTGATCAAGATGACACACCTCATGTTTACCCTTAACATTTAATAGCACAGTTAAATGTTAAGGAAGCCACCACAGGATTAATTTTCTCTTCTAGTCTGCCAGCCATCTAAAAAATTCCTCACTTCTGTGACTTCCAGCATACGCACGACAACAAAAGGTAGTGTAACAAATCATTCTTTACAAATCATTGCATATAGATAATGACGGCCATCACAAAAAGAGAATCTTGGGTTTATGACTGCTCACTCTCTAGAGATCCACAGCACGTCTATAAAACTGGGAAGGCCCTGTGTTTCTAATTACCCTCAAAGTTTACACTTAACTATGTATAGCAACTCTCAGATGGGTAAGGAGGGAACCCTACAAGCTCATAGGTCCCAAGCAACCAAAAATAAGGGGCAAAACAAGAAGCTACTGGTCCTATAACTGAACGTATTTCTTGCAGTTGGGATAGCTAGCCGGACTGCTGGCTGCCCATGAAAGGTAACAACTCTAAAACCAAATTTTGCACAGAAAAACCAGCCCTCACAACTGGAAACAAGCCAGCCTAAGGCAATCTCACTCTTAAAACCGTCCTACTTCTGCACTGCACATGAGGGGGAAAAAAAGCACTGCTATTTGGACCCAGATCATTGTAAACAAAAAAAAAAACACTGTGGTGTCAGCACAACCTTAACAACATATTTGAGAACAGGACCACTTTATGCCTGCGACTTCTAACATAACTACTATTAACACTATACTGGTACCTGTGGAAGATGAGACACATCCTTGACCACCTTTACACATTCCCCAGTTAGGTCTTGCTCATCCAAACTTACGCCCTACTCCCAGTAACATTTAGACCACAGAAGAGACAGTTTTTCGGTGACTTCTGACAGATTTTTTCCCTCATTCAACTATGTAACTTCAAGTCCCTACAAAGGCACAAACAATCCCCAAAATGGCATGGAACCACCCTTTACACGCTTGTCAAGTATGCATATTCCTAGCGTGGAGCGTTATTCAGCAACAGAGGGTAGCATGGTATGCGAAGCGACCCTCAAAACATCCCTCGGTCCCCACGCAAAGGTCACAAGCCCCATCTTTTCCCCACTGCCCGCACTGCTGCGCAACGCCGCGCAGCAGAGCGCTGCTCAAACGCTCCCAGAAGTTTTTGGAAGCATCCGCGGATGCCACACCCGGGGCTGCGCGGCAGCAGTAGATCACTTCTATCACCGAGAAGCCGAGCGAAGTTTTGCGCCCGCTGCTCCCCGCAGTGACTCACCAGCTTGGTCTGGGCGCGCCGCAGAAACTCCTCCATGGCGCCGGCCGGCAGCAGGGGCCGGCAGCAGGGGCCGGCAGCAGGACCCCGCCGCCGCCCCGCGCGCTCCCTGCGCTGTCCGCTGCGCAGCGCGGACTCGCCAGCCGCCCCGCCCCGCCCCACCCGCCGCGGGCAGTGACGTCAAGTCGTGCCGCAAGGCCAGCACCGAGCTTCGCGGAGTGTCGCGGAACTTAGCTGCAGGGCCGGGCCGCGGTACAAGAGGTGGAGCGGGCAGCGCCGTCCCGGGCTGCGGGGTCACTCACTTTCCCCTCCGGGTTGCTCAGGCTGTCAGGCCCTTCAGGGCAGTGAGTGTGTGCCCCTGCATCCTCAGGAACTTGCAAATGGCACCAAACTGAGTTACGGGCTCAGCATGCTTGAGGGACAGGCTGTCATCGAGAGGGACCTACGCAAGCTGGAGAAGTGGGCCTAGGTGAACCTCGTGAGTTTTAACACGGCCAGGTGCAGGACCCACAATGGGACAACCCCCACTATAAACATGTCCTGGGAGTTTATGTGACAGCAGCCGAGGGGAAAAGCAGTTGGGGGGGGTACTGGTGGACGGGAAGCTGAACGTGAACCGACACTGCACACTTGCAGCCCCAGTAACCGGTCACATCCTGGGATGCATCAAAAGAAGCATGGCCAGTAGATGAAGGGAGTGAATTCTGCCACTCTGCTGTCATGAGACCCCACCTGGCATTCTGTGTCCTGCTCTGGGGCCCATAACACAAAAAGGAGGTGAACCTGATGAGAGAGAGTCCAGAGAAGGACCACAAAAATGATCAGAGTACCAGAAAACCTCTACTGGAAAGACAAGCTAAGAACTGCAGTTGTCCATCCTGGAGAAGAGAATGCTCCAGGGAGACCTTGTAGCAGCTTTCCAGTACCTGAAGGGTGCCTAAAAAGAAAGCTGGGAAGAGACTGTTTAGAAGGTCATGTAGCAATAGGACAAGAAGCAATGGTTTTAAACTAGGGCAGATTTAGATTGGACTTTAGGAAGTAGTTGTTTACTAGGAGGGCGGTGGAACTCTGAAACAGGTTGCCCAAAAAAGTGGTGGAGGCCCCAGCCCTGGAGATAGTCAAGGTCAAACTTGATGGGGCCCTGGGCAACCTGATCTAGTTGGGGATATCCTTGCTTAGTGCAGAAGGGTTGGGGCAGATGACCTTTAAAGGTCCTTTCCAACCCACTGCATTCTGTGATTTTATGTTTGACTGTAATAAAGAGGGCAGTAAGACTCATCTCAGGATCTCAAAGTAACAGGCATCAATTAGTGGCTGCTCTAGGTCCCTAGGCAAGTATTTCTCCATTTTCCAATTTACAGATAGCAAACCTCATCAACAGAAGGCTCAAGGGCACTGGGCTCAGAGACAATGACCATTTCAGGGTCTCCTTACCACAGTGGCACAAGGTCTAGCATGCACAATTTAGGCTCCAGAAACTTGCCTCTTAATTCAGACGGGTTCTGTTCTGACTGTAGACCTTGTAGTCATATTTCTTGTGTATTCAAATATACAACTCAAAAAAGGATGCTCCTGGGATAGTATCCACTTTACAGAGAAATAATGTGAAACATCAAAGAGATGGAGTCCCTCTCCAGGACTGTTGAAGTCAATGGAAGGTCATGAAATGAATGGAGAGCAGACCAGGAGATAAACTGCAGAATTCATACTTTCTCCAGTGCTCTTGCACTAGTATTCACTGCTGTGTTTCCTTTGCCTGCTATAAATAACTAACTTGAGTAGTACGGATTTATTATTCCAACCAAGTTACGCCTCACCAAGGAGTTAGCAATGGCTAATTATTAATAACTTCAGTGCTATGAGATATGTGATCTTTTTCTCTTGTGTATTATTTTACACCTCATTGAAGATATTACTGTAAAAGCTAAAAGCTCTTGTGCCCTTATTAAGAAACCTTTTCTTATGAGTGTAATTCTCTCTGATTTGATTTGTTAATTCTTGCATGATACCTTGCAGATCCTATTACTGAGTTGCCTGTCATGATCAGTCTGTGCTGCCTAGTCATATTTTCCTGTTCCAAAGTGTTCTGGAGAGTGGAAAAAAAAAAGTCCTAATCTGTATCACAACCCTTTAAATTAGAGATGTAAATCTTCATTAGAATCCTTGAGTGGACTGAAGCACAGTGCAAATGATGTGAAGCAAAGCAATATAAAAGGCAATGTTCTACAGCTGGGAAAAAAAAAAAACAGGTAAAAAAAGAATTCTACTACATTTACTGGAACACTTTGCCTTGTGAAACACTTCAGTGGTTTCAGAATTCTGTCTAAGTTTTCCTGTTATTCTATAGTCCCTTAAAAGATTACCGTGTTTGCAGAGTCTCATACTTGCAGCCTGAAACTTAAGTACTGCAATACAGGAATTGCTGTGTAATTTGAGAGCTAGAGTTGAGGTTTACTAAAAATGTTTTGCTAAGTAAGAAATCAATATGATCTTGCAAAAAAAAAAATGGAGTAAAGCATATATTTCCCCTTGTCCAAGTCTGCTAAACAAGGTAAGATAAAAAAATAACCCAGCCTGCTACAGCTTCTATACTGAAGTATAGGAAGCTGATGCTTACATACTGCATTGCTACATAGGTGTTACAAGCAGAAATATCAAGAGATAGGCTTAGGACAGCAAATAGTTGGAGGATTAAAAGCTGAAAACCTTTCTAAACAGGCAGCAGATTTGTGTTCTTACACCTCATAACAATAAGCACACTTACTCTCCTAGATTGTAAGTAAATTACTGCTTTGTACATCCAATAAATAGGTCCCAGTACATGGCTATAGGCAGAGTCAGTAAATAAATTTTGCTGTAATATTGAAGTAGTCTTCCATTGTTGTTGTCCACATGTTGACAATCCAGACATGGCCCCAGGACATCTCTCTTGAAAATAAAACAGAATTTCACTGAAAAATATTTTTAAAACTATAATGTTTATACTGTTTTGTAAGCATCTTGTTTGCCTCTGAAATTATTCTATGCAATCTTCAATAGAGGGACAGGTTGTCTTCAAAACAACTGAACTGCTGAACTGACAGATGGAGTCAGGGACCAGTATACTCCCTCTGTAATCCATGAGGAAAAAGTAAGGGACCTGCTGAGTCACTTGGATCCTCACAAGTCCATGGCACTGGATGGGATCCATCCTAGGGTGCTGAGAGAGCTGGCAGATGAGCTGGCCAAGCCACTCTCCATCATTGATCAACAGTCCTGGCTCACTGCAGAGGTCCCCGAAGACTGGATGCTGGCCCATGTGATGCTCATCCATAAGAAGGGTCAGAGGGAGGAACGAGGAAATTACAGACCTGTCAGCCTGACCTCAGTGCCAGGCAAGGTCATGGAACAGGTCATCATCTTGAGTGGCATCACAGAACACCTACAGGATGGCCAAGGGATCAGGCCCAGCCAGCATGGGTTTAGGAAGGGCAGGTCCTGCCTGACCAACCTGATCTCCTTTTATGATCAGGTTACCTGCCTGGTGAATGTGGGGAAGGCTGTGGNAAGTGCAGGGTTCTGCACTTTGGCCACAACAACCCCAAGCAGCACTACAGGCTGGGGACAGAGTAGCTGGAGAGCAGCCAGGAGGAAAGGGACTTGGGGGTACTGGTAGACAGTAGCTGAAGATGAGCCAGCAGTGTGCCCAGGTGGCCAAGAGAGCCAGTGGCATCCTGGCCTGTATCAGGAACAGTGTGGCCAGTAGGACAAGGGAAGTTATTCTGCCTCTGTACTCAACACTGGTCAGGCCACACCTTGAGTACTGTGTCCAGTTCTGGGCCCCTCAATTGAAGAGAGATGTTGAGGTGCTGAAATGTCTCCAGAGAAGGGCAACAAAGCTGGTGGGAGGCCTGGAACACAAACTCTATGAGGAGAGGCTGGGGTTATTTAGCCTGGAGAAGAGGAGGCTCAGGGGTGACCTCACTGCTGTCTTCAACTACCTGAAGGGAGGTTGTAGCCAGGTGGGGATTGGTCTCTTCTCCCAGACAACCAGCAGTAGAACAAGGAGACACAGTCTCAAGTTGTGTCAGGGGAAGTATATGCTGGATGTTAGGAGGAAGTTCTTGCCAGAGAGAGTGGTTGACATTAGAATGGGCTGCCCAGGGAGGTGGTGTCCCTGGAGGTATTGAAGAAAAGACTGGATGAGGCACTTAGTGCCATGGTCTGGTTGACTGGATAGGGCTGGGTGATAGGTTGGACTGGATGATCTTGGGGGTCTCTTCCAACCTGGTTGATTCCATGACTCTGTGATATTGTGTAATTAATTATTCACATCCTGTTGTGCAAAGCCATTAACGCAGAACTGGTCTTTGTATATGCTTCATATTTTATAGAAATTCTTTGTCCCCGTTCTCTTCTATTCCACTTTTAGCCACTAAATCACTTTTGCTTTACCGAAGTTTAAATTAGAAATTAATCAGGACCCATATTATTTTTTTATTCATCTTTCTGAAATAGGTGAACAAAACCAAATCACAGTCATCCAGAAAAGCTTCTTGAGGGGTGTTTTTCCCATGATACATTTCATAATTCCCTATGAAATCAGTGGGAATCTGGGAATCCTGTGTGTCCTGAAGTGTCTCTATCTCACTTGTAGAGTTGAGTTGGCAAAAAAAAAAAGACGTGTTGAGCAAAGCTGAGTGTTAGCTTGTTCGTAAGCATGTTTTACAATACCTCTTGGTATCCTGAAGAGATTTATCCTGTGAACTGTGAGCTCTGATGTGTATATTTCCATGGTTTTGAAAATGCATACCAAATAACGTGCCTCTGAGGGAGGGCATGGTTTGGAAGGGCATACTTCTCTATACACATGGCAAAGGAAAAATTAACTTTTTAATTTCAGCCTTACTAAAGCATGGTGCAGTATATAATGATTTTGTTTTATTATTTTCCTATAGCTCTCATAACGATAAAGAAGGAGAATGCCTTACAGTATGGCATCTCCTAAACCTCACATTTTCCCTGTTACCGTCCTGGGAAAAGTAGTTTGCACCATATACAAAGTATCCTAGTAAAGGCTTATATCGTCAGGCATACTATGTGATACAGGATCACAGAACTGCTGGGGTGGAAAGAGACCGCAACGATAGTCTAGTTTCAATGTTCCTACCATAAGCAGGGTCACTTTCTGTTAGGTGACATAGGCAGTGGCAGTGAATACACCCTCAGCAAGTTTGCTGACAACACCAAGCTGTGGGGTGCAGCAGACATGCTGGAAGGCAGTGATGCCATCCAGAAGGACGTGGACAGGCTGGAGAAGTGGACACAAGCCAATCTCATGAGGTTCAACAAGACCAAGTGCAGTGTCCTGCATCTGGGTCGAGGCAATCCCAAGCACAAATACAGGCTGGGCAGTGACTGACTGGAGAGAAGCCCTGAGGAGAGGGATTTGGGGGTGCTGCTGAATGAGAAGCTCAGCATCAGCCAGCAGTGTGCACTTACAGCCCAGAGGGCCAACCAGACCCTGGGCTGCATCAGGAGAAGTGTGGCCAGCAGGTCGAGGGAGGNGACGTGAGGAGGAAGTTCCTCACCAGGAGAGTACTGATAGCCTGGATTGGGTTGCCCAGGGAGGTGGTTGAGGCCCCATCCCTGGAGGTGCTTAAGTCCAGGCTGGATGAGGCTTTGTCCAGCCTGATCTAGGGTAGGCTGTCCTTGCCTATTGCAAGGGGAGTTGGAACTAGATGATCCTTGTGGTCCCTTCCAACCCTGACTGATTCTTGATTCTGTAGATCAGATTGTCGAGAGCCACATCTGGCCTGGCGTTAAAAACTTCCAGGGATGGGTCTTCCACCACCTCCCTGGGCAACCTTTTCCAGTGTCTCACCACCGTCATGGTGAAGAACTTTTTAATGTCTAATGTAAATCTACCCTCCTCTAGCTTGGATTCATCCCCTCTAGTCCTACAATTACCCAACACCCTAAAAATCCCTCACCACCCTTCTTGTAGGCCCCCTTTAGATATTGGAAGGCCGCAGGCTTTTGCAATCTTCTACAGTTTTATGGTTCATATCCATGTTACTTATCCTACAGGCACACAGGTGAGATTGGTTTTATTTCACATGATGGAGAAGCGGTAATTACCCATGTCTCTGAAATACTTGGATCTTCACAATTTATTATGGAATTTGAAGAGCTGTCCTGATATATATATCAATTAAATTTAGTATTTCTATCACAAATAGTGTTTATGGTAAACACTTCAATAGTAGATTAAGAGTCATTTACAAGATAAATAAGGCTGAGATTCCCACTGCAAGAGTTGCTAAATTACAACAATAGGAATACTTTTTGCTCTGTGGAATTAGAATGTTAATAATAATTTTAATAAAAGAAGAGTATGAAAATAACATGAAAGGGAAAAGATTATTTCAGTAATTACTGAAGGAATAATTCTCTAGACAACCACATAAAAGAAACAATGAAGACCTTCATGTAGCAGCGGACTGGCAGGCATTGGCACTGGCACCTTTTAATTTTCAGTCTCTGTATGATTTCCACATACACTCATGAAAGGTACTACTTTTTGTTACAGATTTTACCAACTGGACGTGTACCAACTGGAGTCACTAGTTATCCATTCATCTTGTGTTTGAGCATCTTCATTCTCTGTAGGGAGCAACGCTTTACCATGTTACTTACAGTTCACAGTTTTGCACACTTCAGTTACACTGGTCAGCCTATAACGATGGCAAGAGTGCGTTTCAAATATCAGAAGACTTTCCTCCTCCAAACATGAAGATGTTCCATCAACAATGCTTAACACCTCTACACTGTGAATGTCTCCTCTCTTCCTTTAGAAAAAAGATGGGCATGAAAATAATTAAAGTCCCTGTTGAACTGCTGTTTTACACAATGGTCTTTATTTGATTACTTCATTCCTAACCATAGATTTTAAGGTGAAAGTTTTCTTACTCGTACTCTGATGAAATACTAGGTGTGGTAAAAATGAAATTGCTATAGCTTTTCCGAGGGGGTAGAGAAAGAGCAAGGAGAAGCCATGGCTGGCTAGGAGATGACTCCTAGTGGTCTCATACAAATATCTGTTGAAGTTTTGAAAGAACTGAATGCATTAATCTCGTTTTAGGTGTGAAGAGTATATAATTCTTCTGTTACAATAATTGTCTGTTCTGTTCCTCCATGCGAAACTGAGTAAGATACCAGAGTGTGTGGTTTTGAGCCAAGGCTGGCCACTAGTTCAAAGCCAAAAAGCATTACTGAATCAATACCAAAAGCACTTGGAAGTATCCCAAACAATGGCTGATTGAATGGCTTGCTTGATCTGTGAGGTCTCTTCCAGCCTTGGTGATACTGTGAAAGTACAGATCAACAGTTATGGACTCATCAAACTGCAGGTTTAGTCCTCTCCCAAACTTCAATTTGTACCAAAATAATGTGGAATAAAGACTATGAGAAGCCAGAATCCGGATTCATCTCTCATTAGCATTAGGTGTATGGAAACTGAATTCCCACATTGTTCATCAAATTTCTATATAAGTACTAAGACATTATATGGGAGTCAGTGTGCTGTGTTGGTGCCTCTTTCTTATGCCATCTATACTGGGAACTTAGGCAAATCACATATCACATGTGATACACCTCTAACTGTTTGAATGACCAATCTACTAAGAAACAGATATTTTATTTCATTTGCACAGACTGAATACAGGCTACTTACTTTAAAATCATCTAAATCAAAAAAGTAAAGGCTTAACAGGTTAAAGATGTTACCAAACCTCCTCTTCCCCCCACCCCTCACTTGGAACCTACTTGAAAGAATATTTAATAGTGCCATTTAAACTAAGCAGAAAGTATGTTTCCAAACTACACTAACCCCTATCAAAACAGGAGGAAAGGGCTGAAGTCATTTGACTTAAACCATTTAACACTCTGCTTCCCATGCACATGTGTACTGGTTTGAGGCTAACTGGAATATTTTACTGAGAGAAATTAAATCCTTAGCTGTGAGAAAGAAGAAAGAAGAAAAAAAAAACCAACAATAAAAAACCCAACAACAGTACCCTGTATCACCCATTCTTCTGCTGAGAAACACAACTGGTCAAAATATAGATAAAACAATCAATTCTCACACACTTCTCAGCTCTCAGTTCTGCTCCTTTTTTCTGATGGTCTGGTCTCTGTGGTTGTCTCTGCCTTCATTCTAATCTGACCTAACCCTTTTTCCTCTAACCTCCTTGTTGTCTTTTTGACATCTCACCTCACATCTCCAGATTATCACATGAGATATACATAAGTTGATCTGGTTACTTCTGAAGGGAGGAGAAGGTGGGGGCAGAGGAGGTTTGGGTTAGGAGCCCTCCTGGCAATCTGATTGTATTACCTTTAACTTGTATATAACTACATATATTTGTGTACACTTGTGAATTTTGCTAAGTGGTTAATATAGCTTCATTTCTTAACTTCCAGCCAGCTGATTCTAGTCTGCATGATTTCATAAGAGTAGGGGGGTGGGTAACAGCCAAACTATCACAACATGGGCCAAAGTCCTTGAACACAGATTTATCAGCAACATCTAGTCTCTTGCCTTTGACAATAAGGATGTATGCTGCAGTGAGCACAAGGTATTTGCAAGTTAACTATAAGTAAATCACAGTAAAACAGTACATAAAACTGCTGCTTTACATATTACCAGTAATCAATTACATGCAGCAAGTTTATTATTACTGACTTTTGAGTTTGAACACAGAAAAAAAAGAAATAAAAATGTTCCCCTCATTTAAATTAGAGAATATCACTGTGACAGGATAATACCTCTGTGACAATAAACCTAATTCTGAAACTTATTACACTGAGTATTGTATTGGTTACTGTTTGAAATCCAAAGAATAATAGAAGTATTTTTTATTTTGGGAGCTGACCAAAGTATGCAATTATTCATCATCTAATTTTTAAGTCAGAAACTATGTGATTAGTAGAGTATCTTAAAATTTTTAGCCGAGCCTTCTCATTCCATGTCAATGTATCATAGGTAACTACAATCACTTTCCTTAAAATAATAATATAAAGCCACTGCAATTCTTACATCGAACTTTGGAATTCATATGTACTCAACATATTCATGTCCTTGGCCTTGAGGTCATTACAGAATTTTCAGTAGATATGTTTAACCTAAAATTAAGTTTTGTGAAATGGTGTGCAGAAGACGAAGTTTCTTTGTCTGTAAATAGAGGAGCGTTGGAGCATTTACTGTGAAAGTCCCAAGTACCACTAAAAATATTCAGTATGATTTTAAAAGCACAATAGATAGCATTCTATAGCTGTTTTCTGTTTTAAGGGGAGATGGATTCTTATAGGGAGGGGAAATTTACCTCTGCTTTTTTTTTTTTTTTTTTTTTTTTTAAGACAAGGGAAATTTTGCTCTTTTAATGAAGCATATAGATAGAGTAGTAAAACTACAAAAGCCATATTGTCATCTGGAGATGCAAGTGAGAGGAGTTCATGCACAAATGATCTTGTTTCAGTTTAAAGAAAAGATTATGTCAAAAAAAGTGCATAGAACTTGCAAGTCCTGTTTCTTTAAGTCTACACCTCAAATATTGTCTGCTATGAATGCTATTTTGTGGGCAAGTATTTTGGAACACTTACCCCAGATTCGCTGTACTGTGATGAATCTGCATACGGCTCCAAGATAAGCCATCACTGCTGTAGCCCTTTTATTCTAGGGCTGATGATGATGAAGTAGAATCTTTACAAAGCTAGGAAAGTGAAACTGAGTACAGTTTCTCCACTCTTAGGAGAGGAATTAAATGTTCAGTCTAATGTTTCCAAAAGCAACTAAAACCTTCTATGTCAGCAAAGAAAACGATACTGACAGATTTATCTGAGGACTGGTCTGTTGTTGCAGTTAGGGTCTGGCGACCGGAAGATGGCGTGCTCTCACGGAAAGATAGGGCTCCTCTCTGTGCTCTCTATGATCTCTCTATGATTCCTTTGTTATACTTAGTTTCCTGTCTGTGATGCATGCAGAAGGAAGTGACGTTGCTACCTATCCTATATAATCCCATGCTACACGTTAATAAATGCCATTTTGCTGTCCACCACATTGGTGTTTGCATGCTGATGACCACGTGCTGCCATTACTGAACCAGGGCATTGTGGTAGAGTGGCCACAGTCTGTTCACATCAGCAGGCTATAACAGTATACAGTGAATAAGGTAGCCTGGATAGTCTAAGATACTACCTGTTCTTAGGAGATGCTTTGCTGATCTGCCCTTTGTGCTGGAGAACAAAAGTAGCTAGACTGCAGATAATGAGTAAATATGTTGTATTTACTTACATTTTGGGAAGTGTGAAACCTCTTCTGATACTTGCTCTGAAACTATTGTTTGGGCCTGAAAAACAAATTAAACAAGAGTTTTGGAGTCTTTTCTGTTATTCCTGTCATATTTGTGAGGGTTATCATAAACCAATGAGATTACTTCCCAGGATTTATATTTATTTTCCATGTCAATAGTATCATTTCTTGTATTCAAGATGTAGCCTTTTTAGCTAAGAATGCACACTGTAAAGATAACAGGCTTGGCCATTAATGGTCATTAGTGTCACCAGTAAGAAAAGATTCATGTTGGTGTTATCTAAGTTATCAAAAAATGCTGTTATGTTCCTAATTACAATATTTATTCAAACTCACCTACTTACCCACAGTACAAACACAGTTCATACAGCTGTTGTAGAATTTTATCTGTGCTGCTCTGGAAATGAATTTTTCATTCTTAGACTAAAGGCACTCCTAATCTCAATGGGAAAGAATAGAATAAATGTAGATCTTCACATGGTGAGGGCAGTGCTCTGATTTTGGATGCATGAAATTGTACTAAGGATAAGAGCTGCAGTAATGGAGAAGCAACTAGGAATTGTGGCAGATCCAAAAATGGTGTGATAAAGCTTCTGCCTGCAATAAACCACTGTAAAAACATAAAACAACAAACAGAATTTTTACTTATCATGTATTTTACACAAGAAAAACTGAGATTTCGAAATATTGTGATGGTTTGGGTGTAATTTGCCTCTGAACCTCTGT
>WAAF01004135.1:0-17958 GCA_013400475.1 Tricholaema leucomelas | reverse complement strand
ACCACAGAGCTCAAGGCTAGACCATGGCACCAAGTGCCACGTCCAATCTTGCCTTGAACAGCTCCAGGGACGGCGACTCCACCACCTCCCTGGGCAGCCCATTCCAGTAGCCAATGACTCTCTCAGTGAAGAACTTTCTCCTCACCTCAAGCCTAAACTTCCCCCGGCGCAGCCTGAGGCTGTGTCCTCTCGTTCTGGTGCTGGCCACCTGAGAGAAGAGAGCAACCTCCCCCTGGCCACAACCACCCTTCAGGTAGTTGTAGACAGCAATAAGGTCACCCCTGAGCCTCCTCTTCTCTCTCTCTTTTGTGTGACAGTGTGCCCAGGACCTCCTTGCTCAGCCAGGCAGGCCTCCTAACATTCTTCCCTGTTGGTATGCATTGCTCCTGGACACAGAGGAGATGATCCTTGAATACTGACCAGATGTCCTGGGCCCCTCATCCCTCTAGGGCTTCATCCCATGATGCTTTGGCCAGCAGATCCCTGAATCAATGAAATTCTGCATGCCTAAAGTCTAGGGTCGTAAGCTTGGAATACCTCCTCTTGGTTGCCCTGAGGATCTTAAATTCAACTGTGTCATGCTCACTGCAACCAAGGCTGTCCCTAAGCCTCACATCAGTCACCAGCCCTTCCCTGTTGGTGAGAACAAGGTCCAGCACAGCAACTTTCCTTGTTGGTTCATCTGCCATATATACTGCATGTTATACATATATATATATATATAATGCATATATAAAAGAAAAATATGTATGCATTATATGCATTATGCATATAAAAATATAACTACATATGCATATATATATAAAATGCAGTTCAAAGCACTGCAAGTCCTCGACTCAATTAATATGGATCTAAATCAATTTCAGACCAAGGTCAGCAATTTTTCTGTGTTAGTGAGAACTTTCATTTCACTTAACAGATTGACCTAACTGCTTACCACAAACACACAGTATTTGGATAAGTTTCCCTTATGAGAAAATTAAAGAGACCTCCAAGATCATCCAGTCCAACCTAGCACCCAGCCCTAGCCAATCAACCAGACCATGGCACTAAGTGCCTCATCCAGGCTTTGCTTGAACACCCCCAGGGGCGGTGACTCCGCCACCTCCCTGGGCAGCCCATTCCAATGCCAATCACTCTCTCTGCCAACAACTTCCTCCTAACATCCAGCATAGACCTCCCCCGGCACAACTTGAGACTGTGTCTCCTTGTTCTGTTGGTGGTTGCCTGGAAGAAGAGACCAACCCCCACCTGGCTACAGCCTCCCTTCAGGTAGTTGTAGACAGCAGTGAAGTCTGCACTGAGCCTCCTCTTCTCCAGGCTGCACACCCCCAGCTCCCTCAGCCTCTCCTCACAGGGCTGTATTCGAGGGCCCTCACCACCTTCATTGCCCTTCTCTGGACACATTCCAGCACCTCAAAATCTCTTTTGAATTGAGGGGCCCAGAACTGGACACAGCACTCAAGGTGTGGCTGGACCAATGTTGGGTAGAAGGGAAGAATAACCTCCCTTGTCCTGCTGGCCACACTGCTCCTGGTACAGGCCAGGATCATCGTTGCTTTCGTTTCACATCCAATGACCTAATTTCTCTCATTGAAATATTCCAATTAGCCTCAGACCAGCACCCAGCTGTTAGTTGATTGCAACATCCTATTGAATACAGCTGTTCTTCAAGCCCCAAGGTCTTGTGTTGCAGGAATGCAATTGCTGTCAGTACAACTGCTGCTCTGAGGTGTTAGAGAGAGTGCTGGTTGTGAGAATGCCAAGCAAGATTATTATCACAGCATCTTGAGCATGGCAGGAGCAAGCTCCACTGATTGGCACTGACTCACAGCTAGAGGACTAATGAGCACTCACCTCAGGAGAATACTTGTGCTGTGCCAAAGGGAGCTGCAGCGAGTATGAAAATAGCTGGAGCTTTAGACAGGTAAAAGAGGGTGAGAGGGCAGAAAGGTGTCTGGTTCAGAGGTAAGCAATAATTCTTGAGCTAGTTGGTCCACCTCAGATCATTTCTGGGCATTGTGAAGGCACACCTTGCTTCGTTTGGAGCCACTTGGGTGAGGAATACTCCTGGATTCATTTCCCTGTATAATACAGCTGACATTTAACAGCGGGTCTACTAGTGTTTTACTCTTGATCTCAGGGATAGTGTGATGAAAGGAAAAGTATAAGATCAAAGAACATCAGTGAAGGGGCCCTTAGGTTTCAAAAACACAGGGCCCCAAAGACCAAATGCACAATCTTGATTAAGGAGTAAGAAGGTATTTGCAGCAATTAGTTGGACACTTGGTATATGTAACCTTAAAAAGTCTGGGTCTGTGTTCTTTTTTGACTGAAGAAAGCAGGAATAGTTATTCTAGAGATAAAGAGGAACTAGAACATCCTGGCTACAAACTAACGAAGCAATTAAAAGGAAGCCAGCTGTGAAATTGGGCTGAAGGTGAAAAGTGCACCATGAGGAAGACTGCTGGCCATCATCCGAGATGGCCACCAGAAAACAACTGGGAGGGCAGAACCAGGGCAGAGAATGAGAGGACACCTATGTTAATGAGTTCTAAGAACTAACTTTAGTAACCACACTTGTTCTAATCGATAATTGCAATAACCCTACCTCTTATCATGAATATGTGTGTACCTGTAACATGAATAAGGGCTTGTGTCAGCATCGGGAGCACAGGTTTGGTGGAACAACTCCCCCCTGGCACCCAGCACCATAGTGAACACAAATGTTCCTTAACTCTCTGTGCATTGTGGGGTTCTTTCCCACAGGTCAAATTAATCTTCAGATTCTCAGATCACAGTGAGGGCAGACTGTAACATAAACCATTAAAGCAAATTCCTGCTTTGTTTTGCTAATCAATCACAGAATCAACCAGGTTGGAAGAGACCTCCAAGATCATCCAGTCCAACCTAGCACCCAGCCCTATCCAGTCAGCTAGACCATGGCACTAAGTGCTGCATCCACTCCTTTCTTGAACACCTCCAGGAATGGTGACTCCACCACCTCCCTGGACAGCCCATTCCAGTGCAAATCACTCTCTCTGCCAACAACTCCCTCCTAACATCCAGAATAGCCCTGCCATGCCACAACTTGAGACTGTGTCCCCTTGTTCTGTTGCTGGTTGCCTGGCAGAACAGACCAACCCCCACCTGGCTACAACCTCCCTTCAGGTAGTTGCAGACAGCAATGAGGTCACCCCTGAGCCTCCTCTTCTGCAGGCTGCACACCCCCAGCTCCCTCAGCCTCTCCTCACAGGGCTGTGCTGAAAGCCCCTCACCAGCTTCATTGCCCTTCTCTGGAGATGTTCCAGTATCTCAACATCTCTCTTGAATTCTCACTCCTGTGGTATGTGCAACTGCCATGACAAATACAAAAGCCTGACAGACACCAGACAAAGGCCTGAAGGCTTGGGGAGACCTTACTGCTCTCCATGACTACCTGAAAGGAGGTTGTAGCCAGGTGAGGATTGCTCTCTTCTCCCAAACAACCAGGGACAGAACAAGAGGACAGTCTCAAACTGTGCCAGGCAGGTTTGGGCTACAAGTTAGGAAGAAGTTCTTCACAGCAAGAGTGATTTGCACTGGAATAGGTTTCCTGGGGAGGTGGTGGAGTCGCCATCCCTGGAAGTATTTAAGAAGAGACTGGATGAAGCGCTTTGTGCCATGGCTTAGTTAATAGAAGGTGTTAGGTGATAGGCTGGACTCAATGAAAGAAGGTCTTTTCCAACCTAGTAATTCTGTGATTCTGTGAAGCTTGCTAGGAGCTGATGAAGACCAGCCTGGCACCTCTGGCTCTTCTGGGCCCACAACATCTCACCCTGCTATCATGTTGTTTGGAGAACTCATCTCTCTAGATAATAAGAAACTGACTGCAGTGCACCCTCAACAGGCTATATATGGAGTCCTGACATCACGCAGCCCGCATGCCGGCAGTCGGTTCCTCTCCCTTTAGATTGGAACTCTATTTAAAGAGCCTTCACCCACCCGTGGGTGAGTGTGTGTATTTTGGGAGTGCTGGAACAGGCTGTCCAGAAAGGCTGTGGAGTCTCCTTCTCTGAAGGCTTTCAAAGCCAACCTGGACGCGTTCCTGTGTGGCCTGCCCTAGGTGATTTTGCTGCAGCAGTGGGGTTGGACCTGATGATCTTGGAGATCACTTCCAACCCCTAATGGGCTGTGATGCAGTGCTACCCTGAGGGGGAGATTCTTTATTTCTGAGTGAGTGAACATTTTGATTCATCTCTTTCTAGGTAGATTAATTAGTTGTGCAGCAGTATGCTCTTGTCTCTCATCCAAACCTGCACTTTCATTGTGTCAGAAGGAGTGCTGAGTATTTACAATAAATCCTCATTTATAAGGTGGCCATTGCTGTCTCTTCCATGGCTGTCTCTATGACAATGTTGCAGCTAACTTCTCACAGTGGGTACTGGTGGATGGTAGGCTGAACATGAACCAGCAGTGTGCCCAGGTGGCCAAGAGAGCCAATGGCATCCTGGTCTGTATCAGGAACAGTGTGGCCAGTAGGACGAGAGAGGTTATTCTTCCCTTGTACTCAACACTGGTCAGGCCACACCTTGAGTACTGTGTCGAGTTCTGGGCTCCTCAATTCAAGAGAGATGTTGAGATACTGGAACATGTCCAGAGAAGGGCAACAAAGCTGGTGGGGGGCCTGGAACACAAACCCTATGAGGAGAGGCTGAGAGAGCTGGGGGTGTGCAGCCTGGAGAAGAGAAGGCTCAGGGGTGACCTCATTGCTGTCTACAACTACCTGAAGGGAGGCTGTAGCCAGGTGGGGGTTGGTCTCTTCTGCCAGGCAACCACCAACAGAACAAGGGGACACAGTCTCAAGTTGTGCCAGGGGAGGTCTATGCTGGATGTTAGGAGGAAGTTGTTGGCAGAGAGAGTGATTGGCATTGGAATGGGCTGCCCAGGGAGGTGGTGGAGTCACCGTCCCTGGAGGTGTTGAAGAAAAGCCTGGATGGGGCACTTAGTGCCATGGTCTGGTTGACTGGATAGGGCTGGGTGCTAGGTTGGACTGGATGATCTTGGAGGTCTCTTCCAACCTGGTTAATTCTATGATTCTTTTATTTTATGTGGTGGATGTTTTTCAAGTAACACAGGCTCAGCACACCAACATGTCATGGTGATAGATGCTTTCATTAGTCAGTTCTTCAAAGCAATTAACTGATTTTTCTTGAAACTTCTTGGATGGTTGCATTTTTATTCAAAGATAATGGCTTGACAATATGAAAAGATATTTTGGTCCTCTTCTTACAACAGAAAACACAGAAATTCCCTTCCAGAACCTTGAACCATGTGAGCTAGGTAAACACAGCCCACTCTCACAAGCCCCTCTCCTCCCACACAGATGGAAGGGAAAGTATCACCTAAGAACACTCTGGGTGGAGATTAAAAGCTTTACTGAAAATGACACAATGCACAGTTACCTCAGCCTTTTGGAGGAAGATTGGAACAGGCTGACCAGGGAGATTGTGGAGTCTCTCTCTCTGGAGATATACAAAACCCACCTGGATGCATTCCTGTATGATCTGTTATAGGAGATCCTGCTCTGGCAAGGGGGTTGGACTGGATGAGCTTTGGAGATCCATTCCAGCCCCTGACATTCTGTGATTCTGTGATCCAAGCACATGGAAGGCAGCCCAGCAGAAAAGACCAACGGCCCAAACACAGAAACCAGATCATAGAGTCATAGAATCAACCAGGTTGGAAGAGACCTCCAAGGTCATCCACTCCAACCTAGCACCCAGCCCTATCCAGTCAACCAGACCATGGCACTAAATGCCCCATCCAGGCTTTTCTTCAACACCTCCAGGGACGGTGACTCCACCACCTCCCTGGGCAGCCCATTCCAACGCCAATCACTCTCTCTGCCAACAACTTCCTCCTAACATCCAGCCTAGACCTCCCCTGGCACAACTTGAGACTGTGTCCCCTTGTTCTATTGCTGGTTGCTTGGCAGATGCAGCAACCAGAAACAGGAAGCCTTCCATGACACAATCTGAACTTCAAGCTTCATGATACTCTGCCCAGCCAGCATTTTCATTTTGAAGGCCACCACTTGTTTGTTATTATTCTTCTCACTCTCTGTTCCCACAGGGAAATAGTTGGGGTCAAGAAGCCTGTGCCTTAGTGATCACATACTGCTTTGTGGCAGAGCTGGGAGTGGGCCTCCTGCAAGGAAAGCAGCTGAGTTTTCTAGCAGAGCTTATCTGACATGAGAAATGAACACATAATGTTTCAGCTCTGGTCAGCACTTCCCATACACACACCAGTCGAGCCCTGAGCTTCCCAGGCTTATGAATGCCTTCCCCTGGTGATTGCAAGTCATCCAGTGCTCAGAAAATTGCCTCTCCAGAGCACTTCAAGGGTCCCTCAGGCTTGCTGAGAAGCCATTCTCTGTCCCATCACGTGCCACATCACCATTAGTGTGTTTGGGCCCTTTCTCAGATCTTTTATTTAAAACAAAACATTAAAAATCTGGGTATTCTCTTGGATAGAAGCAAGCTAGGGATTTACAGGACATACAGGGTTTAAGCCTTCTGCAGTCACCAGCGGAGAAAAGCTCTCTCTTCTCATCTCTTGACCAGAAAGTAGTATTCTGGCACAGGATATCTGCTGTGAAGCTGGTCCCCACTGGTAGGCCTGTGCTGTTTCCCTGATTCTGCAGCTGGTATCACAGATTTAGCCCAATCTGCTTCCATGGGGAATGTAGTCTTAATCAGAGACTTCAAATCACTTGTCTGGCAGTGACCACTATCATGCACAGGACTAGGGGGCATCATTCACTTTGGACTGCCTCCCTTCAGCTTTAAATATTGCTTTAGTAGCTGACTACAACCTCTCCTGATCCTAGACCTAGAGCAATTAACAGGAGAGAGGCAGGAAGAGGACCTGCAATTCTTTTCCTTTCCACAAATCTCTTACATTACTTACTAATATGAGTTCTGAGAAGTTTCATCATTTATGAGGTTTTTGTAAGCAAGCCAAGAAATTAATGTTTCATTGCTTTTTCTGGAGGGTCCTTCATCGGGGGAGGCTATGATAATCACAAGGAAAATGGTAGAATAATACTCTTAGCTGACTGAATTTCATGACTTGGAATAAAAGTTCATGTGAGATCTTTGATGTTTCACTTCTGCTGAGGATTGTTCTAATCTCAAGAGAGATGCTGAGATACTGGAATGTGTCCAGAGAAGGGCAACGAAGCTGGTGAGAGGCCTGGAACACAGCCCTGTGAGGAGAGGTTGAGGGAGCTGGGGCTGTGCAGCCTGGAGAGGAGACTCAAGGGGGACCCCATTGCTGTCTACAACTACCTGGTTGTAGCCAGGTGGGGTTGGTCTCTTCTGCCAGGCAACCAGCAACAGAACAAGGGGACACAGTCTCAAGTTGTGACAGGGGAAGTCTAGGCTGGATGTTAGGAAGTTATTGGCAGTGAGAGTGATTGGCATTGGAATGGGCTGCCGAGGGAGGTGGTGAGTCACCATCCCTAGGGTTGTTCAAAAAAGGAGTGGATGAGGCACTTAGTGCCATGGTCTGGTTGGTTGTCTAGAGCTGGGTGCTAGGTTGGAGTGGACGATCTTGGAGGTCTCTTCCAACCTGGTTGACTCTATGATTCTATGAATGCCCATGCAACATCTGTTAAATACAAGTGAGGCAGGACTGTGCTGTCTCAGCATGAAGGAAATGAGGGTAGAAAGGAATTTTTAAAGCAGAAAATATTTGCAGTCTCTCTGAAATAAAAAGACAACATTAAATGACTAATCACCAGTCTGTGGTCATCCTTAAAGACTCTAAGATCAGTTCAGGCTAGGGGAAATTAAAAATCAAAAGCAGGTAAGTACTGTGTCCAGCAGGAACAGTGAGGTTGATGAAGCCACACCTTGAGTACTGTGTTCAGTTCTGAGCCCCTCACTGTAAGAAGGACATTGAGGTGCTAGAGTGTGTCCAGAGAAGAGCAGCAAGGCTCGTGACGGACCTGGAGCACAAGACCTGCAAGGAACACCTGAGGGACCTGTGGTTGTTCAGCCTAGAGAGGAGGAGGATGACCAAAGATCTCCTTGCTCTCTACAACTTTCAACTGCCCCAAGGGGAGTTGGAGCAAGAAATAAGAGGCTTCTTCCCCTGGAAGAGGCAACAGGACTACAGGAAATGGCATCAAGCTGTACGAGGGGAGGCTTAGGCTGGATATTAGGAAATATCTCTTCACTGAAGAGGTTATCAAACATTGGAATGATCTGCCCAGGCCAGTGGTGGAGTCTCCATTGTTGGGGGGTATCCCTGTGTGGACCTGGCAGTTAGGGACATGGTTTAGGGTTGACTATTGAGTCCTAGGTCAAGGGTTGGACTGGATGATCTTTGATGTCTCTTCCTAACAGGTATATTCTGTGATCTTCAGTTTTACCCTTGATGAGGACTGTAGTGAACTATGTCTCTCTCATTTGCTGAGCTGCTTATGAAACACAGCTGATTAAGGGGACTTATATAAGCTGTAGGGGACTTCAGAGCAGGTAGAGAGATTTCCTTCTGAAAAATAAATACATAGAAATATCTGACTACCACCTAAGGCTGCTCTGATTTTAATTGGTGTCACAGCCTGCAGTAGCATTTGATGCGCCGCATCTTTTCTCATTTGTTTCATTTCATTACTCTCAAGAGTCTTTCTGACATACATTCCTTGAATCTTGTCAACATATGAGTTGCAAGAGTCCTCAGAGAAGGCTGCTTATGTAAAGGACAGCGTGTCTGACTGTGCAGTCTCAAAGAGAGGTCAGTAACATTGCCCTCAACCAGTGGGTGAAAAGGAGGAGCTCTCTAGCTCTAGCCTCTGCTCAGGTAAGTGAGCTGAAGTCTAATAATGGGGCAGTGTCCTCCCTCGTGCTTTGCACAGCCTCTCTTTAAGTGTGTCTGCAATGCTCCTTCTGAGCTACCTCTCCCAGCCCGAGTGACTATGAGAAGGTGTTCATACTGCCTAGGAGATTTTGGCTAAAACATTCTATTCTCATTTTTCTCCCCCTGTATGCACTGCAGAGCTGCATCGACCTGACCTACAAAACCACCGAACATCACCATCTGCCAGCCCATGTTTTTAACTGTGTAATGGACATTTTGTTTTCCCTCCCTTTGTCATAGCCTATTTACCTATTCTGGCTCATCTCCATATTGAGAAGAAAAAAATATATTTGCAATCCCACTGAGGCTGAAGGAGTTTGTTTATTTAGGTTAAATCAGTTGACAACCAGCCTGAACATGAGCCAGCAGTGTGCCCAGGTGGCACAGGCTGCCAATGGCATCTTGGTCTTTATCAGGAATAGTGTGGCCAGAAGGACTAGAGATGTAATTCTGCCCCTGTACTGGCACTGGTGAGGACTCACCTTGAGCAAGTGTGCAGCTCTGAGCTCCTCACTGCAAGAAGGATGTTAAGGTACTGGAGCAGATCCAGAAATGAGACTGGGGAGGGGGCTGGAGGGGAAGTCTGATGAGGAGAGGCTGAGGGAGATGGGGGTGTTCAGCCTGGAGAACAGGAGACTTGGAGGGGACCTTATCGCTCTCTACAACTACCTGAAGAGAAGTTGTAGTCAGGTGGGGGTCAGGCTCTTCTCCCAGGCAACTTGTCACAGGGCAAGTGGGCACAGTCAGACGCTGTGACAGAGGAGGGTTAGGTTGGATATTAGGAAGCACTTCCTGATTGAAAGGGCAATTAGACACTGAAATAGACTGCCCAGGGAAGTGGTGGAGTCACCATCCCTGGAGGTCTTTCAGAAAAGATCGGATGTGGCACTTGGTGGCACAATTTAGCTGATGTGGTGGTGTTAGGTCACAGACTGGACTTGAGGAGCTCAGAGGTCTTTTCCAGCCTCAATGATTCTGTGATCATTAGGAGCTTTCTAACTCTATGACATAAAACAACGTGAAAAACTTGCAAATGCCTTGCTTGTCATTCCCATTTAGTACTGTGAAAAATAGTTCTCAATTCCAAAAGATGAGCTTTCAATCTGTAACTTGGTTGCCTTGTAACAGTTGGCAACAGTTGTGCTGGAAATCCTTCAAACATCACTTGGAAAAAAATGGTAGTTGTAAGATCTGTTCCCAAATCTCCTAGATGGATTTCAGCAGCAAGATAACTTCCAGAAAGCCAACCTCCTTTAATCCACTTGTTTGTAAATGCATTCACCTTAAAACGTTCACAGTCAACCTCAGATTTGATATGCTTAGTCTCCACAAAAACAGTACCCAAAAAGGTGAATTCTGCATGGCTGAGGGGCGAATATCTGATGAGTATCTGTTAATCTGTTGATCACAGGAGCATAGATCCAAGGATGTTAGGGGCTGGAAGGGAGATCATCGAGTCCAATCGCCCTGCCACAGCAGGACCATAGAATGTAGCACAGGGTGCATCCAGACAGGGCTTGAAAGTCTCCAGAGAAGGAGACTCTATGGCCTCCTTGAGGAGCCTGTGGCAGTGCTCTGTGACCCTTACAGTAAAGATGACTACTTGCATCACTTCTTCACAAGTGAACATACCTGTGACATATTCCTAAGCTGTGGAAAACCAGTAGGGCTCCTGGTTACCACTTCAGTGTGCACTGGAATCGAAATGTAGGAGCAACCTGCATGGCATTTTCCTGGTGCTCTGTTGATGTACCATTGCCACAGTTAGTAAACTTAGAGAAAGATGATCTTGGACCTGAGGTTTGATTCCTGCTCTCTGTAATTGTAGGGACCAGCAGCACTAACACAGCCAGGACTACAGTGAACAACCAAGCACCCCAGCCTAAGCCCACTGCCATCACCATCACCTCAAGCTGGAAGGGAACTTCCACAAATGATCTGCACAAGCTGGCACGTAACTGTGCCTAACAACAGCTATGAACAGCTTAAAAGCCAGCTCCTAGATATTGGTTTCATCTATGCATGAAATTCACAGCTTATGAGGGCTAAGAAAGTGGAATACCAAAAAGTCCTGTCTCAACCGTCTATTCAGGATGAGGCTTACTTAGAATGGTTTAGGTTGGAAAGGACCCAAAAGATCATCCAGTTCCAACTCCCCACCATAGGCAGGGACACCTCCCACTAGAACAGGTTGCTCAAGACCTCATCCAACCTGGCCTTGAACACCTCCAGGCAGGGAGCAGCCACAACCTCCCTGGAAAACCTGGGCCAGTGTCTCACCACCCTCACTGCAAAGAACTTCTTCCTAACATCTAGTTTGAATCTCCCCTGCCAGTTTAAACACATTCCTCCTTGTCCTGTCATTGCAAGACCTTGTCAATAGTCCCTCCCCAGCCTTCCTGTAGGTTCCCTTCAGGTACTGGAAGGCCACTCAAAGGTCTTCTCAAAGCCTTCTCTTCTCCAGGCTGAAGAGCCCCAACTCTCTCAGCCTGTCCTCATAGCAGAGCTGCTGCAGCCCTCTGAGCATCTTTGTGGCCTCCTCTGGACTGGCTCAAACAGTTCTATGTCCTTCTTGTGTTGGGGGCTCCAGAACTGCACACAGTACTCCAGGTGGGGTCTCAGGAGAGCATAATAAAGGGGGAGAATCCCCTCCCTTGCCCTGCTGCCCACACTGCTCTTGCTGCAGCCCAGCACAGGGTTGCTGTCTGGGCTGCACTCACACTGCAGGCTCATGTTGAGCTTTTCACCAACCCAAACCCCCAAGTCCTTTTCCTCAGGGCTGCTCTCAGCCATTTGCCACCCAGCCTGGATTTGAGCTTGGGATTGCACTGATCCAGCTGCAGGACCTTGCACTTGGCCTTGTTGAAATGATGAAATATGAAGTGATTATACACACAGCTTGTGTATTTTCAGCACTAGTAAAGTGAAAATCAAAACAGTATATAAAGCCTCAATATCCTAATTCTGTTTCAGCACACATTCTGCCTTCTCTCTGTGTAAATGTTATTTTTTTTTTATTAAAAACTAATTATATTTTCAGTTATTATTTGCCATGGTCATAGCTCAGCTGAAATGTTCATGTCTAGGTTTTTGTGCTGGTTTGAGGCTAATTGGAATACTCTAATGAGAGAAATTGAATCACTGGTTGCAAAAAGAGAATAATGATAAAATCTTATAAAATTAATCAGAATCTGATAAAATCATTCATTGGTTTGCTGAAAAGACAAAGTGTAAGCAATCGGTCCTCTTTTGTCTTCTTCACTGATGAGCATTGGATCTCTTCTCTCTCATCTCTTCCACTAACCCAGGCCAACATTTCCAGACAGCAAATTAACTTTGCTGGTTGTTTTGTTTAATGTCTGGGAAAGAGAGAGAGAGAAGGGCAGGCTTTGAGCCTCCTCTGGGCAGTTTCTTTGTCTGGGAGAGAATTTGATTTTACATGTTATTTCTGATTTGTATATAGTTGTAAATACTTGTAAATATATTGTGTATATATGCTTGTAAATTCTACTCTGCTGTAAATAGAGCTTCATCTTACTTCTGGAAGAGAAGACTTCCTGGAGACCTTGGAGTGGCCTTCCAGTATCTGAAAGGGGCCTACAGGAAGGCTAGGGAGGGACTATTTACAAGATCTTGTAATGACAGGATGAGGAGTAATGGGTTTAAACTGGCAGAGGGGAGATTCAAACTAGATGTTAGGAAGAAGTTCTTTCCAGTGAGGGTGGTGAGACACTGGAACAGGTTTTTCTAGGGAGGTTGTGGCTGCTCCCTGCCTGGAGGTGTTCAAGGCCAGGTTGGATGAGGCCTTGAGTGACCTGTTCTAGTGGGAGGTGTCCCTGCCTATGGTGAGGGATTGGAACTGTATGATCTTTGAGGACCCTTCCAACCTAAACCATTCTATGATTCTATGAAATGAGCTTCTCAGCTTTTTCTAATATATTAAGATCCAAAACACTCTCACTAAGCCATAGTTAGATGCTCATGTTTCTTTGAAAGGAATGTCACAGAATCATAGAATCAAAGAGGTTGGAGGAGACCTCCATAATCATCCAGTCCAACCTAGTACCCAGCCCTGTCCAGTCAACCAGACCATGGCACTAAGTGCCTCATCCAGTCTTTTCTGGAACACCTCCAGACACGGTGACTCCACCACCTCCCTGGGCAGCCCATTCCAATGCCAATCACTCTCTCTGTCAAGAACTTCCTCCCGACATCCAGCCTAGGCCTCCTCCAGCACATCATTCTGCTAAGGAAAAAAACAGTTTCTAACAGCAGAACTTAATTTCAGATTTGATAATGCCCTGAAGATGTCAAACCTCATCAGTGTCTTTGACAAGTGAGAAGATGAGTGTATATATTCAAATAATATCCACCTCTTTCCTTGATTCAGTTACCATTCAATTTTTGCATCAGCATTCATACTTCCATGTCAAAATGTAACCTGGCAGGTTCTTCACGGGAAAGCAATGCAACAAAATTTATGAAACCACTGTTTTGTTGTGTTTTATTGGCTGTGATTTCATTTTAAAAGAACATCGTACCATTCCCCCACATCATGCAAGAGGAAGCAGCAGGGACATAACAAATGAAATTCACATTCACAAAGTTCTCTACTTTGAATCGTTTTCTGGCTGTTTGGAGAGTACTGCATGCATCAGAAAGCAAGCTGGGGAGAAGTCCTACTAGAAAATGCATGGCTAAGTTGAATTTTGTTCTCTGTGGATGTGACAGAAGGAGAAAAAACAAGTTTCTAATCACAGTACTAAAATACTTTACTAACTCAGTGCGTGAAGAAACAGTTCACTTGACAACATATACCCAGAACAGATACAGATAACTTGCAGATACATAAGACATTACATCCGAGCTCACAACAGCTAACTTCTGACAATGCTTATTCTAGCACAGTAAGCTTGCCAAAAACATGTATTCAACAACATTTGCCTTTCTGGATGAAGGAGATGGGATGGGGGAGACTTAAGCCAGCATATGAGACCAGAAACACAAAGGAACTCCAAAGTGATTCGGCACATGATCTTGTGTTTTGTTTTACTTATCTCAAACAGAAGAGTAGCATTCATAATTTATATTGCAGTCTGATTTAATATGGCTTTCTCTAAATATAACTGTGAGTTCACAAGGTCAACAGCACATTTTACCCTCCCGAGGTGGAGAGGCCCTTTTCACTAACCAATGAGTTCTTGAAGCTGTGAAGGAAAATGGCTGAAGTGCCAACCTTTCTGTGTGAATAAAAACGAGATTAAAACCCAAAAGACCTGATTTACCTGAGATAGAACAGACTGGTGATGAAATGAAACAGTGACATGGAAAGAGATATTCAGAATCCAAACAATGAATCATGCTTCTCTTTGGTCTGAAGTGCTTCAACGCCTGCTTGAGTGTTGAGTGGGAAACTGTCTGAGACAATGCTTCTCACATCCATACGTGAGCCAGAGGTGTCAGTGTCCCATGTTGCCAGATGAGTGGGAAAGGAAATGGAAGGTTAAGAGAGAGGAGAGTGCCTGCTCTGGAGTCTGCTCAGTATGGCTTAGGCACTTCAGGGACAGAGGAATGAGTTTAGAAGAGGTCCAGAACTCATGCAAGGTGCCAGAAGTCACGTGAGGTAAAACCAAACAAAATCTGCTGAGCACCTGTGGTAGATCTTCTGTGATGAAAGAAAACGTCTGCACTGAATACTGTGAGCCATCAGCCCATGCCTGGCTGACCTCTGCCATGGCACATGGCAAGGAAGGTCTGCTGTGGGTGTGGAGAGCTCTAGAGGGTGTGAGGTTGTAGAAGTGCTGATATGGCTGGGCTGGGAAGTTCCCAAGGCGAAAAAGAGTTAGTAAACATTATTTAATAAATAACTTACTAAACTACCTTCCCTTTTGCTTCTGCTTTTGTAGGCATCAAGCTTACAAACTCAGCACGGAGCTCTATGGGGCTTGGATTCATGTCTTAACACACAAAAAAAACCCAAACCAACAAAACCCCCCAACCGAAACAAAAAAACCAAAACCCCACCAAACACCTTCCTTTCTCTGTCCTCTTCCTTTCCTCTTTTCCTCGTCTTCCCCACGTGTGCACACACAAGCACATCAAGCTACCAGGGAGACAAATGACCCAAACAAATAATTGACAATATCATTCTGCAAGGAGGATACCAGATAGAAAATTCTGATTCTATGTCAAGAACAGTAGTTGGCTATCTGAGGAAGTGAGCTNCAGCCTAAAAAGTCCCTCCCCAGCTTTCCTGTAGGCCCCCTTAAGATACTGAAAGGCCACAATAAGGTCACCTCAGAGCCTTCTCCTCTCCAGACTGGACAGCCCCAACTCCCTCAGTCTCTCCGCACAGGGGAGGTGCTCCTATGGTCAATAACCAAGTGCTAAGCAAAGCAAAAGGAGCTCATCCTCTTTATTTCTTTCTTTCTTTGCAGAGTTCTTCAGTGCAAGGCCAGGGGAGGAGTCAGGAGCAGACGTGTTTCAGCAGGGATGTATTTCTGTGGGTTCTTCTTAATGTGTTAGAGGACACAGACCACAGAGATTACTCACATGATTTCAAAGGTATTGATGTCAGTGTGTCAGGATGATCTGGGACAGAAGATCTGGCTACCAATGAGTGGCTGGAGCAAAGAGGCAGCTTACGCCTTCTAATTTCCAGGGGCATTGGATTTAGTTCCCTCTCTGGCAGCAGCACATCAAAAAGAGCTCCTGCTTTTGTGGTGGAGAATTTTCAGTCCTCTGAGGCTTACTTAAATAGACTCAAATCACTAGTTGCTGAATTTGCACAGGGTGATTAAGATGCTCTCCCTAGAAAATGGTGAATTGCTCAATACTGCTATCCTATACC
This sequence comes from Tricholaema leucomelas, assembly GCA_013400475.1. NCBI lineage: Eukaryota > Metazoa > Chordata > Aves > Piciformes > Lybiidae > Tricholaema lacrymosa > Tricholaema leucomelas. The sequence goes on along the minus strand of WAAF01004135.1, from coordinate 2,201 downwards.
GAAGCACTGAGGCAGAGATAGAGTGCTCTGGGCCATTAAAGTCTTAAGGGGAAAATCACACATCTTACTTTAAACAAAAGTTAGGCCTGAAAAAAAAAATCACTGACATTATCTCAGAGAGTAAAACCTGCCTTCTTTCTCCTCTGGGAAGCTCTTGACAGCCTATACTTCAATGTGTCTTGTTTGTGGATTCAGACTGAAATAAGTTCCATCTTTGGCAGCTGGTTCTGACTTGTAGATGAGTCAAACCTCCTCAGCCTTCTCCCCAGGTCTAGTAGAAACTTATGATTGAAGTTATTTGTGAAGAAGCAAGGACTACCACACCTGAATAAGAACTGGGTGAGGAAGGCAAAATAAATAAATGTCTTCTCTTCCACAATGATTTTCGCTGTTATGAGGGATGCTGCTAAAAGGCACAGAGTTCACAAGCTTAATCTGGATCACTCCAGGACCATGGATAACACTTAGGACACATCACTGACTTCAAGGAGTGGGGAGGGAGCTGGACACAGCTGCAAAAACAAATGGAAACCAAAGGTCCATTCTGCAAGCACTGCTGGGAATGGGACAGCTGAATATGGTACCGGGCAGAAAGATGAAGGTTAGCTAATCAGAGCAGTCTGTGTACTTGGTCATTGCCTTCTAAGTGGTTGAGGGGGTCCTCTCTCAGAGCATCATGCACTTTCCTGTGGTTTCATCTCCCTGTATAGCAACTCTGTAATCAAATGTGCTCCTTCAGTTAAGTTTATGGCTCATTCCCAAAGTAACATGACTCTTGCTCAGATTCTGAGGCATATATACTTCTAAAAGTATATCTAAGGGAAGATGACTCACTTCTCCCACAGTCCTGAGTGGCCAGCTGTGTCACTCATGCATTATTTGTCTTCCAAAAGATCTCTTACTTATGCCAGTGATGGAACTAAAACAGGAAAGTTCTTCTCCCAGGGAAAAACAGAGATATTCCTGACAAGGACGAATGTGCTCAACAAGAAATGGGCAGTGTGAACCAATCAACAGGAATGTTAAAAATAATGACTAATCATTATATCTAAAAATAATAGAAGGAGAAATAAAGAAAGTTAAAGAGGCCATTGTCCACACCTTTTGAGCACTCCTGCTTTGGACGGGAATGCACACGAGGCTGTTCCTTTTCTATCCTTAATGCACGGTTGCCTTATTTAACATACATAGTACTATGGCTTATAATAAAAGTTGTGTAGTCTGCAGCTTTTTAAATCTTTACATCCATTCAGAGGCATCTACTGGATGTGACTATGTACAAAAAAAGGAATGGATGAGTCTTGCAGTGGAAGGGAGGGGAAGGGAAAGAGGCAGTCGGAAGGGAGTGGGAAGCAAAGGGAGCGGTAGAGGGTTGAAGTGGTGGAGCCTGCATGATGGATGGCAAGACTGTAAATCCCCATTGGGCAAAAGAGAAATCCTTTGCAGTACTGTGTATGCCCATCTAACAGTCTGCCACTGTTACTTCTTGAACATGTCCTGCAGGGGCCCCGGTAGATATTTGATGACTGTGTTTAGAATGCTCTCGTCTTCCTCCTCCTCCTCATCCCCACAGCCAGGAGGGATTGCCTTCTTTGGGCGTGTCAGACTCCCTTCAGCATTAGCTTCCAGTGTGGCCTGGGCCTCTGCCTCCTTCTCTTCTTTCTTCTTTATCCCATACTGCAGGAGAGAGATAAGACATCGTTAAGTCACTCACTGAGCAAGATGAGTGATGAAGCCATGGTGCCTCACTCTCTGCAGTATGAACAGCACTGTCAGCAGCCTGAGCCTGCACTTTTACACAGACACACAGATTACCTATCCTAACAAAGCCCAGTGAACGGATGCCTCTCACAAGACCGAATGGTCAGATGCTCAAATTACTCAAAACAAGCACAGGAGTGAATTTGGGACTACACAGCCTAGCAAAGATGGTATAAAATCTGTGTTAACAAACTTTTGGGGTGGCATTCTACTGATTCCTCTTCTTCTTATGTTTACAAGTCTGATGGTCCATCATCCACAACGATTTCAAAACCCCGTCTGCAGCATTTTGTACTAAAGGTTCATGGATGTGGTAAAATTCCAGGGAAAACAATTATCAGTAGTAGAAAGCAAACAGGACAGGAGAGACAGGCAGACTACAGAGAAAATTTCCATCTTTGCTAGGGGAAAAAAACCAAACCAAAACAAACCAAAACAAA
>WAAF01004134.1:57458-70765 GCA_013400475.1 Tricholaema leucomelas | reverse complement strand
TAACTTATTAATAACTGTATTACAATAACTAAACAGAGAGAGAACTTTTCCCACGGCTTAATGCTGCTTTGGGGTCAATACACTATTTGCCCAGCAGAGTGGTCTGAAATTCTTTCTGCTCTATGGCAGGAGGCTACAGATATTACAGAGGCATTAGAGCTTTTACTCACAATTCTGATTAATTATCAATAATCATCAATCACCCTCTGGGGCCACATCACAGCCTATACATAGTGTCCAAGGAGGAGCTTTGCCCGTGGACTTTGAGGCTGGAATCCTCTCGGTTTCAGGGGAAAAGAGAATCTTCCCAACTTCAGAGGAGATGCAGTCTTCCCAGATATCTGGGGGAAATGACTCTTCCCAGCTTCTGGGGAAATGGCAGTCTCTGACCTTGTTCTCCTGGCAAGGATGCAATCTCNTGACCTTGTTCTCCTGGCAAGGATGCAATCTCTGTCCTTTGTCTCCTGGCTCCATCTGGATGCTTTGTCCAAGGACTGGTCCGGGGACTGTTGGCAGGACCTCAGGTGCAGGAGAAGGATGCTGTGCAGTCTAGAGCACGGTTCTCACGCTGGCTGGCAGGCTGATCGCGTGCAGGCTAATTGCTGAGATTAATAGCCCTTTGGCCATTAGAATGACCAATCAGGTTATGGCAGTCAGCCAAACAATACCATAATAGGCTAAATCACAAGTCTAGTACCTCCAAATATGGGGAGAGCACAGGTGGGCCACACGCTAAGTGCGTGGGCTTATGAAACATGTTTACAACCAGCTTATGTAACCTGTTTACAACCTGGACCTTAGGCAGGCCAGACTTTGTGGCACCAGGCCTATTGTGTCGCTTTTGTGCTTGTTTACCCATGTAATGTGTTTGCCTCTGGTTTAAGCAGAAAAACATGTTCAGGCAAGGTAAGGCAAAAAAATAAGCCTATTTTCAGGCCTGTAGGCCCTCCACAACACTGATAACAGTTGGACTTGGTGACCTTAAAGGTCATTTCCAAGCAGAACTATTCTATGATTCTAACTATCGTAACAGACACAGTCCTGTTCTCAGCACTAATGAACTGTCACGGAAGGGGGATTCTGCTGCCTACACCAATTGTGGTGGAGGGGAGAAATTAATTGGTGCGAGATGATATTCTATAAAAATATATTATTTATTAACTTCAATATTCTGAACCCTCGCCACCCCCAACCACTGAATTTTTAATATTAATATCTGTTCTACACGGTTATGGAAGACATTCTAGGAATAATATCAAACAGTAACTTGTTAATAACTAGCAAACATTCAAACTATAAACAGAGAGAGGATTTCCCTGTGGCAAATACTGCTTGGGTTCAATGCGCTGTTTGCCCAGAAGATGGGCTGAAGCTCTTTCTGCAATAGCAGGAGGCAATAGAGAATTACAGAGGCATTAAAGCATTTACTCACAAATTCTGATTAATTATCAATCACTCTCCGGGGCTACGTCACAGCCTATACAAGTGTCCAATCTTCAGGGGACTCTGCCCATGGGCACTGTCTGGAATCCTCTCAGCTTCAGGGGAAAGGATGCAGTCTCTGACTTTTTTCTCCTATCTTCTTCTGGATGCTCTGTCCAGGGATTCCTACACAGGACCTTCAGATGCAGAAGGAATACGAAGCCATGCAGTCTCAGCACGATGTCACACTGACTACACAGGCCAAACATGTGCAGACAATGTAGGCTCTGCTCCTGGTAACTCAGCAGTGGAGCTTACCACGCAGTGATAAGGCAGCGGGCATGCAATAGGGTGCATGGCTGCACAGGAGATTGAGCTCCACGGATACAGGCAATACAGGACCTAGTCCTGGTAACTCACTGCAGTGGCATGCAGGTGTGCACAGCTGGCTGGGAGATTGAGCTCCACAGAGAAATAGCAGCAAACAGTGAAGAAAAAGCAGGCAAGCAGGCAGAAGGCAGTGCAGGTGAGCCTAAGCACTTTGTTTACCTGTGTAGCTCTATTTATTAAATGTGGGCCGAGATTAACGGCCCCTTGGCCACCAAAATGACCAATCAGCTTGGCAGTTAGCCAAAAGCATACCATAATAGGTGAAATCCACAAGCCTGGACCTCCCAAATATGAGGATAGCATGGGCCTAGCACCCCATAAACATGAGCTCGGTGTGTGGGCTTATACAACCACATTACACAACCACATTATACAACCTGGACCCTGGGCAGGCCAGATTTTATGGCACCAGGTCTATTGTGCCCCCTTTATCCATTTAATATGTTTACCTCTGGTTTAGGCAGAAAAACATGTCCAGGCAAGGCAAGGCATGAATAAGCCTATTTTCGCATCTATGGGCCCTCCACAACATGGACACCCTTCATTTCTCTAAATCAAATATATGCATCCTGTTTCTCTCTAGACTCTTCCTTACTGTTACCTCAATGAAAGAAGCATACCTCTTTTTCTTTCTTCTCTACTTATAGCCTTGTGTGATTCAGCTGCCTCCAGGAAAAGAAGTGGTGTGTGAATGAGGGGGGACCCAGGCAATTTGTAGTGAAAAGCTAAAGGAGATTCCCTCTCAATTTGAAACTGTTATTTTCAGCTCAACCCTCTATCAGTCTTAAGTTTCTGAACAGTGTTACCAGCGTATGACCAGGAATACCCACAAAACTAAACAATGATGATTTAACAAGTTAGTATAGGAGCAGGTTCCAAAATTACTATGTCTTGGTTCTAATCTAAATTCCGAGACTGAAATATATTTGATAGAACCAATAACATTTTTTTAGAGTGCCCTTCCCTCTTCCCCCTTCTTTCCCAAAAGAAAGGAATTAGATGTAGAGGGAGGAAAGGTATGCAGACCCAACTAAATAATCTCACTCTGATTTAGAAGTTAAAAAGAAGAAAAGTTTAACAATAAATTTAAAAGGTATCTGAGGTAGGGAAGTTACAAAGGTATAGGGAAGGGAAAACAAGATACAAAATGTGTAAATACAACCAGATTTTTGATGGTAATGGGTTTGTCCACCTCGTGGGTGATGGCCACGTGGTAAGACAAAGAGAACCAGGGACAGGATGGTGAAGCTGGTAAGCAGGTAGGCAGGGAGAGAGAAACAAGAAGTCCCCCTGCTTTTATAGACCTTTAGACAGGAATAGGGAGTGGGCTAACCATAAATCACCTGATGGTGTTCAGACCCACTCCTGGGGAGGAGTCAAGACCACCTAGGGTCAGGTTCAAGGTCACTTCCCCTGGAGGGTAACTCTGTACACTGTAATTCAATGTGATATCTTTAAACAAACCCTAAACCAGACTCTATACTTATTCTGAATGCACTCTTGGGTTGTACAACCACCAAACTTGAAAATGAATCACTGTTTTTCTGAGACCACTTTGGGATTTGATTGTTAGTGGAACTGTTAGAATTACTTGTCTTCAAACTTACAAAATCTTAGCACAAGATTAGTCAATGTGCAAGAAAATTCTACAGAAACCCTACTCACAATCTCATTTATAGCCTTAATGGCTAACATTCTGAATACCTTTGGTAATGAGGCCAAGAGCACTCTTACTGTTTTTCCACATGGTCTGTTTTATTGAGCATTAAATGCAGAGCCGGATCTAACTCTATGATTAGAACTACCATTGGCTGGCAGATATAACCTACAGTCCAGATTCAGGAGAAAAAAAGAATGCCCTTCTGGAGAGACAGCTAGAGGCCAAGAAGTAGGACATAAAATATGGCAAGTGAAGACAGACAGCAGAACTGTGATAACACTTTCAGTGACAGTCATATCTTCTACTATAGTAAAGGTGAACTGTGACTTTACACAATGCACAGTAGTAACAGGGAATAAATAACACTCTCTACTTCAAACATAAAAATCAGCTATTGTGTTGCACTTCTTTTAGGGCTTTGGTTGAAATGGTCATTTTCAGAGACATTTTAAGGTCTGCTAAACCCCAGCCACAACCTCAAGATTAAATTAAGTTAATTGCTATTATGTAGAATATCATTCCTAAATTTCACACTAAGAAATCAAATTATTCTTGTTCTAAATTTATTTTGTGGCAGGCATTTTAATTGTGCTGACACTGTCACTTTGTATAGCACAGATTCCCAAAATCTAGTACTAGGCAAAAGCCTTACTAGTTCAATATACTCAGAGTAGTGACAATCTTAATCTTTTCACTGAGAAACCTAATGGCCAATGACACATTTATTGTCACTCCAGAACTTCTTGTTTACCAGTCCTAGGCTCATGAAAAGTTCAATCATACAAGTTACATACCAAGATATAAATTTAACTGTTAGTGTCTTGAACATAATTTGAAATCTGTTTTCAAATGCTTCATTTGAAGTAGTTTTTCATTTACTAAAACATAACAGATGTTACAGACTGTGCTCACTTGACACCTAGTGACATCTAGAACGGGTCATAAAGACTGCATTAGAGCACAGAAAATCTCTGTACAGCCTCCTACCCAAAGCAGAGTCAGCAGAATATTCAGTCCACTTTGCTCAGAGCTTTAACCAGTCATACATGGAAACAACCAGGGACAGAGATTTCTGTTTTTCTAGGTTGTCTGTTGCAGGGCTTCATTATTCCCATTATGAGTGTTTTTAATTTGTCCTCAGACAAAGCCTGTCATGATTCAGCTTCTGCCCACTGCTTCCTTCCTTCACACTATTCATCACCATAAAGAGCCTATCTGTGCCACCTTGAGCCCATCTCATCAGTGACAGAGTTACTGTTAAGTGCTACTGAAGCCATCGCTTCCCCTAGATGAACTTGCCCTAATTCCACAGTCTCCCCAGAGACATGAATTCCAGATGTCATCATTTTGGTAGCCTTCACTTGATTGCACATCATATTCTAGATGTCATGCAAATTGAAGAGAAATAATCACTTTCCTTGACCTACTAAATATGTTCCTCTTGAGGTAGCCAGGGGTACTGCTTGGATCTTAGCTGGAGACTTGCAGTCTCTCATTAAATCTGGGAGTGTCTCAAGCTCAGAAATACCTTATACCATCTTCCTCTTTTTGTCACTGGGAACCCTAATGACTACAATCTTGTTTTCTCTAGGGTAACCTTTTTAAAGACCTTCTTACTCTCAGGCTTTCATTTTCTAATTTAATCAACTTAAACTCTAACTGAACTCTAACTTTGAATTTCCACAAGCCTCTAGACACATTTAAACACTTCCTTTCTTCCAGTGAGAAATCTAAAAGTGTTTTTTCCACACTTTCTTCTGGATTTGCTTCACCAATGAGAATTCACTGTCAGACCAAGAAATTTTATCATGTTATTACCAAGATGTCCAATGCCAAATGCCTCAATATATTTTTGCTGTCTCTTTTTCTATGACCTTTTTGCTTGCACAGCCACAACATCTAGACTGCATTGCTAGATTTACACTGAAATAGAAACACACAGTATTTTGAGCTCAGTTTTGGCCTCATCTGAAATTCATTGCACTTTTTTTCTGAATTTCCTCCTGTAAACTATTTTCCCGTGGCACTGCTGCAGTTAGTTCATAACTTCCATTTTATTAAACCCTAATTCCAACAATAGGCTTCCACTAGCTTCCATAATACTCTCCAAAGGTCACTGCCAGCTTTCACTGCTGAGAACACTAACAGCTAGTATTACACATCTGTATTAATATTATTATTATGATCAGCTAGATCTGCCATGTCTTATATTAAAAAAACACTTTTACATCATAACAGTGACATTGATATTTTAGTCCTAACATGTATCCTAGAACCCTAGACCTAATGAAATTCATAGTTTCTAACAGCTAGATACTTAGTCAAAATTAGGAATACCTGCAAATTTAGGAGAGGAAACTTCTCCAGTCAGAGACACCTAAAGACAAACTCTCAGACACACAAAACTACCTGATCTCACACCATAAAAAACTTTCTAGTTCATTGACTTCCATAGCTTCAAGATCTAAGTGTTTTAAAGCTATCCATAGTCCCAGGATAGTGGCCAATGCTAGTCACATAAAATGGTTGAACAACTATTTGATCAAACTTAACTCCCTTGAATTTCATCATTAATGTGGTTCTGAAGCCACTGCCACTCAAACTCTGAATTAACACAGGTGGTCTATTAAAAGAAAAGAATAATAGATCAGTTTCTTATTAGGATTTCTACACATTACATAACTGTACCAGCCACAAATCCATACCTTCATGTGAACCATTTGCAATTGCCTAAAGATGACAGAAGAAACTGAAACACACATAGGCTTAAAAAAAATAAATCATAAAGTTCTGCAATAAGATTAATACTTTAGTATTTTGCACCTCCTTCTGGTTTATTCTTTACAGAGATGAGCTGCAACACTGCTAAACAAAACTTTAACAGAGGTCACTGTATCTGAGTTCAATGTCCTTGAAGGAAAGTTAGAAGTATGTGATAAACCATTTCAGCATTAGAAATACAGTTTGCACTTACATTTTATTTCTTTGAGAGCCTTTCATTGGTGAAAAATCATTTCCTAGGAGATTTGTGTTTATGATCTCATATCTTCATCCTGTGTTACTCTATTTTACTCTCTTTGGTGCCTCGGTCTATGGATTAAAGCCAATCTGATGAGTGACTGATAAAGTTGATGTATCAGTCAGAATTAAAACTCAAAAGAAAATTTGCACCATACATCATCAATGAATTCTACAATTTAAGACTGTAAAATAAAGTAGTTAGTTTTAACCATTTTCAGACCAATTGCTCTGTAAAATTTATGAGCATTCCTGTAGCAAAGTGGAATGATTTCTAACATTCATCTTGTCTTCAAATTAATTGTTATTGCAATCTGTTCTTCATGTCTCCCATTTGACCTTCATAGAATCATAAAATCATAGAATCATAAAATCATAGAATCACAGAATCAATCATGTTGAAAGAGACCTCCAAGATCATCCAGTCCAACCTAGCACCCAGCCCTATCCAGTCAACTAAACCATGGCACTAAGTGCCCCATCCAGGCTTTTTTGCACACCTCCAGGGACAACAAATCCACCACCTCCCTGGGAAGCCCATTCCAATGGCAAATCACTCTCCCTGGGAAGAACTTCCCCTAACAACCAGCCTATACCTCCCCTGGCACAATTTGAGACTGTGTCCCCTTGTTCTGTTGCTGGTTGCCTGGGAGAAGAGACCAACCCCCACCTGGCTACAACCACCCTTCAGGTAGTTGTAGACAGCAATGAGGTCACCCCTGAACCTCATCCTCTACACGCTAAACAACCCCAGCTCCCTAAGCCTCTCCTGACAGGGCTTGTGTTTCAGGCCCCTCACCAGCTTTGTCACCCTTCTCTGGACATGTGCCAGCACCTCAACATCTCTCTTGAATTGAGGAGCCCAGAACTGGACACAGCACTTAAGGTGTGGCCTGACCAGTGTTGAGTACAGGGGAAGAATAACCTCCCTTGTCCTACTGGCCACACTGTTCCTGATCCAGGCCAGGATGCCATTGGCTCTCTTGGCCACCTGGGCACACTGCTGGCTCATCTTCAGACTACTATCTAGCAGCACCCCCAGGTCCCTTTCTTCCTGGGTGCTCTCCAGCTGCTCTTTCCCCAGCCTGTAGCGTTGCTTGGGATTGTTGTGGCCAAAGTGCAGAACCCTGCACTTGGCTTTGTTAAATCTCATCCCATCGGCCTCTGCCCACCCATCCAGCCTGTCCAGGTCCCTCTGCAGGGCTCTCCTACCTTCCAACAGATCAACACCTGCTCCTAGCTTGGTGTCATCTGCAAATTTATGATGATGGACACTGATGTATGAAGACTGATTCCTGTGCCACCATGATGTCAATGTGAGATGACTTCAATTACCTGAATGCATGTAAATGCTATATCTGAGACTTCATTACATGTCTGCAGAAGTTAGGTTTGTCCCACAAAACATAACAAATTACACTGAAAAAACAGAGGAAAATTTCACTTTTGCCCAAATGCAACAAATTTTTTTTTAAAAAAAGTAAAAATTTGAGAGGAAAACAAATTTTGTGTGAAAAGATTCACTTCATGAATTGCTACATTTTCTATTCCTGTATGATCCACTATAGCATACAAAGTGTTGTTCCTTTGTTTATATTAACCTCTCCACCTTACTACATCTTTTTTTTTTAACAGAGAAGTCCTCGGATAATGCAGTTTGTTTTTTGAGGCATCTGAACATAGAATAAACTGAACTCCATGGGTTGGTGCAAGAAGAAATGGTAAATGAGGATAAGGAGTCTTCCAGACCACAAAAAGAATTTGCTTTAGAAAGTAAGAGCAATCAAAAATCTCATCATGATGAATTCTAAATAAAAGGTGGCTCTAAATGCATGGTAATGCTGCACTGTTATTTCTTTTCAGCAGAAGAAAGTAAAAGGATGGAAATTGTTTGCTGGATGTTAGTCATAATTCTCTTTGCATTTCTGAGAGAAGTATGATGAGCCATCTGAGAAGTATCATTTAACAAATCCAAAATATTTTATTCTATTATGAAAGAGAAAGATTATACTTAGTGAATTATGTATCAGTGAATAAAGAGAGGCTTTCTTTAATTGTTTTCTCACTTTGCAGGATGGAAAAAATTTGTATGTTCATCAGGCACAAAATATGGAAAAGTTTTTAGAAGCTGTAGAGGATATTACAAATGAGGAACAAATACAAGCATTGATTTTGTTTGCACTACACTTCAGAGAAACTAAATTGTTAGTTTTGAGAACTATCTTATCACCCTGTGTTAAGATAACTGATTTGACTTTCTTGCATTGATAAGAAATTATTATTAACTATTTCTGTAATAAGTATTTACATTTCCCCTAATTGTTAAAAATTAACCTTTCACATTCCTTTTGATGCTGCTGGGACGAAGTTTTATGATGATATAACCTTTTAGGTCCTTCTTTTGTGAACTACCTTCTTTGTGAAGTACTGTCACGAACAAGGAAGGAAGTTTCTGATGTTGGTGAATTTTTATTGCAAATAAATTAATTTTTAGTCCCATTATTCACTATAGATAAAGCAAAGAAAAATAATATCTCAGCCAGTAAGAGGAAAGGGCCAGATAAGAAAATAGTTAAAACACTCAGGTATTTTGAAATAACTCCAGGAATATAAATTTAAACTTAGAAGACTAAAAATGGTCTATAAACTGATAGAATCACCAGATAGTCACTCAGAGATATTTTGGGGAATGAATGAGAAGACTAGGAAAGTGCAAAGATGGTGCTATTCTTTAAAAACATGTAAAATGTAGATAATTAACTTAAGTGGAATATCTGGGGAAAAAAAGAATAGCTAAACCTTTAGCAGGTAAATGAAACAAGCAACACTGAGATGGGGTTTACCAGAAGTAGATTTAGCATAAGATAGAAAGCCTAACAAAGGCATTTTTTCTCACACAAGGTTCTGAAAAAAAACCTGGTAGTGTTTAGCCTGAAGAAGAGAAGGCTCATCAGGGTGATGAGAGCAGAGCCAGACTCTTCTCCGTGATGCCCCTGGCAAGACAAGAGGCAATGGGGACAAGATGAAACACATGAAGTTCTGTTTAAATATGAGAAGACACCTTTTCACTGCAGAAGTGCTCAAATACTGGCACAGGCTGCCCAGAGACATTGTGTAGTTTCTGACCTTGTATGCATGCAAATTCACCTGGACCTAGCCCTGCACAAACTGCTGTGGGCTCTGAGCAAGGGTGGAACTGGGCAATCTACATGGGCGCTGGCCACCATCAGCCACGTTGTGGTCCTGTAACCTAACAGAATAAGAGGCTTTGTGAGACTTAGTAAAGTTTCTGAAGTTATTTCCTGTGGTGTTCTCATAAAGAAATTAAAGCAACAGGAATGTAACAAAAATCTTTTAACATGAGCACAAATTCAGTACTTTCACATTCAATGAAAAGTCACTACTGCTTTGTGAAACAATGGGTAGATTATTTAATGGGATTCTGTGAAGAGTTAATGTGGGCCTGCACCTACTCCCTGTATCATAAATGAACTGACTATAAAAGGATGTACTTATTACATATGAAAACATATTGACATAGAATGTAAATATATTTGCATGTAATATATTACATGCAAGTATACTCACATTCTGTATTCAAAAGGAAAGCAAACAAGGCTGAAAGATTAGAAATGCAATTCTAAAAGGTGTTGATGGCTTAGAGAGTCAACATTAAACTAAGATTTAATTCATTAGAAGTTTGTGATAGTCCCTTAGAAAGGAGCAACCTGGCTAGGAAGAAATTCTTCAGAAAAGAAACCAATAGATTCTATATGACTTAGATGAACCCTAGTTAGAAAAGAGTTGCTTTCAGGTAATACAAACATTAAGCTGGAATGTATAAATAGAACCACAGCATGCATGGTAAGTGAATTAAGTCTTCCACTGTGCTCTGAATTAGTAGTACTTAAGCATTACATCCACTGATTTTTCAAGGGAAAAAAAAAATCCTTCCCCTTTCATTTCCATGATTCTTTGATTAACAGGGTCACTGTGATTATTCACTTTCCTTTGTAATGCAAACATGGAAAATACGAACTCACCAGTGTGGATTTAGTATTCAGGTAATTCCTTGCTATAATATATTGTAATGGAGATTTAAGTCTTTTAATATTGCCTTTAATGTTCATGTACTAAGCCTCTGTAAGAATATTGAACTCTATAATATAAGACATATGTCTTTGACCTTAGAATGATGCTGCATGGATGGGACTTGAGCAACTTTATGTTCAATAATTATTTATTAACAATTTCACATGCAATGATGATAAATTTTGTGGGAAAAAAAGGCACAGAGTCCTTTCTGGAATGTATTGATCCATCCACTTGCTAGTTCAAAAGGTAAATTTATTTGTAAAAGAGTATTTATGACTCAATGATCTGCTTTGCTCATTTTTTTACACTACAGAAGGCATTGGTCACCTGCTAGGAACACTATAAATACAAGTTACAATCAAAACACTTGTATCTTTCTGCATGTTTTGACTCACTTGTCCCATAACGCAGCTTCTGGTCACATGTTGATGCATATACTCTGTAAGTACTTACAAAGACTAGAACAGAGAAGAAACAAAATTTGATAATTATGTGACACTCTTTCAAATGGTAGCAGGGGAGTGGCCTCAGTGATCTAAGAATTCTTTCTTTACTCATGTTTCTACACAGTAAACACAACACATTTCCATTATTTAATTTTCTGCTTAAAACAATCATTAAAAAATTAAAACTGTATCTCTCCATTAAAACTAGTTAACTAAATATCTAATAATCTGCCCCCAAATGGAAAAGTATATTCTTCTATGTTGGCTTTTTTTTTTGTTTGTTTACTTCTGAACCATTTTGCTTTCCTGTTCTGCTTACTTCAGCATCCTCTAATAATTCTGAAACTGACACAGCTCATTCCAAGAAAGAATGAGCAACTCGTTGGGTTGAAAAGAGCAAAGCAGTGTTAAACTGAACAGTACAGTCGTTGGCACATGTGGATGCGAACACTCTGTCTGTTCCTATACGCTCCACATGGTGCTGCCAAATAACAAACCAAATCTAGTCATGATGGATTGTTTTATGCTGGCAAATCAAAATCCTTACATTTTCCTGCAGTGAAATTTGGCTCTTACTGGATGCTCAGGCAGCAATTCAAATAAAAATAGAGCTTCCTCCAATGCTTTGGACTTCCCTGTAACTCCCTGGATTTCCAGTCTTACCTTTTCTGATTATTATGTCAGATCTCCTCAAGCAGTCTCTTAAGTCATGTAAAAAGCAAAATTTACCCAATAGTGGTGTATATAAGTCCTACAGTTAGAAACAACCAGTAGAAAAATTCAGAGTTTAAGGTCTTACCATCACCCAACTCACACTCCTCCATCTTGTCTACTATGGGTTTTGACTTTCTGCAGTGGAGTCCATAAAACCGCAAGTTCTACATACAATAATTCAGCTGGAACCACTCTTTCTGTAACAGTAGGCTTCCAAGATGTGAGGCAATTAGTTTAGTAAGACTCCAGGCAAGCTTGTGAACGTTTGAAAATTTCTGGTTACTGAAGACAGTATGTCATAAAACTACAATCAGAGATGCTTTAAAATTAGGCAAATCCCTTCTGAGTACGAGACACGTCTGCTGATCTTTATAGTGCATCCTGAATTCTAACAATTAAAGAAAGAAGTTGTGCTAGTTTGAGCCTAGCTGGGATATTTTGGTGAGAAGAATTAGATTATAGGCTGTGAAAAGGAAACAATGGTGATGTCTACTTCACTCATGAGCTTGCTGAGATGTATAAGAACAAGAACACAAATATAGATAAGGGAGTCCTCTCTGTCTGGGGCTGAATGAACTTCTCTCTATCATAACCTGCTGTCTGTGTGACTAATCCTTCTGCTTCCTAACCCTCCTGGATGACCCTACAAACTACCTTGAGCATAAGGCAAAGTCTGGGGTAAGGTAGAGGGGTGGGGAGAAGGTGAAAGGGTGGTTGGGAGCCCCTCCTGGGGACTCAGGTTTCTGGGAGGGGAGTTGTGTTTCTGTATTACCTTTTTAACTTGTATATATTGTATATATTGTAAATACTTGCTTGTATATTGTGCTGGGCTGTAAGTATGAGGCTTCGTTCAAATTTCTGCGTCTGAGTCTAGTCTGGGTGATTTTTCCAAAGCTGGGGGGGGAGGGGTGGGCAGTGGGGTGGAACACCCAAACCATCACAGAAGTCAAAGAGGTGTGTAAACATGTATTTTTTAAATTTCAAAACCTACAAACTTTCTTTACATTTTGATCTAGAGTCCCTTTTTAAAGCATCGTCATCTGTTAACTAAACTGTGAGGATGTATAGTTCTTATAAAGACGAAGGTAAATATAAAATGCAGTGATATGATTTAGTCTTATAAATAAGTAAAGAATTGCATTCACTTTTTTTCTCTATTCTCTGGAGACTTACCCATGGGAATTCAAAATCCACTGCACTGTCAATAGAAATTAGAAATATCTAATGAAATGGTCTTTGTGAGCACAGACCAGCTGCTGAAGCTCTGAAACACAGTCAGAATCAGCAAGAATGTGGAATAAAACAGCTGTGCCTTTCAGTTGTTTCACTCAGCTATCACTGTTAACATCTATAACAGAGGAAACAAGCACAGGCTCCATCTGAGTTTCTACAACAAAATTGTTTGCTTGATTTCCTCTTCTCTCTGTGAAACTGCTCTGTGTGTCATACGGAAAGAAGGGGATAGGTCGTGGTTCTATTGTGTTGCTTCTATTCTAGACTTAGCTTCCTTTCCTTTTTCCACAGAAATGGAGAAAATACTAATCTGGTTTTTTTCTTTTTTT
>WAAF01004134.1:0-57446 GCA_013400475.1 Tricholaema leucomelas | reverse complement strand
TTTTTTTTTTTTTTTTTTTTTTTTGTGTATATGTGTGTGTGTGTGTGTTTGTCAGGGAGGTAATAAGGGGAACTTGGGTTTGGAGGGGGTTGTTTGTTTATTTGTTTGTTTTTGTAGGAAATTTTGGTGGTGATGTGGGTTTTTGGTTTTGAGTTGAGGTTTTGTGGGGGGATTTTTGGGTTTCTTTTCGGTTTTGTGGGGGTTTTTTGGGTGGTTTTGTTTGTTTCCTTCTTGTTTTTTCTTTCCCCTGATAGCATAGGAAAGTGGATTGGTTTGTAATATTCATTTAGTCTCTGTGCACAGTTAAAACAGTTTAAATGAGTTACCAAAAGAAGAAAGAATATTGTGATTATTTTTCTATATCTAAAAATCCTATCTACATCTAAACAAACTAGAAACGAGTGTTCCACAAACAATAAAAGGGAATTTATACTCATGAAAAATTTCTGAAAAGCCTCTTTGTAAGGACACTAATCACTTCCAGTGATAAAAAGAGCTATCTGAAATAAAGCACTGAAAAGTCTGTCCAAGCAATGGTCCTGAATGTTAATGAGCATTACTTTATGTAGAGGACAGTGCTGAACTTCAGAAATGAAGCAAATTATTCCTCTCCATTGCTGCTGACAAATATTTCAGCCATAAGACCTGATTAAGTACTAATTGCTACCCGGCAGTGAATACTTTCTCTGGCATCTTGAAATGAAAATGAGGATGTGTAACCAACCACAAAATTCACTAGCTTGGCAATGACCTGTTCAGAGAATTTGATGGACATTTAGTGATACTTTTAACCATTTTCATGCTGCATCTAAACAAAAAGACTCTCTAAAAGAAAAGCCTTTCTCTATCTGGTGTGTTTAGAATTTCCATAGATTAAATATCACTCTAATTTAGGCTATTGTTTTGAAGAGCATTTTTATATATGTATCATAATTTGAATCAATATAGCTAAAAAAAAAAAATAATAAGAACAGGCCACTTCTTGGAGTATGTATTTATTTGAAACTCCATGACAAAAGTTGTCCCAAATAACATTTAAACATGAGATCTATAAAGAGTAGGTCAAATTACCTACTACAGGTTATTCATCTAACAAGTACAGTTCATACAGTTCATAAATAATTCGTTAATCCACCCCCATTTTATATACTTCAGTCAGGAAAGATTCATGAGTGATTATAAATAGATATTAACCATCCATGGGCATATCCGGAACAGATTATGCAAACAAATTTTGGCTTGCTGAGTGGCTTACATAGTGGTGCCTCCATCTGTTCCAGACATTTTAGTTGGTTACATAGAACATGGGGCTATTGTTTCTGCTTTCCCGTAAGAGGACAAGAAACTCTTGCAAGCCAGTAAAAGAAAAGAGAGAATCTCTATCTGTTGCAGAATAATCTGTCTCCACCAGCTTTAAGGTAAGAAACTGTAGTTTTCTGAGCACTTTGGTGTGCATTTCTAAATTTAGCAAAACAAAAATGCCTGCATTTAAACATGAAAATGTAAGAACGCTTGTGTATACACATCTGAATCCATTTTACAGTACAAATAGGTACATAATCTGTCCAAAACAACAAATTGCAATACAATTAATTTTCATTACATTCTTTCCATCCTTAGTAACAGTGACAAATTTCCCTGTCTGCTTATCCCTTTCGTTATTGCTGTGAAGAACAGCATGACAGTCTGTTATGTGTCATTTGATCATAATCTTGCCTTTTAGCTTAAGGAAAAAGAAGTACATACTCAAATGCACATGGCTACAGTAAAGACAGATCTTTCTGTCTTTAATTTCTCAGCAGAGTATGTAGTATAGTGAATATCTTATGTTTCTAAGATGATTGTTCCCTGGATTCTACTGTTTTAACATTGATCATTTTCTGTTTGTAATTCCTATTTTATGTGTTTCATGGAACTTTTCTGTACAGTTGATTGGTGTAACAATAACAACTCTCACCTTGACTTCCTGCCTAAAACTTGGACTTCCAGGGAGTAAGAAATTGCATATATTTGCTGATAAGCTGAGAGAAAACAAAACAGAGCAACAATTAAAAAAACCTTCCACCCGTCCTGACAAAATCTGTTGATTAGGAAAATTTCTGTTGAAGAAAACTCCAACAATGAGTTGCCTATCAAATGCTGATATTGCAGGTCACTTTTATCTAACATAAAATAAAGAGCTTATACAAAGAGATGAGTATGATTTTAAAGTCAGTAAGCAGCTACAGAAAATCTTGTCACAAGACTTAACATGAATTACTATTGTAATTCTTATTTCTCAGACTCATGTAGTTTCATTCATCTGTAATGACAAACACAAGTGTGATACTCTGGGATAAAACAGCTACATACTGATGTAAAGTCTCCTTTGATTACTTTTCAGCCTTGGTACAGGTGTGACTAACTTGATCTTAGGTGGGCTACTAACCCACCTGCATAGAAAGGCTGGAGGATATCGCTTCCCAAAGTTCCTCCGGTTCTATGACATTGCCGTTCATGTGCTATTACTACTCATGAGCAATTTGTAGCCCTGTCTTCAGCTGAGAGACAACAATTCATTGTGGATGCATTTCCAGTACAAAGCATTCTCAGTATGATGTGAAACAGACTTGTGTATAGTGCTGCTGAGTGTCGTTTAAGCAAACCTGTTCCACATTGTTCTGAAATGGATGAGAAATGCTCATGTCATCACTTATTAGTCCCCGTAGCTGAGGCTCCAGCAATTTCAAACAACTGAAGGGTATTAATGAATAGCCATGGGGTAATGACATCTTAAATTGATACATCTATTTCAGAAATTAATGTTTGACTGTGCCCTAAGGTTATCCATTTCAAAAGGATAGATTATGAGAAATTAAGACTACTGGTTGGTAGAGACAGCTGCACCGACAAAAGTAGAAAAACAATCTAAAATTTATACTCCAGCCAAGGGAAAAAACTTCTGTGGTGGGTTTTGAGACCTCATTAGCTAAATAACCAGTTCAAAAACGTATGTTAAATGCAAGCAGAGTGACTATAAAGATTGACATACAGGATCGTTCAACAAAGAGACACTGTATTATATTCATCAGAATGCACGGGAAATAGCTAGAAGTCAACCTGGAAAAGTCTTAAGAGTGAGATTAAAGCAGAAATAGATTGTTTATAGAGAAACCACAGAGCTTTAAAATAAGAAAATATAAAAATAAGGATAATTTAGACAAGATTAAAGAGCTAAACTAGCAGTTTGCATCAGTTTCAGCTAGGACAAGTGTTTGGCTGTGCAATGAAAGAAAGGTGAACTAGAAAAAATGAAGTAGTGAGGTGGATTGGGAACTAGTTAAAGGAAAAAAAGTCCAGGAGTTGTGGTCAATGGGACCGCAGCCTAGCTCGAGGCCTGTAACTAGTGGGGGCCCTCAAGGGTCAGTACTGGGACCGGTATTATTCAAGGTATTCATTAATTACCTGCATGAGGGCATGAAGTGCACTGTCACCAAGTTTGCTGAGGACACCTGTCCCTAGTTAGGGTGGATCTCTTCCCTGGTAGAATAAACTCACCACAACATGGATTTTTTTTGAATGTCAGGGAAAGATGAAATTGTATTTCTTATAGTTTAGGTATAATGGTATAAAGAGAAATAAACTACTGGAGAAAAAATACAATAACCTTAAGGAAGATGGGGAAAGGGTCAAGCGGCATCGAAGCAGCAAAAGCAGCAGCAGCCAAAACAGCAGAGGGGGAAGATAGCAGGCAGGCACAGCTCGAGCAGCAGAAGCCAGCAAGGGGGAAGGAACAAACTGTGCTTCCAGACATGAAGGTCCTGATGCTCCAATGAAATTATATTCAATTCATTGCTGCCATTATATGGCCTATCCCTGGAATGTTCACCTCTCCCCTTTGTCTGAGCTAGAAAATCAGCTCAAACAGCCACACACCGATCTGGATGGAGTGACTGACACATTGGAGAGCTGTGCTGCCATTCAGAGAGACTTAGGCTGAAGAGTTGGTCAGGGAGAAATTTAATGACACTCAACAGGGGCAAGTGTAAAGTCTTGCACTTGGGAAAGAACAATCCCAGTATAGGTTGTGGACTGACCAGCTGGAGAGCAGTGAAGAGGAGAGGGACTTGAGAGTCATGGTGGATGGAAGGATGTTCATGAGCCAACAGTGTGCTCTTGTAGCAAGGAAGGCCACCAATGGCATTCTAGGGTGTATTAGAAAAGGTATGGTTAGTAGGCCAAGGGAGGTTCTCCTTCTCCTCTATTCTGCTTAGTGAGGCCTCACCTGGAGTATTGTGTCCAGTTCTGGGCCCCCTAGCTCCAGAAGGACAGAGAGCTGCTTGAGAGAATCCAGCGCTGAGCCACAAAAATGATTAAGGAAGTTGAACTTCTTCCTTATGAGAGACTGAGGGAGCTGGGGCTTTTTAGCTTGGAGAGGACAGGACTAAGGGGTGACCTCATTCATGTTTATAAACATGTAAGGGTTGAGTGTCAGGAGGATGGAGCCAGCCTATTCTCGGTGATGTCCAGTGGCAGAGCAAGGGGCAAATCATGGAGGCTGAGGAATAGGAGATTCTATGTGAACCTGAGGAATCATTTTTTTTACTTTCAGGGCAACAGAACGCTAGAATAGGCTGACCAGGGAGGTTGTGGAGTTTCCCTCTCTGGAGATATTCTAGAACCATCCGGATGCATTCCAGTGTGATCTGCTCTAAGTGCTCCTGTTCTGGGGGGCTGGACCAGATGATCTTTCAAGGTCCTTTCCAGCCCCTGAGATTCTATGATTCCATGATTCTGAGAAGAAGAACTGTTAAAGTATAAACTCAAAAACTGTAAAATCCAATGCCATCAGAAGACAACCTAAACATAAACAGGGCATTTAAGAATCAGTTCTCTGTTAGGGAGAGTAACAGAGATAACAGAGATAACTGATAAGATACTGCTATTTGTAGCAATATCAAGAATTCAACAACCAGTTTCAAAACACACAATCTCCCTCTAATGTACATATATTTTTTAGAAAACTTAGGGATTTTAGGGTGTTCTCATAGCTTCTTGTGGTTCATATAGAATTTCCTACATTTGTGTAGATAAAACTGCAACTATGCACCCAAAAAATAGATTGATGACAATTTTTTGCCTCAGATGCAGGAGGCGAGGGGAGGGGGAAAAGGGAGGAGAGAGAGGATGTAACAGCTGGAGATGTAACAGTTGGAGGCCATCTCGGGAACAGAGGAATAGGAAATAGGGGCCGTGAAATCACAGTTCTTGGTTCTCAGGGAAGTAAAGAGAGAGGTTAGCAGAACAGACACCTTAAACTTCCAGGGGGGCAGACTCTGACCTGTCAAAATATTGACTGAGTCCCTTGGGAGGCCATACTGAAGGGCAGAGGAGTTCAGGAAGGGTAGGTACTCTTTAAGAAAGAAGTCTTAAAGGTACAGTAACAGGTCCTCTCTGTATACTGAAAGACAGGCTAGCAATGAGGAAGACCTACTAGGCTGAATACAGCCTTGGCTGGAGCTCAGGAATGAGAGAGGAGTTTATGGACTTTGGAAGAAGGGGCAAACCACTCAGGAGAACTATACAGATGTGGTGAGACACCGCAGGGAGAAAAATGGAAGGGCCAAAGCCCTTTTTGACCTTAATCTAGCTGATGCTGTGGAAGGCAATAAAAATGTTTTTATAAATACATCAACAGCAGAAGGAGACCTAAGGAGAATCTCATTCATGTAACAGACACAGGAGGAACTACAGTGACAGAGGATGAGGAAAAAGATTAAGTACTTAATGCCTTCTTTGTCTCAGTCTTCAGTAGCAAGAGCAGCTGTTCTCTGGGTATCCAACCCTCTGATCTGGAAGACCTCCATGCTCCAAGAATAGAATAGAATAGAATCAACCAGGTTGGAAGAGACCTCCAAGATCATCCAGTCCAACCTAGCACCCAGCCCTGTCCAGTCAACTAGACCATGGCACTAAGTGCCTCATCCAGTCTTTTCCTGAACACCCCCAGGGACGGTGACTCCACCCCCTCCCTGGACAGCCCATTCCAGTGGCAAGAAGAAATAGTTAACAACCTGCTACACAACTCACACACACACAAGTGTGTAGGAGAGGCTGGGATCCACCCAAGGGTGCTGAAGGAGCTGACAAAAGTGCTTGCCAAGCCACTCTCCATCAATTTTTTTGGCAGTTCATTTAAACAGTGTGATCCCAGTGAAATTCAGGTCAACAAATGTGATGCCCATCTTCAAGAACAGGCACACAGTCTAGTGGTAGTAGCTCAGAAGTAGTCAAGAGATTGTGAGCTCTAGCTAAGGACTCGAAGATCCCAGAGGTCTCTTCCAACCTCAAAAGGTCTAAGTTTATATAGTAAAATGAAATTATATAACTAGAAAATGCAACTGCATTATGAAAGAAATGATAAATGGACTACTAAAAAATTAATACTTGGGTATGCCTATCAACTCAGACACACCCACAAGGATGGGTATCCACACAGCTTGCTATGTTGTTTTGGGGAATTTAAGTTTCATAAGTTAGCAGATTTATTACATCAATGAAGTTTTCTTTTAATTTAGTGTATGCAATCACTTTAATCAACGTAGTTGACATGGATAATGGCATATTTTGGTTAGAAAGAAGTGATATGTAATGCCCTATCAAGTAAAATTAAGTTTTGGAGAATACAAATGGTCTGTAACATTCCTCACTACAAATTTGTATACTTTCTTGGGTTTGTTTCACAAGGGTCTGAAAGAAGGAGAGTTACAAGGGTAACCTCTGTAAGAAGCTGACAGAAGTTTCCCCTATGTCCAACAGAGGCAGTACCAAGACTACCCTTACACTGGCCAAGGCAAAGCCCATCAGCAATGACATAGTGCCCCTGTAGTAAAACAAGACAGAATGGCCTTAAGCTGCAACTGGGTAAATCTACACTGGACATCAGGAAACATTTTCACAGAAAATATGATCAAGCATTGGAACAGACAGCTCAGGGAGGTGGTTGAGTCATTTGCATGTGGTGCTTGGGGATATAGTTTAGAGGTGAACATTGTAGAGTAGGGTTATAGGTTGGACTTGATGATCCTGAGAATCTTCTCCAACCTGAATGTTTCAGTGATTCTGTGATTTAAGAGCAGAGATAGAACCTGAGTAACAGCAACCGCAGCCACAGAGTGAAAATATCTGCAAACATCAAGATCAGTGAAGAAAGAAAGTGGAAGTGCCCCAGATAACTGAGCTGAGATTTCGCTGCAGCCCCTGCTGAAGACCATAGTGAGGCAGGCTGTTCCCCTGCAGCCCATGGAGGTCCACAGTGGAGCAGATACTCACATAAACTCTGTGCAGAACCCCACACCAGAGCAGGTGGAGGAACCCAAAGAAGGCTGTGGTCCCATGAGAAGCCCATGCTGGGGCAAGCTCCTGGCAGGACACACAAACCTGTGGAGAGAGAGGAGTCTACACTGAAGTAGGTTTTCTGGAAGGTTTGTTGCCCTTTGGAGGATTCACACTGGATCCGTCTCTTCCTGAAGGAGAGTACCCACTTGAAGGGACTCTGGAGCAGTTTGTGAAGAGTTGCAGCTTATGGGAAGCACTTTGTTGGTGAAGATCGTGGAAGGCTGCTCCTCAAGGGAGGAGCAAAGGAAATACTTGAGTAGAAAGGAATGTCACAAAAAATGTGTGAATTGACCCAAACTACAATTCTTCATCCTTCTGCACTGGCCAGGGGGAGGAAATAGAGAATTCAAGACTGGAGTCTTGAAAAAAGTTCATATCCATTAGTGCTATTACTGGCATGTCAAATGTAACACTAAAGATCAAAATACATTATTATCTGAATTTTATTCAGTAGACCGTAGGAAATGAGCCAGTGGATCTCAGTCTGGTTTTGAACAGCTTCATCACCACTACAAAAATTTTCAGAGACATGAGAGATCAACAACCCTGAAAATTATATTATGCTGTAGGCATAACAGGCAATGTTTTCAGCGTATCCGTGACTGAGACGTGTTTGAATTGTGCAAACTTTTGGTCTGGCCTGTCAGTCAGTATTTTTTGCCATGAGTAAATTTATTTTCATGCAAGAAATTCCTGAACCTGTTTCCCAAAAGAAGTATGTTTGCCCTTATGAAGATAGCACATTATTTAAAATCTAATACAAACACCATCATAGGTCTCTCAAAGAGAGGTAAAACACTCCTTATTTCAGAAGTTGTGACAATATTGAGGATAAAGCACTGTTCAATATCACAGTGCTCCATTGCACTTTCAGCAGTTTTAACCAGGCATTTCACCTGAAGCCATGTCCTCAGGCAAATGACCACACAATCTTGAAGAGCAGAGAAGGTCTTCTACAGTAGCACACTTAGGAAGAACTTGATGAATGTGAAATATCACAAAAAGGGGAACAGTGTCTCCAAAAACCCTTTCAAATATAAAGGAAAAGTAAAAATAAGCAGTCAAAAACAAGAACAAACAAAATGTCTTTTTCTGTCCTGTACATTATTGAGTGATGACTACATAATGATAGTCCTGTGGGATCATGTTCATTATCAGGATTTGTCAGACTGGAGGATGAAGTGGGGCACAGTGTTGTGATTTCTAGAGACCAGCTGCTAAATTACTGACTCAGGTCATATAAACCAAGATAAGGTTTATGACCTCCATGCTAATGGGCCTTTATGCAAGTTAGAAAACATATCTAGCTGACAGAAATGACAATCACCCATCAAGGGAAAATTAGAAACTATATGGGCCAAATGGGAACATATAGTAAAGAGGCGATGAAAGCTTGCAAATTATTAACTCAAATTATAGAAGAATCTCAAAAATATCCCTTTCTGTGATGCCTAAAATCATTCAGAGCTATTTGTGAGGAAATTGCATAGGAGCATTTAGGTACTGAAGATTAGGGAATGAAGAATTCAACAGCCTGTAGAATAACTATTAAAATATTTGGGACTAAAGGACTAAATTCATATTGTAAGACTTTTTCTTTTTTTTAAAGCATTTTTATAAATATTTGATACAGAAATATTTGTGAATCCAGCATAAATCCTCTCTAGAATGACAGCTTCATTACCACCACTGTTAACAGTATCTTTATGAAGACTGAAAATTTGTATTAGAATATGTTAGAACTGCAGGCAAGTGAGTAGCCCTTTGACAATGACATGGAATGGGATTACCCTAAATGAACAGACAATGAAAGCTACAGGATGTGGTGGTCAGGGTGATTTTCCTTGCCAATAGGGGAGCATCCAAAGACACTGATTAAAAAGCCTAGTATAACCATGTTGAGGCTCTTTTCAGCTCTTGTGTCATCAGAAATTCTCTTCCACCCGTAGCAGAAGAACTGTTTTCTAGTCACTGTGTAAAAAAACTTTAGTTCTCCACGCAAGTTATCTCGGAGGTAAGTTATATAGGCATAAGTCTGCACTGGTTGGACCGCACCTCGAGTGCTGTGTTCAGTTCTGGGCCCCCCAGTTTAGAAGGGACATTGAGGTCCTTGAGCGTGTCCAGAGAAGGGCGACAAGGCTGGTGAGAGGCCTTGAGCACAGCCCTACGAGGAGAGGCTGAGGGAGCTGGGGTTGTTTAGCCTGGAGAAGAGGAGGCTCAGGGGTGACCTTATTGCTGTCTACAACTACCTGAAGGGTGGTTGTGGCCAGGGGGAGGTTGCTCTCTTCTCTCAGATGGCCAGCGCCAGAATGAGAGGACAAAGCCTCAGGCTGCGCCAGGGGAAGTTTAAGCTCGAGGTGGGGGGGGAGCTCTTCACTGAGAGAGTCATTGGACACTGGAATGGGCTGCCCAGGGAGGTGGTGGAGTCGCTGTCCCTGGAGCTGTTCAGGGCAGGATTGGACATGGCACTTGGTGCCATGGTCTAGCCTTGAGCTCTGTGGTAAAGGGTTGGACTTGATGATCTGTGAGGTCTCTTCCAACCCTGATGATACTATGATACTATGATACTATGAAGTCAAATAGTCACAGTAAGAAGCCAAAGCCAAATATTCACATAATTAATCTAAAATGTTATTGCTCATTCAGTGATTTGCTAAAATGAAACAGGTTGTCTCCCATGAAATGTATTATTCTATATTCAATTAATTTTGCTATTATTGTTAGTGTTATTATTATTAATGATGAATATTCAACTTTCCTTAGAATGGGATGAACAGTCTGTCCATCTGCACAAAGACAAACCAGTTGCCCAAAGACAAAGCAGCATCTATTGGAGTGCCATTCTTACAAAAACACAGCTATTTTACTCTAGATTTACATGTGGAGTACTGTAAAAAAAAAAAAAAGGCTAGTAAAATTAAGAATATCTGAAGCATAATGGTCTAGATATTGTACACATAATCTTATGCTTTCCTACTTCAGCATTAAGAAAATAAAACAGAAAGGAATGGCAAACTGTGTCTATTTCTAAGGAAGTTCATCCATCCAGGAGAAGGATAAAGTCAATGTTCCTCTCCACAAAGAGGCAACTATATTCTTTTAAATTGTCAGCATTCATGAAGAGCTGATATCCACCCCAGTTATAAGAAGCTCCGCTGAAATTGTATTCCATACTGATTTACGGTTGCTGTCTCTGTCTCTGTCTGGAAAAGAAAGGGTAAATGTAACTTCAGTGATAATATCAGTGTAGAACATTGGAAAAGGGCAAAGAGCACTAGGCTGGCACTGAAAATTCAGTATTATTTAGAGGAGAGACAAAGCAATACACTTTTGGGAGGTGAAAGTAAACAGTGTTTCCAGTTTGCATGAAAATATCTGAAGTAGGTTCCAACTTTCCACCATGTCACTGCTTCTTGAAAGAGTGGATTATATTTTTTTTTTCCCCAAACACTACCCTTTACCTTAGAAAGTTGGAGGCAATATTATTGGAAATCAAGGACATATTTAACCCTGAAATATCCCTGTGCAGATCTCAAAGGATGGACTATAGCAAGAGTAACAACAAATGAGCTATATTTATGTCTGCCATAGGACAGAAGCACTGACAGACCTAGATAGAGGAAAGACTGCCACATCTGAGGCTTTCTGTGCCTGGTAGAATGCACAACAAATAGAAAAAAGGATGGATGCAACAAAGCCCTACCAGCTGTCCAGAAAGATGATAATCTACTAGTACAAAATAGTGACAAAAGCAGTTGGAAAGTATGGAGAATTATTTGCCTCCATACCTATAATAATAATAATATTACTTAGCATTTATATAGTGCATCTCAGCTTCACAGCCAAAGCTCTTTACAAAAGTTAGGGATCATTATACTAATTTTGCATTTGGGAGATGAGCATGTAGGTTTTAAGCCAAAATTTTAGAAGTTGGCTCGTTCTGGGGGTTCTGAAAAAATACCAAGGGATCTGATATTAGAGAGGCTCCAAGCATCTGCAGCTTCAATTAGAATGGCTGCTAACTGCAGGTCCTTATCAACAAGAACATAATTTTACAAATGTATCAGGTTGAAGATGTCTGATCTTTGTGTAGGAGTGGGTGCATTTGTGAAAGGTAGACTGGCTGATGTGGGAAAATTTACCTGTAAAGCTGATTTATGGGAACAGAATTCAGGTCTCTATACTCCTCCTGTACAGTGCTCTAGACTGAACTGCAATGTCTCCACTAAAATTGGCAAAAATAAATATATAAACAAAAAAACCCTTCACTAAAATAACAGATGCAATGGAAATTTATGGAAAGATGTTTAAGGGGGAGCTTGCTTACCGAACAGAATCAAGAGAAAGGGATAAAGTGCAAAGCCTAAAGGAGACAGAAGGCTTAATTTACCAGAGAGGATTTAATCTTTAATTTATAACAGGAAAGATGGCAAACTGTAAGAACACAGCAGCATCATAGCCAGAATATCTAGGCTGAAGGACTTAGTATCTCCCAAGGGCACAACAGCTGTTCTAGCAAGACTAGTAAGGTATGGAGTGCAGCTCAGCTCAGCTGAAGGATCAACTCAGTGTGACTATTTTGGCTCCAATGTTCAAGCTAGTTCCACAGGAGATGGATGGGAGCTGGATGAGTATTGCACACTGTGGCATATAGGTATTGCTTAATATTTTCAAAAATTGCATCATTGTCACCAGACAAAGAAAGAGAAATGACATTTGCTGAAAATGGATGAAGCTGAGTTCACTAATCCTCTCTCAAATTAGAGGTTTAAAAAAAAAAAAGAAAAAGGCAAGCAATTATTGTGTAGAGGGCTGGTTCACAACAATATTCCCAAACTTGTCCCTATAATAATAACTACCAACGCCTTGCTGCACTTTGCATCTGTTCCAGTGTGAAGCTCAGTACAGAAAAACCTTCCTCTTGAGAACAATATCACAAGACAGAAGCAGCTGCTCTTGTTCCTTCAGCTCTCCCTCTTCATTTCTCCAGAGTCATGTCACTAAATTTCAAATTATAAGTTTACTTTATTAGTTTAGCTTTCTGTGGAGTTTAGGGAAGAGTTGATAGCAAGATTCCATACTGTAACATGTGAGAGGACAGCCCCAGAGCCGAGGCTCGGTTCTGCTTCTTTCCAACCTTAGAGATATTTAACCAATAAAATTAATTTGTCTCTTTAAAATGTAAAGTAAAAAGAAGATGTTTTGATTTTTTTCAGTAATCTACACTGGCAAAAATGGAGGGATGCTGTTTGTATGCTGATTTGTTTGGTGAAAAGCCAAGCTGCAGATAGTTTGGCCTGATGCCAGTATGAGTTGCTTAATTTCTTATTTTCCCCGAGTTCAATATAACCAAGATAGCTACTGGGTACCAGTGGCTGGGACAAAAACCAAAAAAAACCTGCATGCACAAGAGGTAAGTTAAGAGGGAGCAGACAAGTCGTCTTGCCATAGTTAGCACATCAGGCCTGATACGAGGTTTAACAGGAGAGCAACTGCGGGGTTCTGCACCTGGGCAAGAACAATCCTCATTATCAATACAGACTGGGGGATAAGTTGATAGAAACAGCCCCGTGGGAAAAGACTTGGGGATGCTGGTGGATGAGAAGCTGGACATGAGCAGACAGTGTGAGCTTGCAGCCCACAAGGCAAATGACGTCCTAGGCTGCATCAAAGGGTGCATTGCCAGCAGATCCAGAGAAGTGATTCTGCCACTTTGGTCTGCTCTGGTAAGACCTCACATGGAGTACTGCATCCAGGTCAGGAGCCCTCAATATAGGAGGGACATGGATCTGATGAAGTGGGTCCACATGAGTGCCACAGAAATTATCAGAGGGTTGGAGCACCTCTGCTTACAAAGGGAGAGAGCTGGGATTGTTCAGCCTGGAGAAGAGGAGGCTCTGGGGAGACCTAACAGCAGTCCTCCAGTACCTGAAGGGGACCTATGAGAAGGCTGGAGAGAGACAAAGGCCTGTGGTGATAGGACAAAGGAGAATGGCTTCAAACTAGAGAAAAACAGGTTTAGATTGGATGTTAGCAACAAGTTCTTTACCACAAGAGTGGTGGAACACTGGAAGAGGTTACCCAGGGAGGTGGTTGGAGCCCCTTGCCTGGAAATACTCAAAGTGAGGCTTGACAGGGCTCTGAGAAACCTGGTCTAGTTGAGGATGCCCCTGCTTGCTGCAGAGGGGATTGGTCTAGATCACCTTCAGAGATCCCTTCCAACCCAACCCATTCAATGATGCTATGATTATATATAGCATCAATAGTTAATTTTTGTGGATTTATGTCTTCAGTTATTTACACCTAGAAACAGGACATATTTATGTCTGTTACCATTTTTCCATTTATTTCTCAGCTAGAGTATTGTAAACCTAACAAAGCTACATATCCACAGAACAACAAAAACAAACACAGATTAATACTGTAACACACAATCAACTATCAGATTTGCAAATCTGGACTGCGAAACAAAACATTTATGGCAAAAAGTAACAACATAACTGCAAAGTCCCAGGCTGCTCTTCTAGGAGTGTCTGTTAAGGTCTCTTCCTCAGAGCTTCAAGGCAGACACATCAAGCCACAGTGTTAAGTGAGCCTCTGAAGAGGCTGAAGTACTTCAAAGCCAAATAGTAACAATTTATTTTAATAAAAACAAGAAATTTAATTTCATGAGACAGATTAGAGGAAATAGAAGAGAAAAAGAGTTCTCTCCAGCTTGGTCATTTCAAACTGGAGCAGGTCCTGCATAATGCGTGGGTTTGTCCTCTCTCCTGCAGTCTGACAAGCCACACCTTGCTGCATTTTTGGTTTTTATCCAGCTCTCTGAGTTGCAGGCTTTTAGCTCTTGTCGTGACTTTCTCATTTCCTTTTCACCTATCACACGCAGTGTTTTCCAAAATCTTCTGTTCCTGATTAAGTTAAATATTTTTTTCATGAGAAGACTCTCCCTTTTTCCTTTCGTGACAGTCCCAGGCTGAGAACTATAGGGTTAAAAATCCTCTGGGAACTAGAAGCTTCTTATTCAATCCCATAATTCTGCTGTCTCTTTATAAACTCGTGGCAAGGCCAGCTCCTCCTCCTTTCCTCCTCCTCCTGCCCTGTCTTGGGTGGGAGCTGCTTTTATCTGGACAAACATGTAAGCAGTAGGCCTGTTCTGGGGCCTCCAGAGGCTTCTGTTTAGGCCTCCTGGATGGCAGAGATGGCAGAGGAGGGGGAGGATTGGAGCACTGGGGATTATAGATTTAGTTTGGGGTTGGGGGAAGGTCCAAGGGGGTCACCATGGATGTTGCATCTGCTTCAGTAATTTCTGTATCTCTCTCTCCAAATATAATTCTGGTTTTTTTCACCAATTCATCTGACAGCTTCATTTCTGTTGGCTTTTTCTTTAAAAAACTCAACAATGGCCCAGTGCTACTAAAGGTACATAGCACAGAACACTAGAAACCAATCAAGAAAAGCATTACTCATCCCAAAAAGTCAAAGTGCAGAGAACAGACACAAGGTTTAACAATTTTAGATTCAGCCTTTACTCTTTGGCCACTAAGCTTATATAGAGAGTGCCTACATTATTGACTGGTATATGCACAAGGGGAGACAAACTGCAATTTGTTCTGCTGTAGTCTGCAGTGCTTCCAAGACCATGTCCTTTCACAGGAATGTGTCCAGAGAAAGGCGACAAAGCTGCTGAGAGGCCTGGAACACAAGCCCTATGAGGAGAGGCTGAGGGAGCTGGAGTTGTTTAGCCTGGAGAGGAGGAGGCTCAGAGCTGACCTCATTGCTGTCTACAACTACCTGAAGGGAGGATGCCGCCAAGCGGGGATCAGCCTCTTCTCACAGGCAACCAGCAACAGAAGAAGGGGACACAGTTCTCAAGTTGTGCTGGGGGAGGTATAGGCTGGATGTTAGGAGGAAGTTCTTCACAGAGACAGTGATCTGAAATTGTAATGGGCTGACCAGGGAGGTGGTGGAGTCGCCATCCCTGGAGGTGTGCAAGAAAAGACTGAATGAGGCACTTAGTGCCATGGTCTAGTTGACTTGATAGGGCTGGGTGATAGGTTGGACTGGATGATCTCAGAGTTTTCTTCCAACCTGGTTGATTCTATGATCTATGATTAACAAGTAATTAAGTTTAGACCCATCTTCAGTCCTCCATGAATAGCATGTAGGCATACAAATGAACTACTGGGGAACTTTGCATCCACATTGAAGGTATAGTGCTCTGGACAGTTCACTGTTAGCTTCAGACACAGCTGTGCCATGGTGCAGACTCATGGTGCATGCCCCGCATGGTGCAGCATGGGGGGCATGGGGATCCCAGTCAGACATGAGTGAAAGTTCACAGTAGTCAAAATCATGGAATCACAGAATGTCAGGGGCTGGAAGGGACCTCGAAAGATCATCTAGTCCACCCCTTCTGCCAGAGCAGGATCACCTATACCAGATCACACAGGAACGCATCCAGGTGGTTTTGAATATCTCCAGAGAGCAAAACTTCTGAGCAGCCTGTTCCAATATTCTGTCACCCTCACAGTGAAAAAAAATCTTCCTCATGTTTCCATGGAACTTCCAAAGCCTCAACTTCCAGCCATTGCCCCTTGTCATTTGGCATCACCAAGAAGAGCCTGGCTCCATCCTCTTGGCACTCATCCTTTATATATTTATAAACATTAATGAGGTCACCTCTCAGTTTCTTTTTCTGCAAGCTAAAGAGCCCCAGCTCTCTCAGCCTCTCTTGTAATTCGTCATAAGAGAGACATTTTGTTCCCTTTATCATCTTTGTGGCTCTACACTGGACTCTCTGAAGCAGCCCCATGTCCTTGTTGAATCAGTGGGGGGAGCCCAGAACTGGACACAGTACTCCAGATGTACTCACCAGGGCAAAGTAGAGGCAGAGAACCTCTCTCTACCTACTAGCCACACCCCTTTTCAGGATGTATAGCTCAAACAATAACTAAGCAGAATTAGGATCCTTAATGACAAGTTGCTAAGATACTAAATCCTGACATAAATTATCATCCAAAAGACAACAGTTGCTAAAACAGATGTCCCACAAAGGGCTGTCAGGTTGGGTACAATGCTACAGAAACAGAAGCGGTGCAGTTGAAAGGCAAAGACCAGTCAGCCTTTGGTAGCACAACAAGCTCCTGGCTAAACTGACAGCTCGTGGCTTGGACAAATTCACTCTGTGCTGGGTGAGGAACTGGCTGGAAGGCCAAGCCCAGAGAGTGGTGGTGAATGGTGCCACATCCAGTTGGCAGCTGTCACTAGTGGTGTTCCCTAGGGATCAGTGCTGGGCCCAGTCCTGTTCAATATCTTTATTGATGATCTGGATGAGTGGATTGAGTCCAGCATCAATAAGTTTGTGGATGACACCCAGCTAAGAGCAGGTGTTGATCTGTTGGAAGGTAGGAGAGCCCTGCAGAGGGACCTGGACAGGCTGGATGGGTGGGCAGAGGCCGATGGGATGAAATTTAACAAGGCCAAGTGCAGGGTTCCACACTTTGGCCACAACAACCCCGAGCAATGCTACAGGCTGGGGAAAGAGTGGCTGGAGAGCAGTCAGGAAGAAAGGGACCTGGGGGTACTGGTGGATAGTAGGCTGAAGATGAGCCAGCAGTGTGCCCAGGTGGCCAAGAGAGCCAATGGCATCCTGGCCTGGATCAGGAGCAGTGTGGCCAGCAGGACAAGGGAGGTTATTCTGCCCCTGTACTCAACACTGGTCAGGCCACACCTTGAGTACTGTGTCCAGTTCTGGGCTCCTCAATTCAAGAGAGATGTTGAGGTGCTGGAACGTGTCCAGAGAAGGGCAACAAAGCTGGTGAGGGGCCTGGAACACAAACCCTATGAGGAGAGGCTGAGTGAGCTGGGGTTGTTTAGCCTGGAGAAGAGGAGGCTCAGGGCAGACCTCATTGCTATCTACAACTACCTGAAGGGAGGTTGTAGCCAGGTGGAGGTTGGTCTCTTCTCCCAGGCAACCAACAACAGGACAAGGGGACACAGTCTCAAGTTGTGCCGGGGGAAGTATAGGCTGGATGTTAGGAGGAAGTTCTTGACAGAGAGAGTGATTGGCATTGGAATGCGCTGCCCAGGGAGGTGGTGGAGTCACCATCCCTGGGGGTGTTCAGGAAAAGACTGGATGAAGCTCTTAGTGCCATGGTCTAGGTGACTCGATAGGGATGGGTGATAGGTTGGACTGGATGATCTTGGAGGTCTCTTCCAACCTGGTTGATTCTATTCTATTCTATTCTATTCTATTCTAATACCTAAGAAGTTATTAATTGTGACTTGGTGCACTACATACGTGTTTCTTACTATATAATAGAAATAATATATTTTATCCTTGTGTTTCTTAAAAATTACAATTTACCAAGAAACTGCTACCAATATTTATTAAATTTAATTATAGAACCAATATATTATTTCCAGGAAAAGATGTCACCCATAAACATACACTCATATACAACTAAATATATTTCTTCATACAGGAAATGAAGTATTGTTTAACTAACAGTAATTGCTCTAAGTAACTGTCAAATTGTAACTACTACTGCCATCTCAGGTGGAATGGAAAAACTCATGTGTTTCTGCTAATAATTTACCTTATTAAAGTTACACTTTTGCATTTTACTTGGAAAAGAGGATGAAATAAATATAACGTTTTCTTTGCACAATAGAATCCAGGTGTCTAGATGTTCTTCTAGGTGTTTCTTCTCCTCCTTCACTTCTGGCAGGTTTGATTGGGGAGGAGAAGGCAGCACAAAAACTGATTTCCCCACCTCCACCCTGCAGGCTTGGAGAGGAAATGGCAGGAGCTTTCTTTCCACATGTGTATTGACCCCATGTGGAAGCCTGTGCTGGAATCAGGCTGGTGGTTGGCTGGGTTTTGTGCCCAGAATTAAAATGGCAAATGGACACTTTGGGTAGAAAAGCATAAATGGAGCAAGGGAGAAGGTGTGAGATGGTTCCCACCTTGAAAGAGTTGCCACCTTGACAGAGCTCCCGACAGGACAGGTTCCTGCCAATAACGGAATTCCCATTTTGGACTGTCTACGCTTTTGGGTGGCTCCTACCTTTTTACACAGTTCTCAGGTTTTGCACCATCCCTGCTTTTGGATGGTTCTCACCACTTTTGTACCATTCTGTGAAAACTTGCAAGCTTAGCAAGTCCTGGGCTCCATTTGAGAGAGCTGCTGGCAACACCTGGTCCCGGCTACTCTTGGACCACATCACAGCCAACTTCCTGGCTGTTATTCCAAACTGGGAAGACCATAGCAGTTTGGCTCTCCCCTGCCACTGCTGAGGCAGCATCACTTCCATGAATCCCTGTCTTGTGGAAGCCATGTCTCGAGAAACTTCTGAGTTTGGTGGCTCTGCCACATGGATACAGACTACTGGATACTCCTTGCAGTGTCAGAAGACAGTCAAGCAGCAGAAAAATCCAGCAAGGGATCATCATTGAATACCTATCTCATCTCTTTGTGTAAAGCCTGCTGTTGCCTTAATTCTCTGCTCAGCCTGATTGATAGTGGGGTAAAGCTGTGTTTACAGCTTAGCCTTTTCCATTTCTTGACTTCCTAAATCTCTAATTTTGTCTCTAACATCCTTTGAAGAATTCCCAAATAAATCAGAATCTATATATAGACCTAAACTAGTTTTGCATATAGTTTTAGGGCAGGGTTTTCAGGAAAATAAAATAATTCTATTTTTATAATTCCTGACTCAGCTACATTAATTCCCTGCCTCCACAACACTAGGATACCTCCAGCTTCCAAAAATCAAGGTGAGTAACACTTCAGCTGAGAATTACTATTCATACAAAGCTTAACTATGTGCAGCTGAAATCAATGTAACTCTTTGAACTATTGCTCTAATCATTTGAACAGTGAATCTCAACTTGTAGAAAAAAATATAAGATTAGTATAAGATGAATCACTAGTCCAACAACAAAAATAATAATAGCAAAAATAATAAGAATAGCCTTTGACAGTTTTAATTTTCTTACATCATTTCAGTTAGGACACAGCAAATCTATGACTCTATACAAATTTCTTCTTGATGTTTCTTCTGCACCCCCTTTAATTAAAGCTCCCATCTGCTGCATTACCTGAAATTTTAGTTACCAGGAAATAAGTGTTTACCAAGAAAACACTTAACGAGATGTGACACTGATGTGAGAGAGATGTGTAATAACCATAAGATCTCACTCAGTTTAAGAAGTTCAATTACCTGTATGTTCAAAATTCTACTATTCAGTTTCTTTGTCAGGTAATGTATTACATTGTTATCAGAAGGCATGTATTTGTGTGTCCTCTGAGCAAAACACATTTTTCATGTATCCATTATGTGACTGACATGAAAAACTGGATGGAAATTATGGTAAAGGGAAGATTGTTCACGTTATTGTAAATATTATGACAAAAAGAGTATCATCTAGACTTTAGGAAAGTGTGAAAGATGGGAAGTGTCCCAGATGGGAAGCAGTGATAGTGTGTAAGACATTTCTAACTCTACACCATTGATTCAAAGGCATCCACTCAGTACCGCTGACTTGTGAAGGTAAAATCAGAGACTCACTTTTATTTACATTATCTGAGGGATGTCTGTGAAATTGTCTCACATTCTGGATGCCATGACTGGATCCCTCTGGGGAATTTCAAACATCAAATGGTTGTTGTAATAACAGAGGTCAGACAACTTTTCTTCGTCAGATAGCACTTCACAATGTCACTGCAAACATCATTCCTGTGATATATGCGTGCATACACTATAGCACATTTTTTTCATACACATTCTCCCTCAATGTCCTTATTTACATGATCTTTTAAAGACGTGCAAAAATACTGTTCTGTGAATTCTTCTGTGGAGTTTTATGCCTCAACAGACAAGCAGTATTCTTATTCCATGAAGTAAAGGTAGTTTACAGAAGAGTGCACAATGAGCTTCACCAGCCCAGCAGTGCTATCTACACAAGTTTTGAGCATGGCAACAAATTTCACTGTGCATATTTGTGGCAGGGTACACCCAAGTCCCTGCCCCACCAGGCATTTGAACAGGGCATGAAACTGTTTTCCTCCCTCCCCACATCTCCAGCTCTGGGGGTTTGGAATGTGGAAAGAAGTAGGCGCAAAGTTCCTTCCCCCACCCCCACAGGCTTGAATGGAGAAGAGCAAATTGCCCCAGCATATATATATGACAACTGGACACATTGTCTAGTCTGACCTTGAGTGAGATCTTGAGGAGCATCTGGAAGAATGGTGATGAGAAAGTGCATGGTCCCCACTTTCGGACCACTGCACCCTGACTTCCTGCTACAGGGACATGCATCTGTCATAAATCACCGCCACTTGTGGGAACACTGCCAAACAGCCTGGCTATTGCCTACATTACCCCATGATCTTTGCCTGTGGAGGACACGCCTACAGTCATTTTGGACTTTGGTGGGTTTACTCACATTGGATGCATGCCACGTTGATCCACTGCTGGATTACAATGTGCAGTTCCAGATACTGCCACAATAGACACTGTTACAGAGGAGCCAAGGGACCATCTCTAAATTCCTGCTCCATCTCCTTGAGTAGCACAGATTTTCCTAGGTCTCCAGGCTACCTTTTATTTGTAAGTGTCATGAAGGGGGATTCTGCTGCTTACACCGATTGTGGCAGAGGGGAGAAATTATTTGGTGCAAGATGATATTCTATAAAAGTATATATTTATTAACTTCAATATTCTGAACTCTCACCACCCCCAAGCACTGAATTTAATATTAATATTTGTTCTTACACGGTTATGGAAGACATTCTAGGAATGATATCAAACAGTAACTGTTATTATCTAGCAAACATTCAAACTATAAACAGGGAGAGGAATTTCCCCATGGCAAATACCACTTGGGGTCAATATGCTGTTTGCCCAGTAGATGGGCCCAAGGAGCTCTTTCTGCTCTATGGTAGAAGGCAGTAGAGAATTACAAAGGCTTTAAAGCATTTACTCACAAATTCTTATTAATTATCAATCACCCTCTGGGGCTACGTCACAGAGTATATGAATGTCCAATCTTCAGGGGACTCTGACTGTGGACACTGAGGCTATGGGATCCTTGTGGCTTCAGGGAAAAGGATGCAGACATGCAGACATCTCTGACCTTGTTCTCCTGGCTTCTTCTGGATGCTTTGTCCAGGGATTCTTAGGCAGAGCCTTCAGGTGCAGAAGCAGGATGCTGTGTAGTCTCATCAGAGTGTCACGCTGGCCACACAGGCCAATCGCATGCAGACAAGTGGGTCTGCTCCTGGTAACTTCGCTGCAGTGGAGCCTACCAGGCAGTGATAAGGCAGTGGGCGTGCAATAGGGTGCATGGCTGCATGGGAGACTGAGCTCCGTAGAGGCAGGCAATACAGGATCTAGTCCTGGTAACTCAACGCAGTAGCGTGCAGGT
Organism: Tricholaema leucomelas; assembly: GCA_013400475.1. Taxonomy (NCBI): domain Eukaryota; kingdom Metazoa; phylum Chordata; class Aves; order Piciformes; family Lybiidae; genus Tricholaema lacrymosa; species Tricholaema leucomelas. The sequence goes on along the minus strand of WAAF01004134.1, from coordinate 35,638 downwards.
GTGCACAGCTGGCTGGGAACCTGTGGGAGATTCTGTCTCCATAGAGAAAGGTAGATGCACTGCGGGTGAGCACTGTGGGTGAGCAGTCAGGCAGGCAAGCAGGCATAAGCAGAAGGCAGTGTGGGTGAGCCCAAGCACTTTGTTTACCTGTGTACCTCTATTTATCAAATGTGGGCTGAGATTATGGCCCCTTGGCCACAAAAATGACCAATCAGGTTTGGCAGTTAGCCAAACCATACCATAATAGGAGAGAGCCACAGACCTGGACCTCCCAAATATGGGGATAGCATTTGCCTTGCACCTGGGTGGATCATAAGCTAGGCACATGGGCTTATACAACCATGTTACACAACCAGGAGCCCTGGGCAGGCCAAACTTTATGGCATCAGGCCCATTGTGTTTCTTTGAGCTTCTTTATGTGTTTACCTCTGGTTTGGGCAGAAAAACATGTCCAGACAGGGCAAGGCATGAATAAGCCTATTTGGGCCTATGGGCCCTCCACGACAGTAAGTAGAGCAAAGCTGTTTCGTGGCAAACCTTTTCCAATTTTCTGTTTTTCCTAAATTACTAAATTGCCTATAAGCATCCTTATGAAGATTTTCCTGAAGTAATTAGAACCCAAATTTAACTAGTTTGTATATAGCTTGTGGATGGGGATTTTCAGAAATAAAATAACTACATAGTTAATGATTCCTGCCTTGTTAATTGCCACAATTAAATCAATATTCAGTATCCAGTTCACCAAAACACACGAACAGTTCAATGTAAAACCATTTTTCTCATACATCAAGTACAAGAGTACCTGTTTGAACCAGTTTCCAAACCGAATTATTATTTATCTGAATGAAAAGCACAGGTGTTTTTTGAAGGAAAAGAAACCATAAAGCCACAGAATGCACTGGGTTGGAGGACACCTCTAGTGGTCATCTAGTCCAAACCCTGTGCAATAAGGAGGAACATCTGCACCTGGATCACATTTCTCAGAGCTCCATCAAGTATGACATTGAATGGCTCTGGGGATGGGGGCTTCATGACCTTCCTGGGCAACTTGTTCCAGTGTTCCACCACCCTTATAGTCCAGTCTAAATCTACCCTATTCTAGTTTAAAACCATTGCCCCCTGTCATATTTCCACATGCACTTGTGAACAGTCCCTCCTCACCTTTATTACAGGCCACCTTCAGGTGTTGGAAAGCCTCTATGGGTCCTCAGAGCCTTCTCCAGATTGAACAACTTCAGTCCTCTCAATCTGTCTTCCTAGGAGAGGTGCTCTAGTGCTCAGATCACTTTTGGGACCTTCCTCTGAACCCTCTCCATCCAGCTGTGAAGAGTGGATCTTTCCCTCAATAACTTATTGTAAACCTACCTTCAAGAGAGTAAATTCACTACAACTCATAATTTGGAAAGTCAGAAAAATGAAATTTTAGTTTTACAGTTAAACTAAATATAACAGTATAGACAGAATAAACTATTACACAACATAGTAAACTTACTGAAGACGAGGATAGGGTAAAGCAGTGGTGAAGCAGCAAAGCAGCAGCCAAAACAGCGGTGGGGGAAGAAAGCAGCTGGCACAGCAAAAGTGGCAGAAGCAGCAAAGGGCAAGATACAAACTATGCTTCCAGACATAAAGTTTCAATGCTCCAATGAAATTTTCTAACCAGATACCATTTTCAGTTAAAAATTTTGGAAATAGTGCTCTCAAGCCCCTGTGAATATCATGAAAAATAGATAACTGAAAAAGACAGACATATATATCACCACCGTCAAGGGGAAGAGGACAGCATGATTTCTAACCTTTTTCAACATCAAATAATTTGCCCAAGATAGTAGTACAATCAGTGCTACCTGGTCTCCAATATGTTTTTATCTCATGATGGACTAGCACTATCTTCAATGTAATGGAGGTATATGACAGGAGGTCAGCTCTTCTTAGCAACAGAATCCAAAACAGAGAGCTGTTGAGTGTTCTTTGACTGTGACAAAAACTTTGCTGAGTTTATGCCATTTATTATGCACCAGAGCATATGTGCTTAAGTTGTGTTTATGGTGGTAGAACTCATTGTGGTGGAGTCTAGAGGTTCTAATAAAGTGGCAATGCAGACTGAAGCTCGATTTCCATAAAGCATTGATAGCATTTCTCTCATTCTGACATTCTTTCCCTCCTTTCTTCCAGGTGAAGTATCAGATGTTTAATAAAGCATGAGCTCATCTTCAATCATTGTACAGTTGAGTTAAATTTGTCATTCAGCTAGAAGAGAAATCCACAAGAACTTCTACCAGTTATAGTTGCTTTCTTAGGAAAAAAAAAAAAAAAGACGTTTACAAAGAGCAGAGCATCAAGTGTTCAAATCATTATGTATTAAATAATTTATAGCATCCTAACATTCAGAATGATGGAAATGTTACACTAAGAATTCAGAAACACCTCTGTACAAAAATTCAAGTGATGTTGAGCTGAGACATAACCCCTGAGGTCTCTGAGGCTGTCTTTGACATAATACATAAATAATTTTGCCAATTGATTTTTTAAATATATTTTATACACTTTTGCTTACTCTAATTTTTGACATCATATTCTTTGTTCCTATCATATTTCTTGTTAGCAATATGGTGGGTGGCAGAACAAATCTATCTTGTTCTATCATATTCTTCAACGTAAGGGCTGTGTAAGAAAGATGTTTCTTCTTTTCAGAAAAATGTAATTCCTATGTTAAATGAAGATCCCAAAATTTCTGAGGATTTGCATTTTTCATCCTAGAAATAAAGCCCACAAAAAACAATCACTCAGTTTAAAGGATGTTGTCTATTAACTCCATTAATCTCTTTGTAAATTGAAGACATTGGTCCATGTAGATCCAGAATATCTTCTCATCTCTGCACTCTTTTTTTATCAGCTTAACACTACTAACAACATTAAAATCACATGGTTAAAATGAGGGGGGGGGGGAATCAAGTCTAGATGATCCTATATCGGTTTGATATTATTCTTCCACTAATAGTCTGAAAACAGTTTGAGAATTCTGAGAGTTCTGTGGTTAATTCAGCTGTTTAAGGAAAGTAGCCTCATTGTTTTTAATGTATTACAAAATTAATATTCTTCGTATCTAGATATGATGGACACTTATCATCTTACCAAGCTACCTCTGACTTCTGAAAGATGTGACAGTTCAAGTAAAACATTCCGAAGTTGTCAAAATTCTGAATTGCAGAGAATTCCATTAACTTTTGTCTGGCTTGTTTTTCTTTTCCCTTTTATTTTCAACAGCCACTAATAGCAAAAATTAGAAAACAAAACAGAAGCTTGTTCTCTGAATGTATTTGACCTGATACAGAGTTGGAGAGCACTTAAATCCTGGTATTTCCTAAAAAATTCTGGGTCAGATTTCTACCTAATTTAAACTGACATTGGAAGGGCACATAACTGCGCAAAACAGTAAGAGGAAAAGAGATATTTCAACAACTGGACAAAGTAATTTACACATCCTAAAGCAATCTGCAAACTTACTTCTCTATTACAAGTCATATCTGCCCATCATAAAAGGAAAGTATTTGCCAAGTATGACTTCTTTCATCACTTTTACAACACAGACAAATTAATAGGGTCGTGACCTGTGTTTAACAACTTGTTTTTCTGTTTATTTCTGGAAGGCTGAAATCAGGAGCATAGTGAAGATTCACTATGTGAAGTGGCAGTGGGGAAAGTACTTTGTGATTGGAATTTAAAAATAAAAAACAGTAAAATGGAATCTAAATAGACTAATCAAAAATGGAAATAGTTTTCCTAGGCAGTGTGTTTCCCAGGGGCACTATTGTGATACAACACCATAATTCTATGTAGTAAATTGTAGAGTTTCTGCAAGAAACTTCCAGACAAAGGACGCAGTATTCTGGTACATTCCACAGAAGGCAATGACTTAAGACATTCACAGATTCAGTGCCTAAAATAAAATTTAGCAGTTCTCTCATTTTTGTATGTCAGTAGAAAACATCTATTAGCAAATCCCTATGCAAATCCCAGCTATGCAATAGCACAAAGTAGATTTCACAGTGTGTATCTCCTACATAATTACAAAAATTAAATGTATTTTAAATCAAAAATGTTTGTCATCAGTCTTGGAGTTGGTAATCCACTATAAAAAATAAGTTCTAGACCTGTCTTTGCTGTGAAAATGCTGGGGCTAAACACATTTTTGAGTAAGAAATGTTTCTTTCACATAAAGATTATGTGGATATAGCCTTCACCAAACTATGTTGTTTTGAGGCGCAGCACTGAGCAATGAACTCCTCCACTGGACATGATAGCACCAAAGGCAGGGGGGAAAAGCAATGCATTTCTAAACTGTATGTAATCACATGGTATCTCATAAGCCAACCTTTTCTACTAACTAATGTTACCTCACTTAAGCAAAGGCCCAAAGAGTCTACTGAGGAGGTTTATGCTACAATTTGCATGCAGCCCAGAAATCAGAAAAAAAATATGAAACTCATGTGTAATGGAAAACAATAACAGGTTATGAATTATTAATATTAATTTATGTTTTTTTAAATTGGGAAAATTCCCTGAGATTCTTTGGATTTTCCATCGGCAGGAAGTAGTTGCACAGAATTAAACAGTTTAAACAATCAGACCTTGGAAAAATAGTAACACAATGTTATGGAGGCAGGGAATTAATGTGGCTGAGTCAGGAATTTATATAAAAAATAGAGTTATTTTATTTCCCCAAAAACCTGCCCCCAAAACTATATACAGAAATTAATTTAATTAGCAGGTTCTTAGTTGGTTGAGAAGATCTACACGGATGCCACAGGTAGACTTGACTATTTTAGAAGTCAGAAGTTGGAAAAGTCTTGAGCTATTAAATATAGTGTTCCCCCACTATCAATATAAGGCTGAGCCAAAGCTACTCACAGCAGAATCAGGCTGGCTTGAATGGAAGGGCGGTCCAAACGCTTGTCCCTGCGGGTCTTTCAGAAGCCTCCAAGGGTTGTTAAGAGCTATAAAGCTGCATAAAGGAGGTGCTTAAGGTGAAGCAGTCCTTCGGAGCTTGTCTTCAGAGCATCAGGGGCTCTGTGTGTAGAAGCTATCCAGGCAGGGGGACAACTCCAAGGCAGGAACAAACTCCAAGGCAGGAACGAACTCCAAGGCAGGAACACCCCAAGGTGGGAACCCCAAAGCGGGAAGTCCCCCCAGTATTTATACCCTTCCTAGACAAAGAGCTGAGTTACCACTTCCTAGGCACAAAGAGCACAGCCAATCCCCAGCCAAGTCCAGCACAGGCCTGGCACGTGGTACCCCTGGTGCCAGAAGGGTCCCTTGCTCACCCCCTTCACACCTGCAGGGCAGGGGTGGGGAACAGGTCTTTTTGTGCCTTTTTGTCTCCCATTCAAACCACAGAGGGAGCGGAATTTTGGGCTACACAGGACCCCAGGACACACAAAACCATGAAAAAACTCTAACTACTCTTACGGAGTCTTGGCATTCACTCCAGTGTATGTACTCACAACACTTTTTGGTCCCTAAGTCTCCTGTATCAAAGATGTTTTCAAACTTGCGATAATGATTCCAGGGTAAAATACAAAATATTCCAGGCAGAGGGAAGAGATACTGCTGAGCTGCTAGTGTGAGCTGCATACACGTGGCGTATTTGATTCCTGGCTAACGAGCCGCAAATGAAGAATGGCAAAGAGGCTCAGTGTAGAAAGGCTGAATGCAGAAAAGCATGGTTTCTAAGTCATCCCCCTTTAAATACTTCATTTTGAAAATCAAATAGGCCAATAGGCACTAACACCATTGTCCTGGCCAGTGAATTCAAAGCTTTGTGCCTCATTTGACCACACAAGCATGTTGAAAAGCAGCACAAGTCACCTGACACACGGTGCTAAATCCTTAGTCCTCAAGGCTTTGGTCATCTGATTCAACCTCCCAGACTCACAACAGGAGGAGGAGAGCAAGGGTTAAACCAGCCTGGCATGATTTATGTCCTATCAGGACATCATGATGCATCAGTGTAGCACAGTGAACCAAGGTGAGCTCTTTGTCTGATCCGTGTCTTGATCCACTTATGTAATTGGAATTCAGGAGTATCAGATATAAACAGCTTTGGCAGGTCTGGATTGAAACAGAGACCCACTGCATGGTGGCTCTTGTTACATTCTCACTCACAAGAGCAAGTGGGAATAGACTAGACATAGAAAGGGTACTCCAACACAAACTTTGCCATCTTTTTGGCCAAGGCGAGGATCAGCATGATCACCTGACATGCAGAAAGAGTAGCTACACTGCCACATCACTACTAAGAGCCATCTCAGTCATGTAGCTGTCTCTGTAGTAAAAGCAATCCCAAATGTAATATACTCCTGTTCTGAACTAGAGTCTCCAGGATTCTATCTACTTCTAGATTAAAAAAAAAAAAAAAAAAAAAAAAAAAAAAAAAAAAAAAANAAAAAAAAAAAAAAAAAAAAAAAGAAGATGAAGAAGAAGAAAGAAGAAGAAACCAGTCTTCAGAGTTTGATGCTTTACGGTACAAAAATATCAGCACCTCTCTCGTTTTGCCAATCCACCTTTGTAGATGGGATCCTCTTCCTTCACTTTTCCTAAAAGAGACCTCCTATCATGATATAATTCATAGCCAGCAGCATTTTAGTACTCCAAGTTCTGGAGACGTCACTATTTTTCTTTCCCCTGTTTCCTGCTGTTTGCAGATGGCATTCTACACTGGCATTGTGTCTGAAGTTTACACAGTTAGACCTATACAACAATTACGTGTATACAAAGGCCCCAAGGTGAGAAAGAACAGGTTTAGCAGTGTTTGTAAGGAACTGTCCAAAACTCTCCCTTTACAAAATTAAATTAAATATATTCTGATTGACATAATCCTGACAAATTTCCACCACTAAATCTTATATACTGAAAATGACCAGGGCTTCATATTTTGAGACATTCAAATCATAACATGTTGAGGTCACCTGATCCATTGATAACAGTGTGCATCTACCTGATAATTTGACTGTATAAATACCACTTAGTAAGGCTGCTTGTTTTCATTGGTGCAAGAAAGTCAAAACTGTCCCACAAGCAAACGTGGATGGAGCAAGGCTTTTCTGGGAAGAATGTGGCTGAATTATTGTATTCTGTAATTTTAAAATAAAAAAGTAAAGAGTGATTAATTACACTGGAAAATCACTAGTCTGCACTTAATTTCAATCAAATTTTCAATGTCAGATATAACTAAGGATGTGTGAAACTCATATATCAGATAGCTCTACAAAATGAATATAAACTTACAATAGCAAGTTCCCATTTATATTATTTGACTGTGGATTATAAACAAGTGCAACAAAATTTAAAGTAATTAATAAATCTCTTATTGTGGTTCCACAAAATGAATGGCTTCTTCCAGTATCAAGAGCTATTCAAGGCTATCCCCAAAATGACAAAAATGGAAGACTCTGCAAAATGGATTTTAATTATTCAAATTCAACAATTTTTATACTATTAAAAAAAAAACAAACCATTTTGACATACCACATGTGGGCTTTTCCCACTGCTATATAACATACAGTTAAAATAGAAAGATTTTCTAGTGGAATAGCAAGGTTTGGAGTTTTTTTTTTTTTCTTTGACCATTGCTTGCCACTATAGTCAAATCTTAAATGGAAAAAGTATTCATTTCTATATTTTGCTTAAGCTGATATTTATGGAGTTCATTTCTGCTGAAGATATTTGATATGGCTAAAATACATTTAAACTTGTAACATATTCTCTCATGGAAACCTTCATGTTTAGTTTTTTGCTAATCTCAGTGATTTTTCTTTTCCTAGCCTTCCTTTCTTCCCCAAATGCTCTGATCCTTGGAATGTGTTTTCCAGAAAAATAGTGTATATAAACAGAAATCAAATCAAGCTTTCAGACCCTATGTGGCTTTAGAAATCTCTATGGATTTTTGTGGTTCTAAACAATACAAAAGGACTTCATTCTACTCTGAAATTAAGAGGTTTCAGGGAAATTTTTAAAGGAACAATGACAATAACCAATGAAAATGTTTTACTCAGTCTCATGCTGTGCTTTTTGTATTTTCTAGTCCTCAAATACCTTTTATTACTAAGTTACCTTCCACTTAAATGGCAGTAATTGAAATACTGTTGTGCCATGCTTAACATTTTATCAAATTGCAAGTGGTCATTAAAACTCAGTGGTTTTAGAATAACCTTGAAGGTGCTCTACATTAACCCTGGTGGTAGCAAGCCAATGCTCAAGATCAGGAATAAATTTAACATCTCCGTTTACACACAGTTATTCCCCATATGTGCTCTGGATTTGAAGGTGTAGGAATATCACACTGTTGAATGCACCTCTGCAGGATTTTGACACATCTCTAGACCTCTTAGCTTACAACAAAACCATTGTGAGTAACTGCCTACAGAAAGACTGACAGAAGCACACTTTATGGTGATTGGTAAAGACAAGGCTGGTATATTTTGCAAAAGCTCTTCATTTTTAATGAGCTATTCACTTTCAGCACTCATTTTGTTTAATAGCTTAGCCCACTAACACTCTCTTCTCTCCGGTAGTGAATTACTTTCAGAAATAATAGGGAATTTTAAGCATCATCATGTTGCTGGTATTGTTGCTTGAAAATATGGGTCACCATCACCTCATCACCCCATCCTGGATTCCTCATTAGTGGCACTCTGTATGGAAAACCTCTAAAGATCATTACCACTGTAGTCTAAAGCCAATGTGCCAGCGTAATGAAAAACAATTCATCAGTTCCCTATGCTCTGTTAGTTGTGTTTGCCATAAATGAGTTGTGGAGATTTGGAGTGAATGATCCGTATCATATTGAACTGTCCTTTTTATTGCTGACAATTGAAGGTGACTGAAAAGCTGGGTCAGTGTCAGACTGTATCTAATTGGAAACCTTTCCTCATTAATGTTCAATGTTGACTTGTATTAGTTGATGAAATTAGGGCCACAGTGGAATGGATTTTATTACACAGAATGAGCTGGTTGAACTCTCTTCAATTTCAATAGTTTTTAACCCCACCTCTAGTTACTGACAAAGGAATCTAAAAGCAAGGAGTTGTGAGTTATGCAGGATTAAAAGGAAATCGAGTAAAAGTGTCAGTGCTGCTCAGGAAATTGAAACTGCATGCATATTTACTTCAGCAATTCTGTTGTGTGAATAGATTCCTTACAAATCATCTGGAGTTATTTTGTGAGTTTGAATCAGGATATAAATTTTTCCTAGGTAAAATGAAAATGGCATTTTTTTCCATGGTTTAGATAGTCAGTTTTGCACTAAGAGAAATATATAACATTCTCTTGAAAATACCCCCAATCCCAAATAACCTGTTTTCTTGTTTACCAGCTGTTGCAAGAAACTGTTAATTGAAGTAAACTGGGAGAAATCTGTAACATTAGAAATGTTAAATATAACTGTGTATATCTACAGAAATTGCACAGTTTTGTTCAATATATTAATCAGAAACTTGGATGAAGGAACAAATTGCACTCACAGCAAGTTTGCTGATAATATGAAACTGGGAGGAGTGGCTGACACACCAGGAGGCCGTGCTGCCATTCAGTAAGATTCAGACAATCTGGAGAACAGAGAAAAACATTATGAAGTACAATAACATCAAGTGTAGACTTCTGCACCTGGGGAAGAGTGTGTCAGTACATGCTAGGGGTTGATTTACTGGAAAGCAGGTCTGCAAAGGAGTACTTGAGAGTGCTGGTGGACAAGTTCATCACAAGCCATCAATTGTCAAGAAGGCCAAAGATATTCTGGGATTCATTCAGAAAAGCATGACCATCAGGTTGAGGAGGGTTCTCTTTATCTTCCTCTCTGCATTGCTGAAGCCACAGCTGGAGTATTGTGTCCAGTTCTGGGCACCCCAGTTCAAGAGAGACAGGGAACTGATGGAGAGGGTCCAACAGACGGACAAAAGTATGCTCAGGGGACTGGAGCACCTCTCTTATGAAGAGACGCTGAGACACTCAGGGCTGTTTAGCCTGAAAAAGAGAAGTCTGAGGGAGTATTTACTGATGCTTATAAATACCTAGTGAGTGGAGGTCATAAGGAAGGAGTTAGGCTCTGTTCAGTGGTGGCTAGTGATAGGACAATCATATAAACTAGGAAACAGGAGATACCATTTGAACTTAAGAAGAACCTTCTTTACTGTAAGGGCAGTAGAGCACTGGAACAGGCTTCTCAGAGAATTTGCAGAATTTCCTGGTTTGTAGACTTAAGAAACTTTCCTGAACACATTCCTCTGCAACTATCTCTAGGTGCACCTGCATTAGCAGGGCAGATGGACCAGATGATCTCCAGAGACCCTCTCCACCCTCTACCTTTCCATGATTCTGTGATTCTGTAAAATTTAATACATAAGGGATATCTTGCTCTCAGACCTTTACAGCATATCCTTAAAGCCTGTAAGTCACTGCTAATTACAGACAAACATTCAGAACATACTGGAATTTATATTTTTAAGATAAAACCTGAAAAGAGAAAGGGCTTTCTTTCCAAGCCACTTGTATCAATACATCATAGGCTTTTTCACTTCTATAAAACTTTGACTTTTTGTGTCAGATATCTTTCCAAAAATAATTTAAAAAATAAAATAAAGCAAGTGGACCAAAAATTTCATTTAGTTCTGTATCTCAAAGGCATTCCAGAACCATCACACGAATGCCTTCAGGACTATGATCTCAGAAAATGTTCTTCTGAACAAAGAATTCTACTATTTTCTTTCAGCTCTCAAAAACTGCTCTCTGATTCAAACAGGACCCTGAGCTGTTTTGTCATGGTCTCCTCTTTATCAAGAGACCATGACAAAACTGTCTTCTCCTGAAGAGGAGATCAGCTTCAATAGGTCTTGTAGTTATGCTAATGTATAATCAGAAACAATTTATAATCATAAATGCCATAAAGAGCATGCAGAAAATTAAGTGTACAGTGACAACTACAGAAATAGGTTAATAACAGAGCAATATCAAATGTTCTAATGTTCTGTAGCAGTATAAAATAATACCACAATTATGCATTGTCTTAGTGTGTTGTTTCAATGTTTATCCTGGTCACATTTTCCTTATGCTTGTTTAAAAAAAAAAAAAAAGTTATTAACTTTTGGTATTTTAGTGCACATGTTTACATGTTTTTAATTAAACAGAACTCTCATGGGTATTACTGGACAAATAGTAGTAGGCATTTTTTCATCCATTATCCTATCTCTAAGATGAAAACCCAGAAATTTTCTCAGTGTTGAAGGAAATCTGCATTTATTTATTATCTCATTTTCTGGGATGACATTATCACACGTTATGCTTAGCTATAAATAGACGGGATAATTTCCAGTTGTTGCAAATTACATAATACAATCACTTTCAACTCATTTTTTCCTATTCATACATCTTGAAAATAGACTTCATACTAGTGTCTATTTTGCTCTTCATTCTGGTGATACTGGAGTTGAATGGCCACATTTCGATATCCTGTATTTTTTTCTCTGATTTTATTATGAAAGATTATAGACGAATTATATGTCCCAGCTTGTAGAGAACTTTTTTAGCTCAACATAAAGTGGCAGAATAATAATGTCTATCCCCTCCCAGCCACTATCTGGAGTGTGATGAATATCTTTCAATATCAAGATGGTGTTTGCAAATTAACCTTGTTGCAAAGATTTTTTTTTACTCTCTCAATGTCCACAAGGTATTCAAAACAACTCTAGTGCCATTTAAATTCTGATAGAAACAGGGAGAAAGTGAAAGAAGAAGAAGAGTAAAAATAAACCTGAATCTCATGTGGGTGCTTGATGGAAAGATCTGAGGTGAGAATAAACAATTGTCAGGAGAGGAGGAAATATAGTTCTTTGCTTACAAAAAGAAGGTGACAGCCAAGGAAGAAACACTGCCTTTACTAAGAACAGCAGTTAATTAAAAGCATTGCTTTGAAAAATGCAGGTACAAACATACCTGTTTTGATTCTTTCTACTTTTCAAATTATCCCAGCCTTCATTTATGACTATAACTGATTTTCACACACACGAAGTGCCTTGCTCAAATCTGTTACTAATCTCTCTGTTTTCTGCTGACCAGATGGAAAATATTTACTAAGAACATTCAAGACAGAAACCCAACACCTTCCAAACACAGGTAGCTCCTGGTTAAACTCACATAGTTTTTTTTCCCAAACTGTCTTTTGATGACCTTCCTTGTGAGGTTTCAAGCATTGTATAAGAAAAGCTGCACACAATTTGTTGGTAACAGACTTGAAATTCATAATGGACACCTTGTTTGGCTGCATTATAATGCAGTAACATTCATCTAACAAACAAAAACATTTTAATGAATGCACTCTTAATTATAATAATTTGGAAGAGAAGGACATCATTGTCCTGGAGGTCCCGTGTACCCCAGAAATTTCCTCTCCCTCTGTGGTTTGAATGGGAGAGGAAAAAAGGCGTGAACAGACCTGTTTCTCCCTCCCTGCCCTGCAGGCATGAAGGGGAGAACAGGGGGGACCCTTACGGCACAAGGAGTGCCCCGTGCCGGGCCCACGCTGCACTCGGCTGAGGATTGGCTGTGTGCTTTTCGCGCCTAGGAAGTGGTAACTCTGCTCTTTGTCTGAGAAAGGGTATAAATATCGAGGGGTTCCCACCTTGGGGTGCTCTGCCGTGGAGTTAGTCCCCCCCCACCTGNTATTGTGTAGATATTCTCAAACAACCAAGAAAGAACCTGCTAATTAAATATAAATTATCTTCTGTATATAGTTTTGAGGGCGGGTTTTGGGAAAATAAAATAACTCTATTTTTATAAATTCCTGACTCGGCCAAATTAATTCCTGCCTCCATAACAATCATCCAAAACTGAAGGGAGAAGGTAGTTCAACGCAATTTGTGACTTTGTAGTTTCCTTTCAAGTTAGTGTAGGCAGTTGGACTTAATGATCTTACAGACATTCTATCACCTGAATGATTCTGTAATCCTATTATTCCTATCTACAGTTTCTGGTTTGTTGGGTGTTTATGATAAATTTTCTGCTTTATGCTTTCATTGTGATTAGATTTTTTTAATTGGCATTACAGTTTCTAGTATTTCACACTTAGAAATACTGTTTCTCAGTCACTAAGTTTCAGGGGAAAAGACATACATCAAATTTCCACCTATGGATGTTTGTAGAAAACGAGTGGAAAGTAGAGAACAGAAATAGTTCTCTCCAATCTCAAAATACCTGTGAGAAAGAAAAACACCTCACACACGACTCTACTAAGCTGTTACAATCTTAAATCTCTCCACTGCAAAACATTCACAATAACATGTTGTGGCGGAGGGGGATTCTGCCACCTACGTCGGTTTGTGGCGAAGGGGGGAAATTAATTGGTCCAAGATAATATGTATAAAAATATATATATTTATTAATTTCAATATTCTGAACTCTCGGCACCCCCAACCACTGTATATTAATATAAAAATGGATCTTATACGGTTATGAAAGACCTTATGGGATTAATAACACATTATAACTTATTATATTACATTCAACTATAAACAGAGAGAGTTTTCCCCATGGCTCAATGCCGCTTGGGGTCAATATACTATTTGTCCAGCAGGGTGGGCTGACACTCTTTCTGCTCTATGGCAGGAGGTTATAGGAATTATAGATAGTACAGAGGTATGAAAGCATTTACAATTCTGATTACTTATCAATAATCATTAATCACCCTCTGGGGCTATGTCACAGTGAACCCTCCCGGCTTTAGGAGAAATGAATAATCCTCCCAGCTTCTGGGGAGAGGATGCAATCTTCCCAGCTATCTGGGGAAATGAATAGTCTCTGACCTTGTTCTCCTGGCCAAGGATGCAATCTCTGCCTGTGTCTTCTGTCTCCTTCTGGATGCTTTGTCCAGAGACTGGTCCAGGGACTGTTGGCAGGACCTCAGGTGCAGGAGAAGAATGACGTGCAGTCTAGAGCACGGTACTCACGCTGGCTGGCAGGCTGATTGCGTGCAAGGTCTGCTCCTGGCAACTCAGCAGCAATGGTGTCCCCCAGACAATGAAGGCAGCAGGCGTGCGAGGTGTGCACAGCTGGCTGAGGAGTCTGAGATCCACAAATATACAGGCAATGCAGGATCAAATCCTGATTAACTCACTACAGCTGGCCGAGAGATTCTGTCTCTGTAATAACAGCATAAGAAAGTAGGCCTAAGCAAAGGCTGGTGAGTCCAAATCTAATAATAATAAGGTGTGCCTGAATGTGAGCAGGGGGGGGCCCAAGCACGAGGCCTGAGCATGAGTGTGAGCACGCTGGTGAAGCAAGAGTGAAAGCAGGTGAAGTTACTGCAATGGAGTCAGAGCAGAAGCATGCAGAAGCACGCAGAACCAGAAGCACGCAGAAGCACGTGGTTTACCTGTGTGCTTCTATTTATGAACTGTGGGCCTGAGATTAATAGCCCTTTGGCCATTACTATGACCAGTCAGGGTTTGGCAGGCAGCCAAACAATACCATAATAGGCTAAAGCCACTTGCCTGGTACCTCCAAATATGGGGAGAGCATAGGTGGGCCACACGCTGACAGCGTGGGCTCATGCAACATATTTACAACCAGCTTATATAACTTGTTTACAACCTGGACTTTAGGCAGGCCAGACTTTCTGGCACCAGGCCTATTGTGTCCCTTTTGTGCTTGTTTACCCCTTTAATGTGTTTACCCCTAGTTTGGGCTTGTTTACCCCAGGTTTGGGGAGGAAAACATATCCAGACAAGGCAGGGCCTATGTAAACCTATTTAGGCCTGTGAGCCTCCACTACACATGTATGTTAAACTAACATGTTGCTTTCTCAGCATAGAGTATACTATTCATAAGATTTTGCTAATTTCTTCCTAGAGGTACTTTCTTCTTCCTTTCCTCAGAAAGAAGATTGGTGCTTTCTTTCTGAGAAGCAGCTCTTGCTCAGAGATCACTAGTGCCTAAGCTCTCTGCTCTCCCTCCCCTCTGCAAAAGCTTGTAAGCGGTAAGGCAGGAAACAGCAGAAATACATGTCGCAGAAAAAATACATCCGTGCTATGTATATGAGTGTCACAGACGAAAGACATAATTGCCAGGATGATGAGACACTAACCACTTTTTTGGTTAATTTGCTTTCTTTCACCTCAGACATATTCTATAGGTCAGACTTTAAGGAAATAGAAGCAAATTCATTCATTAAGAGAAATTTCTTTATAACAAAGCTGTTGCCAACCTTTTAAATACATCATTTTAATTAAAGTCTAAGCATAAACCTCTGATCAGCTTCTTGCTATATGGGAGACAAGACAAACAAATATTCTCTCTCAGCAAAGATAATGTCTATTACTACAAGTACATATGCGTGACTCCAAAACCAGGATGTCCTGGATAGGTAAGGGGAAAGAAAAACAGCCCTTTGGCACCTAGGAGCAATGAAGAACAGGAGCTGTAAAGGTGAATGGTGAATGATAAATGTGAAATTAAAACCTAATCATAATATGATTGTGACTGAGAAACTGTTTGCTCAACATGATTAGGTCATCATTTGAACACTAGAGAAAGTACTCAGCATTTCAACTTCAAGGTTAAAATTGTTAGTAGTGTTTGTAACATGTTAACAATAACTTATTATTTTACCTGTTTTCTTGTGTGACTCCTAGATGCTTACTTAGAGCATTCTACTGACAATTCTAAACTGGCTGATTATGGTTACACTGTCTGATGTTTAACTTCATAGAAATATTATTATAGCACTACTTCTGTACTGAAAATGAACAAAATAAATGCTGCCTTTTTTTTTTTCTTTGTTGTTTCCCTCCCAGTTTAAATGTTTGTTATACAAACATATACTTGCAAATATTTTGCAATGGTATGTGCTTTTCTGATATTTTACTCTGATACACATATTACATCCCCATCTAATTGTCTTCATTTGCAGGAAACAGGACTCTATCTGTATGCACTTCTGTGGCACATAAAGATGGAGCTGCTATAAATCAAAGAAATCGTGACATTACTGAAAGGAGAGAAAGCCACATGTAGCATTTTTATTGACCTCTTTGCAAGAGAGTCAAGTCTAGAGTTTAATGAAAGGAAATCTCTTTTGAGGGAATCCGAATGAGGCTGCCTCTGGAGTGTTGTTCTGGGAAAATTATTTCAGCTGGCCTCTGAGAAGATTTACACTGAAGTCACTTAGTGTCAGGAGCTAAGGCAGGCTGCATTTGCTACCTGGAGACCTTATCAATTCTTATCCCAAAGCCAGGAGCAGCCTCTGAAATTGCTTGAAGTAAAAATATTTTAGAGACAGAAACAGATATAAACAAATTAAATAAGAGTCCAAGATCTCTATGACTGTCCTATCAATAGAAATATTAGTCTACCTAGGAATTTCCTGACCATAACAGGAAAACAGATTAAAGTTGTTACTCACTCAAAAAAGACCAAAGGATGCAGTAAGTTAGTTTCTTCTTGTTAATACTAATGATTACTTTTTTTGCATTACAGTGGTCCTTATACTAGAGACACCCTCTCCAGAAAACTGTCTTTCCTGTAATAAACTGGCATAGCAATTGAATTTATTTTTTTCATACAGTTTTCTTTATGAACTTGTGCATTTTATTTCAAACTACTAAATCTGCTGGTAAGAGAACAAATTTCTGTAAATAATTTGGTTATGGCTTAACATCATCCAGTACAAAAAATATACTGATTTTATTTTTTTAATTATTCAACTTCAGCTGAAACATTAAAATTGGGGTTTAAAGGAGTTTTATATAAATATAGCACTACACTTTCACTAAGAAAAGCAACAGGTTATTTTGTAAGATCTTAACAAATGATACCATGCCTAAACCAAATGTTTTGATGTACAACTGAACCTGCTTAATGATAAAAAAATGCAACATCACATATCTGTGTAAACATTTATTTGGTTAGCTGATTGTTGAAATCACACATTTTAAGAGTTTAATTGAAGGTGATGAAATTATATTTAGTATATTGAGACTTCTGAACACAGTCATTTTAAAGGAAACTGCCAAATATCCTGATCTCTATTAGAAAGAATCACCTATTTTTCAGCAGTAATGTAAACAGTCTGAATTCCTCACCAGAGAATACAGACAGAAAGGTCAACAATTATGCAAAACAAATAATGGGTTTAGAACAATCTCTGTATCCAGCTGCTGTGAAGTAAGCAGACTCTCTAAGTCTGCCTGCCAGGTGCAGGGCTGGTTTTCCCTGTGGGAATGACCACAGCCTTTCAGAAAATGATGCAGTAAACAATTTTGCTAGATACCAAGCATTATGGGAAATGGGAAGTGAAGCTAGAGAAGAAGAGAAAGTTGTTAGAAAATGTTTTCCTGTTGTTTCATGGTCTCTTCTTTTTTGTGGTGGAAGGTGAGCAGTGAATGAAGGACTCATAGGAAGCCAGACCTCTGCATCTAGTGTATCTCAAAATTCAGCTTTCTTTGGAATTATGAGACTGAACTCAAAGAGGGCAAAAGGAGCAAGCCTTATCAAAGATATAGAAAATCCCTAGAGAATCATACTATTTTCATCTTAATTCAATTCAAGAAAAAAATAAAAGAGGGGTGGGCAAGGGGGAAGCAGGGCAAGCTTAGGCATAGATCTAGGATTTGTGTTGGATCATCATCTAGATACAAAGAAAAGTAAAACGAACCTCTATGAACAAAGAATTGTGAAATGACCATTTAGTCACTGAGAAAGCATGGCTCTTCCTTGGTCTAGTTGCAAGTAAAAGCAAGTTTCTGGTATTACTCAAGCTTGCACATACATGCTGGCAATTTGCCAGAGTGATAACTTGTCAGTGGTTCTGTCCTAACAGCCTAGGATAGAGAGACTCAATATGAGAGAAAATCACTGCAGTGGGTTTAGAGATGCTGAAGGAACGTAATGAAGACCTTGTATGGTTTCCTTAGTTGTTAAGTATCTCTGTTATAATCTGTAGCTGTTTTTTTGTGGATCAAACTTGCTGTTACAGTAACTGATAGTGGTCTGTAGGAGTTTCATGAAGAAAGAGGAGCAGGCACAGCATTTTCCTGAGGTCAAAGACCAATCATTGATGATTCTGGCTTCCCCCTTTAAAGTCGAAGAAAACTAAAGTCCTAGAAATTTAAAAGGGTGTGGGGGAGGAGCTCACATATGATATTTTGTCTGTATGACTTCCATGTAGCTTCAGGACAATGAGAACAAGCTCAAATACAGCCAGGTTTATTTTTCCTCTAGCCAGAAAATAAAGGTCTCAGAGCTAAAATGTCACAATGCTTCTTATTTTCAATTTTCAGACTGCAGTCAAAAGCTGAAGCTGACATTTTATCTTGAACTCTCATAGTTGCAAGAAAATAAAGGAAAAGCACAAAGGTGTGAGGAATTAAAGACACACTTGCCCCCACAGTTCCTGGCTTTTGGTTGCACATTACTATTACTGGGCCTTGTGCCACTCAGGCCTTTGGAATATGTTTTGCCCATTCTGGCTGCAGCCAGCCTCTTCCACATTGCCATCTGCATAAGAAGCACCATAGGTTTCTGGCCTTCAATCACATGGACAGATGCTTCTAGCTTCCGTGTCAGCTTCTTCTACCATCAAAGTTAAATTTTCTTCTCATCAGAAAGTACTAACATTCTCTCCTACATGACCTCAAATTATATACTGGGTGTTTCATTAAATTAGTGTACCTTAGAACACTGTGGTAATAATGACTTTCTCCATCAGTTTCAGAGTATTGCATGCAGTGAAGATCCTGATGAGACACTAATTCATCTCCTTTAAATAAACAAATGCCTGTTAAGGTTTCTTAAAGGTCTGACTTTCTTCAATAGACAAAAATGCTGCAGCTAGTCTTTCCATAAACAATTACAGTTTGGGTCAGTATAGATATTCCTTGCCTTTTTCATACTTCGGAATTTGAATCTTGCTTCAGCCTTTTGTGGTTCTGTCATTTTCTGATAGTAAGAATGAAGGAGACAGCTAACTTGTGAATTCAAGACTCCAAAGCAAGCACAGTGGTAAATCCAACACTCATGCTGATAATCCAGAAAGTAAGTACAAGCAATTTAGACGGGGTCAGAGGCATTATTTTTTAATGTTAACAGCCTTTACTCTGAAACCAAAATGAGACATTATGACCACTATTTCTATTACTGATTCACACATTTTTGGTGCAAGGATTTCAAATAAGCCAAGAGGCTGCAATAGTAAAGCTTTAGTATTACTTCTACATTCTACTTGAATTATTTGCGCTTATGCCATGTTTGATACTTATAACATTATAATAGACACACCAAAAATACTTATATGCTCATAGCTGTTCAGATTCCTCGTGTAGTACTTTTGTCTTCCCATTGTTTTGTACAAGACAGTCTTCTGCTTATTAGGCACTCTTCAGACCAGTTGCTGTGATAGGATGAGTAGAAAATCCATCCCTTATGTTAAGAACAATTTTTTTCTGCAAAATAATTTCCATATCACTTTTCATCTTTTTTAAAAGCTCTTCACTTTAAATACCAAGATTTTTATCTTAGGTAGTGTGAGAAAGAGGGAGGAAAAGTAAGAGAGGAGCTATTACTGCTTTGACAAATCAATTTAAGTGGACATAAGAGGATAGACAGACACAGTGTGCAAGAATATTTGCTCATCACTAAGCACAGACTCTTCACAAGAACAGTTAACTAGTTGTTTCCTCTATTGCGTTTCCCCTTATTTCCTTCCTGTCTCAGTGGAACATGCCACACAGAATTCTTCTGTTACTCTTTCTCCTTCTTTCCTTTGTTTTCCTTTTTTTTTCCCAAGGCAGGTTTCCACATCAAGATAACACGTGATTCTGGCTACATAACCTTGTAGCAACACTTGGCACAGAAATGAATGCAGTGAAAGCAAGGAAAACCACAAGGCAGTTTTCTATCATTTGTTTGCCATTGTGTTTTTTTATGGGAAAAAAGAAGGATAAAAATAAGAAATGGGAAAGTGTTGTCAAGGTCACCAACATTTTTCTGGTACAAGATTTCCCCAGGTGAAATTATTTTAGTTTACTAATTTGCAGAGATAAAAAGGCCCCACTGTGAAAAACGCAATATTCACTGTAGCATGTGGTGTTGATGAGCTCCAGCAGATGACAAAGCAAATTGAAATCTCACATTTCTAAGGCCTTTCGTTAGTGGGGGGAGAAAATCATGTGAAGAGTTATAATGTAGTTAATGGTATTGCAGGGCTGATCTCAGTAATTTTGCTGTTTTGTTATGTGCATAGGTTATAATACTAATTAACATCATCTGGAATACCAGTCATTTTAATACAGAGCTTTCATGTTTCTTTTTACTTCAGTTCTAAAGCTTGCAGTTTCATGGTTTCAGACAGGAGTAGAACTCAAATTAGGTCAAAAGAGATCAAAACTGGTAATTGGATTTTAAACAAATCACTCTCCTATAAGCATGCCATCAAAGGGAAAACAACATGAGAACTATCCAATTGTTCTCAAGTCCGTGTAAACGAGACATATATCCCAAGAGTTAGAAGAAAACCTAGCGTGTCCCAAATACTCCTTTCCATTTGTTGTTTTTTTTTTTTGGTTGGTTGGCTTTTTTCACAGAATCACTTAACAGTAGGGGTTGCAAGGGACCTCCAACCTCCCTGCCAGAGCAAGGTCATCCAAAGCAGATAACATAGGAGGTGAAGCTTGCAAAGACAGAGACTCCACTATCTCTCTGAACAGCCTGTTTGGTGCTCTGCCACCTTAAAAGTAAAGAAGTTCCTTCTTATGTTTAGATGAAACTTCCTATGTTCAAGTTTATGCCTATCACTTCTTGTCTTGTCACTGGAGATCACTGAGAAGAGATCAACTTCCTGACATCCACCCTATAGATATTTACAAGCATTAATAAAACTCCCTCACCAATCTCTTCTCCAAGCTAAAGAGACCCAGTTCTCAGTCTTTACTCATATGACATGTTCAGGACTTCTAATCATCTTAGTGGCACTGCAGTGGACTCTTTACAGTAGTTCTTTGTCCTTCTTGAACTGGGCTGTCCAGAACTGGACACAGTACTCCATGCAAGCCTTCGCCAGCACAGAGTAGAGGGGCAGGAGAACCAGTAGGTCACACTCCTCTTAATGCATCCCAGGATGCCATAGGCCTTCCTTGCCCAAGACCACACTGCCGGCTCATAGTCATTGTGTAGTCTATGAGGGCTCTTAGGTCTTTTTCCTCAGAGATGCTCTCCAACAAGTCAGCATCCAACCTCTGCTGATACATGGGGTGGCTCTTCCCCAGATGCAGTACTTTACACTTGCTCTTACTCAATTTGGTTAGATTTCTCCCTATCTAACTCTCTAGCCTGCCTAGAAGGACTTCTGGCATGTCAGCCGCTCCTCACAGCTTCATTTCATCAGCAAACTTGCTGCAGGCACAGTCTATCACTTTGTCCAGATCATTGGTGAAGATGTCAGACAGGATTGGATCCAATACTGAACTCTGGGAGACACCACTAGCCACAGGTCTCCAACTAGACTCTGCTCCACTGACCACAACTCTATGAGCTCTGTCCTTCAGCCAGCTCCTAATTCATCTGTCCAATTATCCAGTCTGCACTTCTTCACCTTGTCCTTGAGAATGCCATGGGAGACAGTGTTGAATTTTTTACTGAAGTCAAGGCAGAACACACCCACTGCCCACCCCTCATCTGTCCATCTAGTTATGCAGATCAGATCAGATTGGTCAAGCATGACTGCCCCTTGTTGAATGCATTTTGACTATCTGAGATAAGTCTCTTTTCCTCAACATACTTTGAGATGATACTAAGAAAAAGTTGTTCCATCACCTTTCCAGGGATGATGGTGAGGCAAACCAGCCTGTAATTACCTGGGTCCTCCTTCTTTCCCTTTTTGAAGATTGAAGTGACATTGACCTTCCTCAAGTCCTCAGGAACTTCTAGTGTTCTCAAGGACTTTTCAAAGATTATGGAGAGTGGCCTAGCAATGTCTTCTGCCACCACTGACAGCACTCATAGGTGCATCTCATCAAGGCCTGTGGGTTTGTGGATGTCCAGTTTACTTACTCAATCTGTAATACAATTCTCTCCAGCTAAGGAAAATTCTTCCTTTCTCCTGACTTCCTCTCAGATTCATCCTCCAGTGCTGTGGAACAAAAATGTAGACTAATTTGGTGTACTTCAGGAGAAAGGTTGAGATGTTTACAAGTGTAAGATGTAGGTGTTATCACTGGAAATGGAGATCTTCAGAACTGGTCTGCCAGGAAGCTGAAAGAGAGACTCTTGTGAAGGTAAGATGGCACTGTCTTGGCTAAAACTAATGAAGCAAAGATGGCATTGTCTTGGCTAAAACTAATGAAGCAAGGTTAAAACAACAGAACCAAGCACGTTTGTCGGGAGGCATACACAAAACAGAGAGCAGGAGCCACAAAAAAAAAAGTGGATTTATTGTAACCTTAATTACTTGGCACTTCTTACAACACAATGAAGTTACAACGTGAGATGTCAGGAATATACTACTTCACCACTAAGCTTTAACCTTAAGCTTTACAAAATATTCTGTCTAGAAAGATGAACCAAAATATGCACACACTGACTTGTAAATGAGAAACATCTTACTCAAGGGTACAAACAATACACACTCACTAAAGAGGGGGTGAGGACTCACCCAGTCTGCAAAAGTGTTCTTAGATGGCCTTCTGTTCTAAGCAGAGAGAATCCATCTGCCAAGTCACTTGCTGTGTGGAGATTAACTCAACATGGTTCTCTAGTGGGACTCCATCTGTACCTGAAGTTTGAGCTGCAATGTTGTCATTTCTAGTTAGTTGGAGGACCAAGCCCACAGAATCACACAAAACCAGTATGAGCACTTCTGGGCTGGAGGCTAATATCTGAGAGGTGCCAAGATGATATTTATCATCCTCTATGAAGCTTCTCTAAAGTCTCAGTCACTTGTTAGGTGTCTGTCAGAGGCTTTTGTGTTTGTCAGGGTTGTAACTGCCACAAGCATCAAAACAGATTCTGGAGGCTGTAGTGCCTGAATGAAGACTTTTGCCTAATTAACTGCAAAATTAGTATTAAACTTCACATCCTTTATTGTGCTAAAGATCTATGACTACCTCACTGAACTCTCCACCCAAATCATGCTAAACATCACAAAGCAGAAATAGTCAATGTTAAGATATAAAACCCACAAAGGCAGCAATGCTCTACAACCAGGAAAGACTGTGGATTTATCAGAAACAAAGACGGGTCAATAGGCTGTGCTCCTTTTCCTACACCCAGGAAAGGGATGCCTTCTTACTAGGAACTGTGCATTTAATATGTGGCTTAACTGGTATTACTGCTATGTATTAGCATTATTGCAAAGATTCATGTCTCCAGCTGGGTTGGATGTTGCCCAGGATTTATTAACTTAAGCTCAGTCACTTGCAGTTAGTGCATTTATCACCAGCAATCCTGAACCTGTTGTATCTGTCACTTCAATAAATTAAGCCTATCAATTATTTTAACTTTGTGAATCTGTGTCAGTGCAAGTCCTTATTGGGGCACTGGAAAAGAGGCAAATGTTGATTTTGTCAGTTTCAGTAAGAATTGTGGAGCTGTAAGACAGAACTATGTTTGGATCTTACCCACAACATGACACAGTGATAACCAATATCTCTAAATGCATAACCGAAGTTGAACTGTAGAGTTAAGCTTTACCAAGTCATACCACTATCAGTAATTGGCCCAGACAGCAGAAGCCAAGTCTTAAATTGATTTTTTTCCCTTTCATATAAGTCATGCACATAGCAACTAACCAACAGTGAAAATATGTAACACTTCTACGCAAGAAAAATAGAATTCGGAAAAAAAACCCAACACCTAATATAAAAAAAAAAATAAAAGACCCCTTTCATATTTTTTAATGGCTTTGCTTAATTTTTGTTTTGTGCTCAAGAATATTCTGGTAGATACACCTGGCAGCACACAATTAAAGAAACCTCAGCGCTTTAAGAAATAACCACATAGGTCATTCTAAAAATCAGAGAATTTCTGTTTGAACTTACATAAAAAAATATGAAGCACAATGTTATGATATGCTTGAGTTAATTCCAAAGAAAAGCTGTCTTGACTATTTACGTTGAACCATTTGTCAGTCAGCTGGTTGCAAATTAGCTGTGAAAGCAACAAATGACAGTTCCAAAGATGAGTTACTCTTCTTCTCTAAACATCCTGTTGCCATTTGAAAACTCCTTCTTTCTTAAACTTTTCATATGCTCTTAGCTCAAGGTTTAAAATCTCAACTAAAGAAAGTCAACATTAAGTGCCAAACGCATCATAAGTGATGCTGTTACAATTATATAGACTTTATCTGACAGGAAAAGTAGTTTAAATAACTAATGCTCTCTAAACAAGTACACAAGACATGTGGCAGGTGTTTTATAAAGCACTTCACTCAACAGAGATTATCTTTTGTTTTGACGGCTCCATGCTTCATGGGTTCTGAAAACAGCTCACCTTCAAGACAACCTATTTGCTGAGCTATACTGTTGGGGGGAGGCAGAGGTGGGCGGAAAGGGAAAGGAAAAGGGAAAAGTTTCTGAGTGAACCTATCACCATCCCTGGAGGTGTTTAAAAGACACATAGATGTGGTGCTGAGGGACATGGTTCAGCAGCTGTTGACCTAACATCAGCATGGTCCTGAAGCACCATGTTTACAGGTTCTCTGATGTGACTCCACTGCCTCCTAGGGCAGCCTATTCCAATACTGTGAAGGATTAGGCAAAATTAATAATCTGTATTAATTTTGATATCCAGGAAATGATTGTTAATAACTATGAAAACTGTTTATTAACATTAAAACTCACCAGAAACTTATTCACAGGTTCATAAAATGCACAGGTTGGAAGTTTATACATCCAGGGCACAGGCAAAACCAGATCACTTATTTCTTAAAGTGGCAAATGCAAATATTATACTGGAAGAGGCTTTTAAGTATTTACTCACAAAATTATAAATCAGACATACCCAAAGCACCTGGAGCTCTGTCTTGTTGGCCAGTGAGCCTTGATTCTTCCCAGGCTTCTGGGGAAAGGAGGCAGACAATCTCTGCCCTCGTCTCCTGGCTCCTCTGGACGATCTGTGTACCTCCAGGACTTCTAGTCTTAGCAGGAAGACTTTCAGCTGCAGGCAAGATGTCTTGTGATGTGCAGTCTCAGATCGCATGCAGGCATCTAGAACCTGTTCCTGGTAAGCTCTCCAGGCAAATTCAGGATGAAAAAATGATGCAGCAGCAGCAGCTCCCATGTTACCTGCTTATCCCTTTTATCAATATCCAGCCTGTGACTAGTGGGACATTGGACATAGAGTAGCTAATCAGAATGCCACTTTGCCAGGCCTCACCATATTAGGTGAAGCCAGGGCTTTCACCCTCTCCTCCCACAGTTGCCTCCCCCAGCACAGGAGCAGGGGAACAGGGGAACATGTCTGGGCAAACCAACACGGATAAGCCCATATTTACCCCAACAAGCCTACCACCACAAATACCTAACCACATTTTCATTAAAGAGATTGTTTAACTAGTATTCAAATCTAACCTTTCATAGCACAGTCCATCTATCTAGTTTGTCCAGATCCCTCTTAGAGCCTTCTTACCATCAATCAGATCAATGTTCCCACCCAAATTGGTAGTGTATGCAAACTCACTGAAGGTGCACTTAATTCTCTCATACAGGTGACTGATAAAGATATCAAAGAGAATTGGCTCAAACATTGAGTCCTGGGGAATACCACCTGTGACCAGCCACCAACTGCATTTAATTCCGTTCACCATCACTCTTTGAGCCCAGCCATACAGGCAGTTTTTTACCCAGCAAAGGGTGCACCTACAGAAGCCACATGCAGCAGGATGCTGTGGGAGACAATGGCAAAAGCTTTACTAAAGTCCAAACGAACAACATGTACAACCTTTTGCTTCTCCACTATGTCATGTTTCATCAAGCAGGACCACGCCTTCACAAACCCATGCTGACTGGGCCTACATGTGTTGTGCAGTGACACTCGACATGATCTGCTCTAGAGTTAGACAACAGTTTGACTTGCAGATCCTAAGGTTGTTTTTCATCCAAAGCAAGTCTACAGTTCCTTAATTCCATTTGTATGATTTTATGTAGAGAGAAAACTAACAAAATCAATGTTTGGCTTTATTTGCCATAGAGACCCATTCACTCAGGAATCATTACAATAAAGGAAAGATCTGCTATTGTGCTTCATACTAAATAGACTTAGGTGTTTTTCTCATCATCAGTGGAAATACTCGATAAAAAAATTTCTGAAGGACACAGATATTTAGCTATGCTACTATAAAAAAGTGATGATTTAAACTTTTCTAGACTTGGGAGATCGTAATCTTAGTATTCTCTTCAGAGAAAGGCATTTGCTCATGTTTATGCCACAGGATGACATATTATTCTTAAAAACACAGTTTCATGTGTAACTAAAGTGAAGAAAAATGCAAAGCCTTGATTATTGGAAATACTAGATATTTCCAGCTCTCTTTAGACCTGAGAAAGCAAATTCAGACAAGAAAGGAAGAAAGGAGGAAAGGAGGAAAGGAGGAAAGGAGGAAAGAAAGAAAGAAAGAAAGAAAGAAAGAAAGAAAGAAAGAAAGAAAGAAAGAAAGAAAGAAAGAAAGAAAGAAAGAAAGAAAGAGAAAGAAAGAAATATTTCCATATATCCTTGTTAAGATCTCTGAAAGTGGGAATAGGGGAGGCTGAGGATGCAAGTATTTTTAAACAGCGTGAGAAAGTGGAAACTTACAAAAGTTGGATGGCTAGCCTTTTTCAACCCTGTGGAAAAAAATAAATCTTCTTGGGTGATCAGTGAGACATGTTCTGTGTGGTCACACTAGTAAAATATAGTCAAGTATAGGAAGATATTTATCTTTGCAACCAAAGAGTAGGGAAATGAAAAGATATTTGGTTTTTATTCAAAAGGTCTAAACTCAAAAGGTGCCCAATGTTCTTCATTTCTCAAAGGACAGGCTTGACACACTGCTGAACCAGCCAGTAATTGCATTGTTAGATTATTTAATTAACCCTGAAAAAATTCTCTTAGGGGATGCAGCAAGGGACATCTAATCAATCTCCCTTCACATGAAAACCTTGCCTAGTGAAAAGTGAAAAAGGAGGTAAAAAGACCCCACATGAAATGGTGCTGTTGACATATTACAGTGAGACGCACTCAACACAGTATTTAATTACCACAAAAGTAATTTCATTTTTAAATTGATTTTTAAAACTTGGGAGTAAAACCTGTTTTCCTTGGGATCCTCTTTGTGAAGTGACATTAATTCCTAATCTTTTGTTACAACATCTACTCCCTAAATAATTGTTACTAGCAAGAGACATTCAACTGAAGGAGAGGTGATGCTACACAAATTATCAGGATATGAGTCTGTTTGTTTCAAATTACTTCTCACTGGTCTTATAGCTGGCAGAGATCCACTCAAATATCTCTGGAAATGTGACAATTAAAGTGATTCCAGCTGTGGTAGTTCAAGGCTTAGTGAAAAATCCCAAACTGAGTAACTGTGACTTCTCAGAAAGCTCAGTGCAGAAACTAGATAAATTAGAGGATTGGGTGTAAAATAATAATAATAATAATAATAAAGTCTCTATCTTTCATTGGTTTGCTAAAAGGTATACAAAGCCAATCTATAGACAATTTCATTCTCTTAGCTCTTAGGCACTAGCTCTCCTCACTGTTCCTTCTCTCTAACTCCTCCACTAACCTTAACTGACCAGATAGCACATGAGATCTTGCTGATTTTCTGTCTGGGGAGAGAGAGGGCGATGTTGGTCCCTTCTGTTTGGTTTTTTTTTTTTTGTCCAGGGTTGGAGAGAAGATTTTATTTCTGTATTATTTCTAAATTGTATATAACTGTAAATACATGCAAATATGGTTTGTATGTATGCCTGGAAATTCAGCTTTGCTGTAAAATATAGCTTTATCTTACTTCCAAGCCATCTGATCCGNCTGAGAGGGGAGTTGTGTTTCTGTATTATCTTTTTACCTTGTATATTCCTGTATATAACTGTATATACTGTAAATATCTGCTTGTAAATTGTGCCAGCTGTAAATATAAGCTTCATTCAAATTTCCAGAGCCGGCTGAGTCTAGTCTGAGTGATTTCTAAAGTGTGGGGGGCGGGGAACACCCAAACCGTCACAATGAGCAAGAAATTTCCTAACCCACCACACCAGCTCCAACACACAACAAAATAAAATAAAGTCCACTTAAAATCTGTCATGAGCAAGGTATTTTCAGTCTATGTTAAGCAACTGCTTTAATTGCAAACATCAGTAACAACAGCATATAAGTATAAGCACAGTTCAGTACTGAGTCAAGCACCCTCAAAAAAAAAAAAAAAGAGTTGTTTAAATTCAAGACTTGAAGAAAAAATAAAAATAAATAACCGGGCTAATAAGTGTGGTAGTGTAATTTATGTGTCATCTGAGCACCCTCATATTTTATTGAGGAAATACAAAATGTTCTAAGATATTCTAAGTCTAACCTTTGGTGATTTTGGCAAGAACTCTGGAAATCATTTCTTAATCTAAGAATATGGTATTGTGCTACTTGTGAAAGATACTGTGGGTTATTTTGATAGACATGACTGGTCCAACTGGAGTAAACAGTTACCAAGCTCATGTCCATGTAGTAACATACTCAAACATAATCTGAAGCTGCATCTCTTTGGTAACTCATGACATATATGCTAAATTGTAATATCTAGCATATCATTCTTACCAGAACTTTTCAGTTAAGATACTAAGTATTATCTATTTTCTGTGATAGCTAAATGATCTACTTAACCACAAGCTGAAAGCAGAGGTCAAAGTGTTGAGAATTATAATGTAGTGTGAGAAGGAGATGGATTGGTGGAGCTAGGCTCTGCCTTCCCTTCAAGAAAAATGGGAGCACCTGGTGGACAGCGCTCAGGCTCAGCACACCCCTGTATCCTTCCCCTGTTAGGTGGAAGACTGAAGCCCAAGTGTGATATGTGGAAGCAAGTTCATGGCCATGGCAGAAGGTGAGCATCCCTCCTCGTCTGCCTTGTCTTCCCAAGTGGCTCTGAGAAATTGATATGATGCCCTTCTGCCATTTTAATGTAGGTGTGTGGATGACAGGCAACTTATATCACAGGTCTTACCACAGTCAGATAGGCCTACCACAGTCAGATAGGTCTTCCAGATGGATAGCAACCTCTTCCATAACAATAAAGAGAAAAGCTGTAGTTATTGTAGACTCACTTTTAAAGGGTACAAAGAGCACAATATGCTGGGTTGAACCTCATCATGGGGAAGTCTGTAGTTTTCCTGAAGCCTGAATCAGGGATATCACTAGGAAACTCCCCAGGATAGTGTGGTCATCAGACTACTACCTACTACTGGTCTTCCAGACTAGGGAGAGGAATCTGCATGCTTCATTCTGAGAGGAATGAAGAGGGACTTCAAGCTCTTGGGACAATTGATGAAAGAATCTGGCAGTGTTCTAATAGTAGTGAAGATGAGAAGGCCTTCCACCCCACTAGGGTGGCATCAGCATGATCAGCTTTCTTCCTAAAATGTTTGTACACCAATGCAAACAACATGGGGAACAAATAGGAAATATAAATCTGTGTATGATCAAGAGGTTGTGATCCAGGGGAAATTAGACACATGGTGAGAGAGCTCACATTACTGGAATGTCATCATGTGTGGCTATGTTCTTTCTAGGGAAAAAAAGCCAACAAGGCAAGGTGACAGAGTTGTTTTTTACATGAGGGAGCAGCTAGAATATATTGAGATCCATCCAGAGATGCATGAGAATCAAGTTGAGAGTTTGTGGGGCAGGCCAGCATGAGTGATACTGTTGTGGATGTTTAGTCAGGACAAGAAAGTTGAGGAGCCCTTCTACAGGCAGATGACAGCAGCTTTGTGATTACAGCCCCTGGTTCTCCTGGGGACTTTACCCAGATATTTGCTGGAAGGCCTCCTCAACAACCCACAATCCAGGAGGTTCCTCTAGTGCATTGGTGATAACTTCTTGACGCACATGGTGGATTAGCCAACTAGGAGAGAGCTCCTGCTGGATCTCATACTCACTAACAAGGTGGATCTGGTTGAGGCAGTGAAAGTCGAAGGAAGTCTTGGCTGCAGTGACCATGAGGTGGTGGAGTTCAGGATCTTGTGCAGTAGCTAAAAAATATACAACCCTGGACTTCAGGAGAGCCAGCTTTGGCCTTTTCAAGAAATTGCTAGGGGAAATCTCATGAGACAGGAAACTAGAAGATAAAGGGTGCCGGCATTGCACAATGGGATGAATGACTCTTGGGTCATCAATAGGATTAGATGGTCATTCTCTGCTTTATTTCCACATTACAGTGAGTTATATGCTTACTTGGAAGAGGCGTGCACAGCTAACTTAGTCTAGGATTGGTACATGTGGAAAGTACACAGTTGGTCCAGGGTTACAGGCGTGGTACGGATAGGGTGATATTACAATAACATTCTACAGGGCCAACCCCTGGCCTGGCTAGCCCAGACCCCTTGGGCTGGCTAACTCTGCCCACATGCAGCTGGCACTCCATCCCCTGCAGCTGCATGTGGAATGTTATTACTTACCGCCTAGTATCTTAAGCCCAAAATGGACTCAAGGACGCTTCCCAGCACGGGTGCTCATATTTATCATTTCATGTCCTGTTAGTGAAAAAACTCTCCAAAAAAGGGGCCCAAGACAATTGGTTAACATTGAAGGACCATTTCTTACAAGCTCAAAATCAGAACATAGCAATGGCTACAAAACCAAGAGAGACAGGAGAGCTGCCTAATTAAAAAGGGAACTGCTGAGCAAAATCAAGTGGAAGAAGAGAGTCTACAGATCACAGAAGGAGGGCTGGCCACTTGGGAGGAGGAATATAAGACTGTTTTCAGAGCATGTAGGGAGGCAACTAGGAAACTCTCTACAGCTACCTGAAAGAATGTTTTGAGGATGTTGGTGCTTGTCTCTTCTCACAGGTAATTAGTGATAATATAAGAACGAACAGCCTCAAGCTGCAATGGAGTAGGTTTAGACTGGACATTAGGATTGTGGGTTTTTTCCCACAGAATGAGTGGCCAGTCATTGGAATGGGCTGCCCAGGCAGGTGGTTGAGTCACCAAGCCTGGATGTGTTTAAAGATCATTTAGATGTGGCTCTTGGGGATGTGGTATAGAGGTGACAAGGGTCCAGAGGGTCCCAGTTGACACCAGGATGATCACAAGCCAGCATTGTGCCCTTTTAGCCAAGAAAGCCAGTGGCATCCCGAGGTGTATTAGGAGGGGTGTGGTTAGTAGGCTGAAAGAGATTCTCCTCTTGCTCTGCTCTGTACTGGTAAGGCTGCATCTAGTATATTGTGTCCAGTTCTGGGCCCCTCAGTTCAAAAAGGATGGTGAACTCTGACAAAGACAAGGCCTTTGACACCATCTTCCATGACAATCTAGTGAGCAAGATCAGGAAGTGTGGAATGGAAGAGCAAACAGTGAGGTGCATTAGGAACTGGTCACAAGATAGAGTTCAAAGAGTGGTAATCAGTGATGCTGAGTCCATCTGGAGAGCTGTAACTAATGGAGTCCCACAGAGATCAGTGCTGGGTTCAGTGCTGTTCAGCATCTTCATCAATGACATTGATGATGGGGCAGAGTATCTGCTCAGCAAGTTTGCTTATGACACCAAACCAGGAGGCTTGGTTGATACAGCTGAAGGCTGTGCAGCCATCCAGCATGACTTGGACAGACTGGAGAGCTGGGCACAGCGGAATCAAATGAGGTTCAATAAGGACAAATGCAGAGTCCTGCACCTCGGAAGGAATAGTAAACTGCACCAGTACAGGCTGGGAGGTGATCTGCTGGAGAGCAGCCCTGTGGAGAGGGACCTGGGAGTGCTAGTGGATAAGAAGTTAATCATGGGACAGCAATGTGCCCTTGTGGCCAAGAAGGCCAATGGGATCCTGGGGTGTATTAGGAAGAGTGTGTCCAGCAGATCAAGGGAGGTTCTTCTCCCCCTCTGCTCTGTCCTGGTGAGACCTCATCTTGAATACTGTGTTCAGTTTTGGCCTTCCCAGTTTAAGAGGGACAAGGATTTGCTGGAGAGGGCCCAGTGTAGAGCTACAAGGATGATTAGGGTACTGGAGGGCATGGCTTGTAAGGAGAGGCTGAGGGACCTGGGACTCTTTAGTCTGGAGAAGAGAAGACTTAGAGGGGATTTAATAAATGTCTATAAATAACTGAGGGATGGGTGTCAGGAGGGAGGGCACAGGCTCTGTTCACTTGCTCCCTGTGATAGAAGAAGCAATGGATGTAAGTTGCAGCACAGGAGGTTGCACCTCAACACATAGAGGGGAACTCCTTTACTGTAAAGGTCACAGAGCACTGGAACAGGGTCCCTGGAGAGGCTGTGGAGTCTCCTTCTCTGGAGACTTTCAAGGCCTGTCTGGATGTGTTCCTCTGTGACCTGAGCTAGATTGCTCTGGCAGGGGGGTTGGACTGGACTTTGGGTCTTTTCCAACCCCAGACATCCTATGCTCCTGTGAACTGCTTGAAAGAGCCCAGCACAGAGCCACAAAAATGATGAAGGGAGCTGAACATCACCCTTATGAGGAAAGGCTGAGGGAGCTGGCTTTCCTTAGCTTGGAGAAGAGGAGACTGAGAGGTGACCTCATTAATGTTTATAAATGGTTAAGTACCAGTGTCAGGAGGATAGAAGCAGGCTCTTCCCAGTGATGTCCAATGACAGGACAAGGGGCAACAGGTGCAAGCTGCTGCATGGGATGTTCCAGGTAAATATAAGGAAATTTTTTTGCCCTGTGAGGGTGACAGGACACGGGAACAGGCTGCCCAGAGTGTCTGTCTCTGGAGACATGCAAAACCCATGGATGTATTCTTATGTGACCCACTCTATGTGATTCTCTTCTGGCAGGGGGCCTGGAATAGATGATCTTTTAAAGTTCTTTTCAATCCCCAGCATTCTGTGACTCTGAGATTCTAAGTATACCTACAGACGGCCAAGGCAGCCATGCAGTGTGCACTTTGAAATCTGAAACCCCACACACTATTGCTCCTTCCTATTATGGGTATTCTTTTCCTTCATATTTCACTACTGAAGCACAAAATTCAGACATGGCATGCACTCACTGTCCTGCAAGTTTGAAAGGGATGTTTTCACAACTGTATTTGTTTATAAACTTTTATAGTACCTTGAATAAAACCTTGAATTATATTAACCTGAAAATAATAGAAAAATTAAGGGTAAAACAGACATTATTGAAGAAAGCTGTTCTTCAATTGCTTGTGGAGCTATGAAAAATCTCACAGGAAAATGAATTTCCACAGGTGAGTCAACTCAATCAATGGCATAGCAAGTAGGCAAGTATTTGAGGTAATGCTGAAATATGAGATCTTTTTAGATAGAAAATATGCTAGTCCAAGTACCGCAGTTAACCTCAGTTCTTATGACATTTCTCAGACAGACCTGCTGGTATTAAAACATACCTAGTTCTTCAGAGTTTCAGTGGTGAAAATCACTGTTTTGATTGTCCTCCAAAACTGTTTTGGAAAACAGTTTTAATAACTAGAGGGAATCCAACAAAGTGAACATAGCATCCATTGCAAAATACGTTCATTATTTCATGAAAATCCTCTTAGTATTGAACTCAGATGTTGGTACTGCCAACAAGCATGGCAGTGTTGAATTGTGCCTATGCCAATCAGTAGGTGACCAGGCATTATGATGAATGCCATTCCCTTTTGCACGATAAAAAAAAAAAAAAAGACATAAGACCAAACATGCTATAGGACTTTTTGTTATGTCCATCCATGATGGCTACAGAGTCAGTGTAGGTTACTATGAAAAGTGTTAGAGGTGAAATCAAATGCACCAATTCTGCATCAAACCTTATCTGCATTTTGCCAAGGAACACAAATTAAAGCAGCCTAAAGGTTGCCTTGGATTCTTCTGGCAGACAAGCTACGGACACAAAGGCCTTTAGGGCCTTTTTATGCTCTTTTTCACAATGCATATTTGTGCTTTTCAGCCAAATGCTAGTATGTAACTTATTAAATGTGAAAATAGTGGCGGGCAATAGAAAATTTTCTTTGCAGCTTGAAATGAGATTTGACAACCTATTCCCTCATTGGAAGATTTTTGGCAAACTGCAATTTACAAGAAAAGTTAGTACCATAAAGTAAAATGCTGCTGTGGTAACTGACTGTAGTGTATATATAAATTCCTAATGTATTCCGTGTTTCTGACAACCTTATTTTTCTAGCTGGTCTTATACTTTATTGACCATTAGAATAGAATATGGAGAATGTCCTTTATTACTTCATGCAGAAAGAGATCTCGAGTTTTGCAGTATAAATCCTGTGCTATCCCAGTGGTGCTTCTCTGCTTCAGCTCAGTCATCCAAACAAGAAATAAGCTTATGCTGGTGTTAGGCTTTAACTTGCAATGAATTTCACTTATTGTGATATTTATGAAAGGTTTTTTTTTTTAAATGTGGTTAAGAAGAAGCCTTCCATGTGACTTCAGTCAATATTTCTTGAAGAGGAGGACTTTAAAAAGCTGTGGAGTTTTATGTTCCTTTCTAATATCTCACCTTCCTCTGCCTTTTCCTCTTCATCTATTTCACTAAGTCCTCCCTTAGTTTCACAATGGTAATGGAAAGTTGTTTTTATTTGTTCAGCTGCTTTTAGCAAGAATATGGCCATATTGCCATATTGTGGCCAAGTGTGGTAGATTGAGGGATCCTGGATCTCCCTTAACAAAACCATAGGGACAGAGGTCCATCCTGCTCATCCCAGGATATTGGAATATTGTTATTCCATTCCATCTTCTGGTATCATAGCTTATAAGGCACTGCCTGACTTCTCCCCTTCTCCTCCCTGCTTTTCCCCCTTCACTTGTCTCCTGGAACAGTGAGTATTCCTTATCTTATGGTTTGTGGGGGAGATGGTTACTAGCTGGCAGGGAATTATATGCTGCACCATGCAGCCTACTGAGGCCTTGTAGGCCACAGCTGAAGAGGGCAGTTTCAGCCTACCCTTAGACCAGCCGAGAGGTGGAAGGGTTAGAGGATTTTAGAAGGCCAGTTTGGGCTTCAAGGATTTTGTGCTTATTCTACCTGATTGTCTTTTGTATGTATGCTCTTGTAAATAACTTCCAATAGGTGTGGAGTATCCTTATTCTTACTCTTGAAAAGGGGTAAAAGTAATTTCTATCCTCTAGTTCCAGGTAGCTCATGGCCTCAAACTGGGACAGAAATATAATTGGCTTAACCCAACGTGGTGTAAGGGTTTTTTTGTTGTTTGTTGTTGTTCATTTGTTTGATTTGTTTTGTTGAGGAAGTGCTTGAATGGAAGTAAAAAAAAACAGGATTCCAGACATTTCTAATCCTAGCATTGCGACTGAAGAGTGGTGTCTGCTTGCACTGCTCATCCCCATTCTCAGAATAGTGGGATCTGTGACAAGAGTCTGGGCTGTAGTATAGTCAGAGTATCTGTACAGCCTGTGTTTTGGTTTTCTTCCATACACATCTCAGCAAGACTGTGAG
>WAAF01004133.1:0-23468 GCA_013400475.1 Tricholaema leucomelas | reverse complement strand
TTAGTTTCCATCTGTACATTAGCATAACTCTAAAAGAATTTAACATTTCTGGGAAAAAAAACCCATTTTTTTCTATTTCAGTTTTTATTAGTTTAAAAGTCATGCTCTTTGGTTAATTTTCTACCCTTTGAGGAAAATATAGTCGTTATCAGGAAGCAGCCACTAGTTTCCTACTAGAATTTCTACATAGTGCTGTAGTAGTTACACTGACCATCTCATCTGTTTAACTTTCATAGTGTTGATTCACTGTGCAAGGAATTGAATACTGCAAATTTTAAACAAGCATTTGACAGTAGCTTGTGTGTTGTGATCACTGTGAACATCGTTTCAGTGATGATTTTGGAACCTGCCTGACAGCAGTATTTTCAGGCACCTTAATGCAAGTCTTTCTGAAACCCCTGTTTTATAAGGAGTATCTAATCTACAAAGACTTTAGGGCCCTGGTGTATCAAAGAAACTCTTTCAAGAACTAAGTTTCTGAGTATTTCTCAGCACTACAATGTATATAAAAAATTAGAAGAATTTTCCCAGAAAAATACATATCAGAAAGCTTTGAATGTTCTCAAAATTCCTGTTTGCAAATTTCACCTTATCTTTTTTTTTTCTTATTCATAACCTCGTGACTTCAGTTCATAATTACATAGTTACTTTAGTGATCTTATGCTTTTTTCTTGAGCCTTGGTTTATAATTAGAAACAATAAAATGTTATTTATTTCCAATCAATGTATTTTCAAAACATTTCTTATATGCCATGGTTATCACTTAACCAGACATGAACTTAAAAAATATTTAATAGAGAAATTATGATCATACAATTAAATGGTAAGGAAAAAAATTGTAAATAAAGTACTGCCTCCTGTATCTTTTACACTTTTCTTAGCATAATTTTTCATTTTATAACATAATCAGAACCCAAAGATAATATGTAATAGAAGATTAAGCTACTTTTCAGCGTAAATGGGAAGAGTTTCTTTATAGCTTTGCCAAGACCATGACATTCTTTTATTACTCGTAAGGGTTTCAGCGTACTTTTAGATGAAGCCCTCACAAACTGCAACCCAGACATCAGGCTGTATCAGCTTAAAATTTTGCTCCTTGCACTGGCTCAGCTATGCCAGTTATGACTGAAGAGTCAGAAAGCATTAGTCTTTCATAGCTCACAGAATAATGTATGTGTACTAACTGTCAGTGTATCCAGGCAAATAATCCAGGGGATTCTGGTACATATGTTAAGTAGCATAAAGGAGATAAATTTAGGATGTCTATTCAGAATCAATTCAGTGGACTATACATAGGCAACTGAAGTCTAGCATCTCTGCTGTCACACTGAATCATTCATTGGTTCCTTGACCTTAGACATCACAGTATGTAAACTGACTAGACCAATTATAGAGGGTGTTCTCCACCCACAGCAAAGGAAGACTTCAAATTTTGATTGTTAAGGAAAGTATTTTCAGAGAAAGTCTGCGTTTCCTACTTTGTACAGTCAATAATAAATTCCAGTTAAATGAAAAGCCAAGGGGAAAAAAAACAACCAAAATTGCTGACTTTTTGGTCTCATTTAGGCTTGGCTCTTTGCCTGATCATTTCTTGGTTCCTGATGGGAAACGTCAAGGATACTGATGCATTAGCTTTCACTATCTGCAAACTAAGAAGGAAAGAAAGACCAATTTCACAGCACAAAATCTCTAAAGTGATAGTGAAGGCAAAAGGTTCCAAAATGCCTTTACCTGCTGTCAGAAATGGATCTTTAAAGGCAGATAAAAGCTGATCATGTCCCTAAAGTAAAATAAACCAAGGGATGACAGGAAAAGATATTTCTAGTGAACAAATGGAAAGTGCTATACTTTGGAATCAGGCCATAAGGGAAAGTACAGCTAAGGACAATTCATTTTACAATCTTCCCCAGGATGTACAAGTCCTCTTGCAATTTCACAGAATAACAGAACTAAAATGTTCTTTCCTGGAGCTGCAGGTTGATTAGGGTTTTTTTTTGTTTGTATACTGAGATTTAGATAGCAAGGACATATGTCTCTTTTATCACTCAAAACATGCATATGTAGATAATTAGGCTACTTCAAAGAATCATGGAATGGTTTGGATTGAAAAGGTCCTTAAAAATCAACTAGTTCCAACCCCTTGTCATGGACAGGGATACCTCCCACTATACCAGGTTGTTCAGACCTCTATCCAGCCTTGCTTTGAATACTTCAAGGGTTTGAACACTCCACAAGTTCTCTGGGCAACCTGTACCAGTTTCTCAGATTCACAGATTGCATTGGACTGGAAGGGATCCTCAAATGTCATCTTGCCCAACTCACCTTGCAATGAGCAAGGACACCTCCAACTAGATCAAGCTACCCAGGGCCACATCACGTCTGATCTTGAACGCTTCTAGAGACAGGGCCTCAACTACATCCCTGGGTGGCCTATTCTGGCATTTCACCACTCTCATTGAAAGTACTTCCTCTTAAGGTCCAACCTAAGTTTACTCTGCTCCAGTTTAAAACTACTGTCTCTTTTCCTATCACTACATGCTCTTCTAAACAGTCTTTTCCCAGCCTTCCTGTAGGTCCCCCTTCAGATATTGAAATACAGCTATAAAGTCTCCCTGAAACCTTCTCTTCTCCAGCCTGATCAGCCCCAATTCTTTCAGTGTGTTTTCACAGATGATCAGAAGGCTGGAGTATCTCTTTGTGGCCTACCACTAGTGTTTGGAAGGATAAGCTAAGTTTAGGAGTGTAATGCTTTCATTTCTTTAGAAATAAGCCAATGCTTTTTTTTTAATAATTATGTCAACTAACTCTTAAATCTGGACAGGACTGGAAATTATTGGCTGTTAACAGGCATGATCCAAAGCCCACTCTGAAGGGAAGACACTCACTGATATCACCATTAGTCCTGTCACTGATGTCAGCTGATTGTGAAGTAAGCCCTATGAGGTCACAGAGTGATTGCAGATAGTAGTATTTAAAAAAATGCATTTGGAAATTATCTTTCCTTGTAAGTCTTGTTGTGCTACATAAACTAAAGTCTAAATTCACTGTTAAATCACAGGTTTCAGTGGTATTTTCAACCTGTAAACACATTTTCTTAAGTACATGTCTAATTATGAAAACATGTTTAGAAGAAATTTGCTAAGAAACTGTAGTGCATATTGCTCAGTTACTGCATTTATAAAGATGTCTGCCTTTTCTAAAACTCCTGTCAATATTTAAAAAGACGCTAACTTACATTAGAAGTCTCTGCAGTATTTCAACTAATCAGCCTACTTAAACAGTAAAATTTAGCCCTATGTTTAGGTGGGATAAGGTGAGAATAATTCTAAAATATGTTGCAGGCTCATGAATACTAAACAAATTAATTGTTGAGGGAAGCATATTGCCACGACATTTGGAAAATCATCAAGAGAAAATTAAATTTGATTCATAACTTCAGCTTTGATTCAGGAAACATGCGCCTAAAGCTAAAGTATGCTCTATCACAGTTTCCTTAATCCTTTCTGTAATGTACAGCCAACACGAATAAGTAAATTGCAAATGGAGAACATGCTAAGAAAAGGAATGATGCAGCATAAGATTTCAAGTATATGTTTACAGTTTTAAGAAGATGGACAGGGAAGAGCAAATCTGTCAAGCAAATTAAGGTACTTTGAGAAAATTAATAATTAAAGCAGACTTAATAATCTGTCTGAAAAATGGAGATGATATACAATATGTTAATTTTTCTTAATGTAAAACAGATGACACATGGGTGGACAAGAAACACAGGATTATGCCACAGTCAGGTGTGCTATCCTTTTTGGTGTTGCAATAGGCTTGGTAAAGTCAAGTCACTAAGTGAAAAGCAAGGAGAGTAAAGAAAATCCTGAGGAATTTCTGTTCATGCAGGAAAACAATACAAGGGTAAAAATGACAGAGCTGCTTGAAAAATATACTTGTAAGGGAAGATATGTCTATTAAAAGAGCAAAAGAGTAAATGTTACTACTTTATTAGAAATTTTGGCCATGTCTGTGTGGCTGAAAAAGTGAGTATTAACAAGAGTGTATCAAGGCCTCAGACTGACATGTGGAGGAAAAAGCAGGTCAGAGAGTAGTTTAGAGAAGATATTTTCAGCCTACTAGATCTGAGGACATTTTTCTTGAGAAAACCAAAACATCTCTCTAAAGGTATCTTAAAATACAGATGCTAAATGACTGCAGGAGAACTACCATGTCATATATTTACAAAAAGAAATAACAAACTGTCTGGAAACACAGGTTTGTCAGTGCAGGTTCAATTCCCAGGGCAAATATCCAATAAACACTGGAAAAATACTCTAGCTATAAGTACCCTAAATGAAATAGAGATGTTAGAAAAACAGGGAAGTTACAACATGGACATTTCAAGAACAATTCCCTCAGAACAATTTATTTTACCTTTTTTTCTTTGAATCCACCAGGTTGGAAGAGACCTCCAAGATCATCCAGTCCAACCTATCCCCCAGCCCCATCCAATCAGCTAGACTGTGGCACTAAGTGCCTCAGCCAATCTTTTCTGAACACCTCCAGAGACACCGACTCCACCACCTCCCTGGGCAGCCCATTTCAATGGCAAATCACTCTCTCTGGGAAGAGCCTCCTCCTAATATCCAGCCTAGACCTCCCCCAGCATAACTTGAGACTGTGTCCCCTTTTTCTGTTGCTGTTTGCCTGGGAGAAGAGACCAACCCCTACCTGGCTACAGCCTCCCTTCAGGTAGTTGTAGACAGCAATGAGGTCTTCCCTGAGTGTCCTCCAGGCTAAACAATCCCAGCTCCCTCAGCCTCTCCTCATAGGGCTGTGTTCTAGGCCCCTCACCAGCTTTGCTGCCCTTCTCTGGACATGTTCCAGTATCTCAACATCTCTCTTGAATTCAGGAGCCCAGAACTGGACACAGTACTCAAGGTGTGTCCTGAGCAGTGTTGAGTACAATGGGAGAATAACCTCCTTTGTCCTACTGGCCACACTGTTCCTGATACAGGCCAGGATGCCATCGGCTGTCTTGGCCACCTGGGCACACTTCCCACCTAGGTTAGCAGAGACTGTAGATGGGTCAGTCAGTTGTTCTGACTTAAGCACTCTAATTCTGCACTATGTGAAACTTCTCATAACAACATTTTGCCAGGTGCATGCAAAGCTTTTGAAAATTCATTCTCAAAAGGATGTCACAAATCATCTGGCAACTGTAAAAATACCTGTGAAAAGGTTTTAAGAATTACATTTAAGCAGAAGCTATTCCTTGACAATATTATTTGTGCGCATATACACAAAATTAAAATACACGCATTTTATTCTCCTTCTTTCTGATTAGCTTCAAATAGTAATATTGTTGCTATTTGTCTGAGCTACTGTCTACCCTGTTTAGTCCAGTAACTAAAATATTAGATCTCAAAAAGCTGAATATTTTAAACTGATTAATAGAAAGTACTCATTAAATTATCTCTGCCTTAAATTGTGACACAGTGAATGAGACATGAAGCAAGTGAACTCATCTTTACTAACACTAGTGTTTATAGGTTATTTGACACAAGTTTACTTCACTATTATCTTGCAGTGATTTCTGATCATGCATAAAATATTTACCGTTGTGTAAAAATGCCTTCACCCACAAAACACCCCAAACAAAACACCCACCACAACCCCTCCCACACCCAAACAAACAAAACTCCCCACTAAACAACAACAAAAAACCACCACATCAACCAAAACCACACCAACAAAAAAGGAGGGGTGTCATTATTTATAATAAAGCTCTATCTTGAAAGTTTCGATCTCACGCGCATATGTTTTGCTGGTAATGCAATTCCAGTTTCGCTGCTTTTGAAGTTAACCTCTTCTACGTGAAGAAAAAACGCTTGATTTACCTCTGTGACTGATTAATCTGGCCACCGGAGGGCAGTGCTGCTCTTCCTCAATCTGTTTTTTTCCCTCGGCTGTTTGGAAGGTAAAAACAAGCAGCTGTAAAAACGCTGGGTTTCAGGGTACAACTCTAAAAATCAGAGTACTTTTACTGTTGTTATCTATTGCTGCACTGACAGCTTAGAGAAAATGCAGAGAAACATTCCTAAGGTAAGCTGTGTCCTGGATGTAGTTAATAAACCAGTGAGTAGGCAGCAATAAATGACACGTGTATGTTTTTGGGGATGCTTCAATTTGCAGCTTCACCCCGCACTTACTAATATTATACCTACCAAAGTAGCAAAGATGCAATATCTTTATGAAAAAAACCAAAACATTTCTTCAATAGAAGTGATAGATATAATTCTGACCTACACAAAACCTGAAAAACTTATCAATAAA
Organism: Tricholaema leucomelas; assembly: GCA_013400475.1. NCBI lineage: Eukaryota > Metazoa > Chordata > Aves > Piciformes > Lybiidae > Tricholaema lacrymosa > Tricholaema leucomelas. Next base: position 17,147 of record WAAF01004133.1, on the reverse strand, counting down.
ATCTATTTCTGTAAAAGACATCCTTGATTTCCCGATTCAGAGCACTGTAATTACTGTTTTGTTAGTTACACTTAGGAAATTTTAGAAAACTGCTGCAAACAAATTTTGCTTCTGAGAAAGTTTGTTTCAGAAGCTGTTCTACTTTAAGCATTATATTTCAGTCTGAGTAATTACCCAATTTTCTTTGTTGTTTTATTCATTTGGAAACTGATGATCACATGCACCATGCAAGACCAATACGATTGTTGATCAAGTGATTGACTCTTTTTTATGAAGTTTAGGAAATGCAATGCTTTGGAGATGGCTGCATGAGGTCTGTGGGTATGAATCTTTCCGTAATGCATGCACTTATGTACCTACAAGATTTGCTTTCTATTCAAATTCTTTAACACCGAACAGCAAAAAAAAAGTAATTCAGATTTTGTCAAAAAACATTCAATCTAAGAAAAATACAGTAAGGAGTAAAAGCTAGTGCACCTTGTTTATGCAAATGGAGCTAGTTTTTTCAGCATTAATTTTCACCTTCTGAACTGCACATTAAGGTGAGACAAGCATTTGTTAGCATTCTGTTTTACCACTACATATGTAAATACTGCCATTTGACCAACTTCAAATGTGTTAAGGGAAGTACAAAGGATTACAATCACTTAGGATTTTTAGCATTGAAAAAAATAAGGCTTCAATTTTATTTTTTAAAAATAGCTTTACAAAACCTAGAAATATCCTAAAAGGCTTTCCAAAGTGGTAACATCACCAGCCTGGCAAGGATTTCATGCACAATTTACTGTACTCTTCTCTACAGGATTTTTAACAAAGTCCCAGAAATCACATTGACAGTGGTAGATGGGAGATAAAGTTGAATACAGCCAAGGAGGCTTCTATGTAAATTGTTATTCCTATGACACTGGACACAAGAACTTCAGAGCTTTCCTGGACAAAGAGTTATGGTCCTGAAACTCTGATCTAGTCACACAGGTTTCAAAAAAATACAAGAATAATGCTTACATGTTTGTGAACTGATAGATTCTGTTTATTTTAATAGCCAAACTAAAATGTTGCTCAAAAAAAAAAAAAGGAATTTCTAATTGCATATATATTTTTCTTGTTTTCATTTACTACTTCATTTTGTCATTTTTCAAAGTCTTTGGATACTAAAACTAACTCCCTGTTGTATAACTGGAACCGTTCTTGAAATTTGCTGACTCTTTTGGCACCACCTCAGATTCTTACAGTTGCAGAGGCAATACCTGATCTGATATTAAATTAGGGCAAGCTTTATGTAGTAATGACAAAGCTTAAAATTCACCTTGGTACAACTCTCAGCACTTTTGTACTGTCACCTTCTATCCTGCTTCTCCTATTCCCAGCTAAAGTCTAATAAGATCAATGTGTCTTCCAACTTTATTGAAGTTTTAGCTCCACAGGAAATGTCACTAATATTTTTCATGTTTTTCCATTTGCATGTTTTCATACTGTTGGACCACAATCAGACACCATGAGAAATAAAATAGGCACTGCCTAAAAAATTATGGTAAGAGTTTTTGAACTGACAGGATGAAATCAATCAGTAAAAGAAACTCATCTCTCTTCTCTTAATCTTTTAAGAAACATGGAGAGATAAATAGCCACAAATTATCAAATTGCCCTTTATATCTCACTCAGATGCTGTTGACATCAACAACAAAGGCTCTGATTTGAAGCAAAATAGGACAAAAAGGAGTTGTCAGTTTATAAACAGTATCTTTGTAACTCTAAAAAGAGCTAGTAGGTCCCTATGTACTTAGGTCTTTTTCTTACTCTTTACTGTTTCAGTCTCATTTTAAATTAGGGTTTGAGTTTTCTTGCAATGGAAGTAGAATCTGTTGATACATCAAATGTTCACTAGCAAATGTAGTTGTCTTAAGCTTTGTATACACTGATCTCCTATTGTGTGTGTCTTTCTAAGCATCTATTTTGCCTCAGTTTGGCCTGACTTAAAAGAGGTGTTAATCTTTTTTTTGGTCATTGCTCTGTACACAGGTTCAATATGAATGGCAGCGTAAACTGATAAAAATCTTGCTATGGGTAGAAGAGACCACAGCTCATACACAGAGCCAAGAATTTATTGTTAGCCTACTGAAATCTTAACTCTGATAAAAATGAAGCAGTACTTAATTCAGTGATAAAATATTAACACTCATAGGTCAAACTCGTAAAGAAAAAAGTCAATATCCTTCCAACAGCTGTATAGGTCGACATTAGTTATCTATGTCACTAATGCTTACACTCACCTTTTCTCTAGGTGCTAGGCATCAATGGGGTTAGTTTGAGGCCATGAGCTACCCAGGACTGGAAGACAGAAGTGGCTCTTACTCCTTTTGAAGAGTAAGAATGAAAATACTGCACATTGATTGGAAGTTTAAAGAGAGATTCTATTTATCATAGAATATCAGGGGCTGGAAGTGACCTCAAAAGATCATCCAGCCCAATCCCCCTGCCATTTACTACTTTGTATATATGCAAAAAGCAATCATGTAGAATGAACACATCCACAAGCTTAGCCAAGTCTATTGGACTGCAATCATCTAGGATCCTACACCCTTCTTCACCTTTGGCAGGCCTGAGAGTAGGCCCTAACTGCCGTCCCTCCCCATCTTAGGCCTATAAGGTCTTGGCCGGCCTAATGATGCAGCTCAAAATTCCCTGCCAGCTAGAAGCCATCTTCCACACACAAGCCATGAGATAATAAGGAATGCACACTCTTCCCCAGAGAGACATGTGTAGGGAGGAGGGAAGGAAGAGCGCAATATTAGCCAGGCACTGGTACTGCAAAACAGAATAACAATTTACAGTACCCTGAGACACCCAGATCCATGCCCTGGGACAGGTCTTGGTCTCTCTAGTTTTCTTAGAGAATCTGGGACCCCCTCAAACTACAAGAAATAGTGACAGTTATTTTAAAGCAGAGAAAAGCAGGGTGACATCAGTATCCCAGATTCTTCTCAGGAGACTGATGCTGCTGGTGGATATTCTTTTCCTCACCAATTTTCTTCCCCTGTTCCCATGAAAGGTGTGAAAACTGCCCTTCAGCTCCTCCCCATTGGGACACGACTAATATGGACTGCCTAGGGCTATCAGCTCCTTCCCCAGCAGCACTCAAAGAACTGGAGCTTAAGACAGGCTGCACAATGGACACTTGATCATAAAGTGCCTGTTAAATCCAATCCAGCCCTTAAAGAGCAAGGCAGTGAAAACAGCACATGCAGAAAAAGACACTACTGACAGTTCTATAAGCAGGTTAATATAAGGTTGTCTTAAGGCTCACTAGTTAATGACTGTTGTCATTTCTTCTTTGTGCTACCACTAAATATGATGTGTACTTCAGGATAACACATTCAGGGGGCATTTTAAAGGATTTTTCACTGATTACAGTGAGAAAAGTCCTGCATCAAGTGTAGATTATGTCTAGGTTAATTACTGGAGCAGTCATTAAAACATGAACTCACTCATTTTCTAGAAACCACAAGAAAAACTGAAGAAACACTGGAGACACTTGATTTTAGATCAGAAAGCTGATTTTTGCTGTAGTTAATAGCTAGAAGTAGAATAGTAATAAAAAAAATCTTTGTATCTTTTAAACCCACTGCTAATAGTTACCTTTTGCAAAGCAGCCGGAACAGCTTTGCCTCCAGTCAGGCTATTTACATCAGTGGACTCAGAAGCTGTACATATAGAAATTCCTAAGTTTGTTTTTTGTAGTTAAGTCTTTTGAAGACTACAGGATATAAAGAATATATGAATAAAGAAGAATAAATCAGCTCAGACTGGATCATTAGTTTCTCTTCCCTAAGTGACACTCTTTAGCTTGGGAAAACTTTCTGTCCCTTTCCTTTCTTCCTTCCCAGCAAGTCATCCCACAAAAGAGTCCAAATCTTTACTCTCTCTGCCAGGAAGATCATTCACTGGGCTATCATTAACCGTAAAAAAATATTTACTTTGATCATTCTGTGGCCATTGCAGGAAAAGAAAAAAATCTTTCATTCATGTAAATGCAAATAGGTACAAATTCTGTATACACTAACACAAAATTTTCAACAAGCATAGAAATCACTTTTGGAAAGAGCCTTCCAAATATAGACAAGAGATGGCAAAAATGGACTTGTCTTGAAAAGTAATCAGTCTACTAAGGACACATGTTAGCTTTGCTGATGGCAGCAGATTCCTGGAGCTCCTGCCGCGGAAGTTCAGAGCCATCACTGACCAGCTGTTTCAGATTTCCTGGGTCAGAACCTCCTAGACCAGTTACAATATCTCAGTTACAGAACACTACATTTGAATACCACTTCTAAAATGGCTTTCAAGAGGTTGAAGTGGCTGTCCAGTACTCTTTCAGATAGTTCAAAGCATGTGAGGCTAATGCATTGCATATAGGCCCCCCTGTTTGGTCTGTAGAAGAAAAGAATATCCTTCTCAATTCTTGTTTGAATAGAGAAAGCAGTACAATAGACAACAGTCTCTATGTGTTTTTTGTAAGTTGTCATTGTTTTCTTTCCATTTTCTGTACCTATGGATTGGAATGAATTATATAAGATAAAATAATTTTCCTACTAGAACTTTGGGAAATATGGTACTTCAAGGAACTATTGGGAGATAAAAACTATCTGTCACTACAGTAAAAGCAGAAACGTTATCTCATGTTCTTAGCAGGAATGGGGTGATGATTGAGCTATTCTCAAATGAAGTACATTCTCTTACAATCGCCACTCCAAAGGCCATTTACAACATTAAGTTCACAGGAGGTGGTAATATTCACGACCAACTACCTAAGCAGTATGTTATATCCTCCATTATTTCACATGAAAAAACTATCTGAAAAGCCAAAGGTTGTCAGATGGGCATTTTCACATTAATTCATCACAATCTACCAGTTGCAGAATTTCAGACATTTCTCCCCATCTGCCTTATGTATTTCTGGAAATGTAATGGCAATGAAAATGAAAGTACAGTGCAGAGTCAGCTAGGTTACTTTAGCTAGTGATTCTTTAGAGTCATGTCAGTAAGCAGAGCACTCAAGCTAGCATGCAAGTATTTGAATAGCCTGATGATCCCCAATATCACTTGCATCTGCATTCATAGAAATTAGGTCTCTAACTTTCTAAGATGTCCAGTTGGAGGGATAGTACTAGTAACACTGATGACTCATGGAAAACAGGTTTCTAGTGTCACAAAATTGAGTAAGAAAAAATTATGTTTATCCAAAATGAATGCTGTTTACATGTGCACATATCTAAATGTTAGGTCTCAAAGCCATTTTAAGGTAGCATTTTTGGTAATGTTTTGATCTTCCAGGACTTTTCCACTCTTCCTATTACTCTGCTAATTGCCAGTAAGAGGTGAGATGATGAAAAAAGTATTCTTTACCAACTGTGTAAAAATGCACCAAAGACACTGTCACTTCTGAGATACAAGAAGAAGATTTTTTAAAATTTCACAATCTCTGGTCATTGTGTTATCCACCAATTAATTTTATGTTTTAAATTTCCTTTAATTTGAATTGAGGTTTCTGGAGCCTGACAAAAAATTCCTCATTTAGTGCCAGCAGATGAAGTTTAATATTACATTTTTCTTCCACCATGCTACCAAGAAACACAAGGATATTGAAACAGTACAAAATACTGAACATTACACAAATGAGCAATAATGAACAGAAAGAAAATAAGAAAGAACATTCTTTTCCTCTTTTACTGAAACTAAACGTTTGCTATGGCAATGGGCTACATGATTTGATAGGACATCTGGAAAAGGTCAATCACATCTTCATACCCAGTCAAGTTTTTTGGTGTTACAAGACCCTGAATTGCACATGAAAGTTTTCCATGAATCATGTTTAGTGTTCAAAGATTTTAACCACTTTTCCATCAAAATTCAAGATCATTCTCCCAAAGAAATAGGGGCCTCTTTATTTGGACTAATGCTTTTTTAATAGATTAGTCTCTTTTCCTGACTGAACGTTCTTGCTCTGAGCATTGGATGTTACATTGAATTAGACTGTATTCATTTCAACTTATGAGCTCCAGAAGCTCTTTCCAGGATGTGGGCTGTTGAAACACTTTGTGATAGCAGAACTCTGACTGCTCACTCATCTCCTGCTTCAGTTTTGACCTAACACACAACTCATGCTAAGACTTCATGTATGCTGGGTGCAACATCCTTAGGTCACAGCCAGAGCAACACAGACACTGTTTGCAATGGAAAGAAACAGTCATATGCAGCCCTTATGAACAGCAGCAGTCTCCTGCAAATATCACCTCTACCATTCTTGCATAGTAATTATCTGAAGTTTTCTTAGAGTTCACCAACTAATGGATATGGTATAGACCATGCTTCCCAACTGGAAATTATAAATACATCAGCTTACCCTTAGAAATACTTCAAGCAGATCTAACAGCAGCCAGACTGCAGAGACTTCCCTGCTTCCTGAAGCAGTGCAGTGAGAAGGAAGAATGAGCACTTTCACTAAGAAGACATTTTTCTCAGATATGTGACTTAGGAATTGCAGAATTAAAAGAAATAACAAATTAGTGAATTCATGTGTTAGACTAGTCTGTACAAAGGAAGAAGAGACACTGTTTATCTTTGGTTTTACTTTTGCTAATAAATTCATAAAATAAAGCTTCATTTGTGGAGTATTATCCTGTAAATTTGAGATACTCAGACAATGACAATAATGCTCTGTAAAATAGGGCCTCCTATTCCCCTGGTAAATAGATGGTATTGTATTTAGAACAAATAATACTATGAATGATAATATTAATAATATTATTAGTTGTCTTTAGTAGTAAGAGCCATGGGGTCAGTAAAGTTAATGACTGCTGCATTCATAGACCAGGTGGAAAGGCAAGATAAGGAGCCCTGGTACAGCTGCATCCAGGCTCGTATTGCACAAATTTGAGCAAAGGTTGGCATATCCTGTTATAAAAGTCAGACAGCTCTCAAGCAACCTGTTAAACATGCTTATAATGCAGCCTGCTCCATTCTGCCTGCAAAGAGATCTATCCTTGGCCTAATGGGCAATTTCTTTTTCACTTTTCCTGATCATTTACTCAGGCTTAAAACCTGTGTCAAAAACGACAATCCCTTGCAGCCTTAGACCTTCTGCAGCAGCCCCTGCCCACACCTCAGAAACTGGTTAATATTCAGTGAGCTTGTCTCCTCTGTCAGGTTTGGGAAGGTCAGTTTTGAAGATTAACTCTCAAATGAGACCTTCCAAAAGTCATCAGCATTTCTAGTCCATAATGCTGCTAGCTGTCCTAAAAAAGAAGTCTGAGCAAATCATACCTCCTCCACCATCCACAATTTGTTTTTAGTCAAGACTAGCAGCTCAGTAAGCTTGATGTTTTTAGGTTGGGCCTGAAATACACGTTATTTACAGACATGTTAGCTAAGAATTTCTAGAGTGTCCAAGTTTAAAAATAATGCTGGAGCCTCCCCTCAGTGCACAAGTTATTAATGGGATTTCAGAAAAGGCATGACCTCTCATCATGTCAATATTTGATCAGGCAATAAGTGTGACTTGCTCAGAAGCTCAAGGCTGGCAGAATTCTCAGTAGTTACATTCTGAATGTTAAGATGATAGCAAACCATTGTAGTCTGTACTGGTGATAAACCAGAAGCTACACAGTTGTCTTAGTCCCTACACATTTTTCATATAGAACATAATACCCGAGTATTTCAGAGCACCTCTGATTTATATCTGTTTGTAGGTACAAGACATATTTTTCTTTCTAGCCTTTTTCTGTGATTGTGGAAGAGGTACCCGATTCTGGGAATAATTGTCTTATTAGGGTTAACAGTCACCTGTTATACTTTTTTTTGTATCTTTAATTATGGGCCAAGATTGCATTGTAGGGCACAATTTGCAAATAGAGAAAAAAAGCTCTCAAGCTATAAAAAGCTCCAGGCTAAGTATGAAACTGTCAGTAATGACAGCTGTAGGAAAGAAGGACAAAATGAGACATTTTGGTCTGCTTAATTTATATTGATGGCAGCACAGTAAGATCTTAATAGTACTAAGCAGAGCTGTTTTCAGAGTTGAGTATCAAAGAATAAGGCTGCAAAGGGTATAGAGACAACCAGGGAGTTGTTAATCTAATTAGAAAACACTACAGAAATTTTTCAAGGAAGAAAGCTGAAAAATAACCAAATCCCAGAAAAAAACACTTAAAACAGCTGAAAGTTTTGTTTCTTTGGAGTGCAGGATTATTCTCCATTTTAAGCAGTGAACTTAATAGAGATTAATAGCATAAACAAAGAACTCCCATTATACCAGAACTTACACTCCACAGGAAATGAAGCAAGGAGAGTAATCCTTGAAGTGCTGAATTATTTAAGCAGTGATCTGTGCAACAGTGACCAGCAGTTTGACAAGTTTCTAAAAAAGCATAGATTTCTGGGTCACACTTTGCAGGGAAGATATTCTGAAATACTACTCTGTACAAAAAGATTAGGGGACCAATAATGATTTTTATATGGTTTTTCTGCATTGTCATCTTTGCCTAATAAACAAATCTGAAATTACCGCTCTTGTAGTTTCATCTAGGAATCAGACCATCTCAGTGCTGCATTCCTGGATCATTCCAAATATCTGTATTTCTATATCTATATACAATTGCACTTAAGAAATTCTACTCCATTCAACTTTATTTTCAGATGAGAGCACAGGACATCAATCAATCATGGAAGATCAGTTCTGCAATGCATACTGAGCAGCTGAAATGCTTTTTGGTCTTCAGCTTCCACTGGCTTACCTTTTGTAAATGTATTTTAATCAAACCAATTTCACTCCCTACTAAAAAAAAAAATTAAGAAGAATACCTGGGTCAAAATCACTTCTGGTTTGAAATCTTTTGGAACATATTTTGGAGATTGGAAACAAAATTCAATGCACTTGACTTCAGTACTCAAAGCTAATACAGTACAGGGAAAATTCTGACAGTAGAGGTAATTATACTTATTGCATTAGCAATTGTACTAAGATAAAGTACATTCAAGGTCAAAGAAATGAACAAACAGATTCAGAGAGTACTGACTTAAGGTCATTCATCATTTTTTCATATCTGTTCCTTCACAGTACACAGCTTGTGGTAAGCAAAAATAGGAGAGGTAGTAAACCAGACTAATATACACAGAGGGAATGAAAGAATGTTCAGAGCGAGTTGGTAAAACATAATAGGCATTAGTGGGGAAAGAACAGGGAAGTGAAAATGCAAGAATATAAGGAGATAAGGAGACCTTGAGTAGCTGTCCATCTCCTATATCATTGCAAGTGACAGCAGAAGGCTCATGAAATTTTCAGAACTATGGTATGAATACCATTAATGGTACAAGGCCCCTCAAAACAATTTATGACTTCCCCACCAGAGCCTCATTTGTTTGTGGCTACTAACACTGGCCAAAAATATCACCAAGATCACTTCAATTTTTTCCCATGCTGGAAGAAATAATGTAGTTTAAAGCAAAATATTTCCTTGAAAATATTCAAGGAAATATTAACTTAGAGGTATTTTGAGAGATTCTGCAGGTACCCTCTAAAAATGCATGTTCCATTCTACTTGCAGATTTCCCTCAAGATATTTTTTTCTCCTCTCCTACAATACTCCCTTTCTTTCTTTTACTCTCATTGAAGCTTAAGACAGTATTAAACTCAATAGTGGACCATATTCAAAGAAACTAGTCTTTTCTTATTTAAGCAGTTACCTCAGAGAACACAACCTTAGTTCGGAAAATTGATTTTCATACATTTTAGATAGATAACCCAGACTTGCAGAAAGTTCATGACTTTATATCCAGTGAACTTTCTCTGGGCAAAGGGATATTCCTCTAGTGATTTTAACAAATACAGAAGCAGTATGTTCTCTATCAATATTGTACAACAGTCTGCTGGCTTTGTCTGAAAGTAGTGTTGATAATACAAGGAAGCTTTAACTATTGCAAAGCAGTGCTTGCACAGAGTCAAAGCATTTTCTGCTTTCCACCCCACCCCACCAGTGAGTAGGCTGCAGGTGCTGAAGAAGGTAAGAGATGACACAGCTGGGACAGCTGATCCCAACTGACCAAAAGCATATCCTATACCATATGATGTCCTCCCAGTATACTAACCTGGGGGAATAAGGAAGACAAGGACATGTTCGGGATGATGGTGTTTGTCTTCCCAGGTAACCATTATGTGTGATGGAGCCTTGCATTGCTAGCGATGGCTGAACATCTTCATGCTCAGGGGAAGAAGTGAATTAATTCCTTGTTTTGCTTTGCCTGTGTGCACATCTTTTCCTTTACCTAAACTGTCTTTTTTCACCCCATGAGTTCAATATTTACTCTTCCAATTTTTTTCCTCAGTCATGGTTTTTAAAGAGAGACACAGAAATGAAGCTCTTGAATTGAAGAAAAAACATGGAATTATATTGGAAAGATACAAAAATTACAGAAGCAGATACAGTCATGGTGAACTCCCCTGAATTTTCCCCTAGCGTCAAACTACATCTATAATCCTCAGTTCTCCAATCCCCCCCCCCAATACTTCCACCATTCATAGGCCTAAACACAAGCCTCTGGAGGCCCCAAAACAGGCCTACTGCTTATGTGTTTGTCTGATAAAGTGGCTCCTGCTCAACACAGGGCAGGAGGGAGAGGAAAGGAGAACAAGCTGGTCCTGACATGAGTTTATAAAAAGGCAGCAGAATTATGAGATTGAATAACAATCTTCTAGTCCCCAGAAGACTTTTTTAAACCCTGTAATTCTCAACCTGGGACATTCTCCCATTTCTACTAGGGGATAGTGAGATAGCCTAAGCCTACCCAGAGAACAAAGCAATGGTGGAGTTCCTCACTCATTCCTATCCTACTCTGGTGGGATGGGGAGAAGAAAATATAACAAAAGGCTTGAGAGTCAAGAGAAAGGACCGGGAGGGCTGACTCACCAATTATGATCACAGGTAAAAGACAGACACATCTTGAGAAAACAAAATCAATTTAAATAAAATCACTATCAAATCACCAACTGAATCAAACAGTGATAAAAACAGCTGAATCTTAAGCACAACCTTTCCATCCATCCTTACCTTCTGCTCAGACTCAGTTCTGCTCCTGACTCTTTAACTCCTTCCCTGATGTGGCACAGGGTTGCAGGGAATAGAGGTTGCAGACAGTCTGACTCCATTCCATTTTGTTTCTACTGTTGCTTCCTCCTCTGGTAAAAAACTCCTCACAGTCTCCCACTGAGGCAACATGAAATCACTCCCATGGGATACAATCCCTCAGTGTTGGTCCCTTCTACAGGTTGTGATTCTCCCAGCAAAAGACTGCTCCAGCATGGATTTCCCTCAGTTACAGCCTTCTTTGAAAGCAGCCACCTAGAATCACAGAATTATAGAATGCATTGAGTTGGAAGGGAGCCCTACAGTCCAATCCCCCAATTAGGGACATCCTCAGTTAGATCAGCTGCTCAGAGCCCTGTCAAGCCTGACCCTGAATGTCTTCAGGGATGGGGCCTCTACCACCTCCCTGGGCAACCTGTTCCAGTGTTCCACCACCCTCATGGGAAAGAATTTCTTCCCAGTGTCCAATCTAAATCCACCCTTCACACCTGCTCTAGTACGGGGTCCTCTATGGGCTACAGATGGGATTCTACTGCAGCCTGTGGAGGTTCAGCCTGCCATTTCACCATGGGCTGAAGGGCAGTAGCTGTTTCAGTGTGTCTTCCCAGCTCCTTCCTTACTGACCTAGGTGTTTGTACTGTTTTATCTCAGTTCTCACTCCTCTCCCAAACAAAAGATCTTCCAAACCAGAAGTCATCACTCACTGTTTTCCTCTCTGTGGTGGTGTGGGCCAGATACTCTTAAGAAGGCTACAGGATATTCTAATATTGTTATTCTATTCTCCTTTCTAGTATCATAGCTTATAAAGCAGTGCCTAGCTGATATCTCTCTTCACCTCCCTTCATGTCTTTCTCCAAAAAGCATGAATCCCTATTTAGCTCACGGCTTGTATGAAGGACATGGCCTCTAGCTGGCCAGGAATTTTGAGACGCATTATGCAGTCTGATGAGGCCTTGTAGGCCTGAGGTGGGTGGGGAGGGCAGTTACGGCCTCCTCTTGAGCCTGCTGAGGTTGGATGGGGTGGAAGATTGTAGAAGGTTTTAGTCCAGTAGACTTGGCCTAGCTTGTGAATGTATTCATTCCACCTGAGGGCCAGTTGTACCTACATACTTGTAAATAGAATCTCCCTTTAAACCAGCGTGCAGCATTTTCATTTTTACTCCCCAAAAGGAGCGAATGTAATTCATGTCCCCCAATCTCATGGCCCTGCACTGGGCTGCCTTCTTAAATGTGTTGTCACAGCAGCAGTTCTGGTCCTTGGTCAAGAGGCAGGTGCAACTTGAAGCTAGGGAAACTTCTTGAAGCTTCTTACAGGGCTCATGCCAGTAGAGCCTTCCCTCAGCACCAGAGCCTCACCACACCCAATACATGAGGTTAAATCACAACAGTCTTTGGAATAAGAGATATCACAGCTAAGTTATTTTATTAGGAGAAAAGACTATTTGTACCATGAACTGTTAAAAATCAATTAGGAACTATTTAAAGTTCTAAACCTGCTTGTAAGCTGATTTCAGCAGAAAGAGTAGCTAAGAGAAAGGTTTTTCTGTTTAGTTGTCATGTAAATGATAAAGTGAAATTCATAAGGAAATTGCTGATTTCTTCCCCACTTTTTTCCCTGACAAGAGCATTAAAGAAATCAAGCAGCACAAAAATATGAATTTCATCCTGTGGATGGCACTCCTGGACTGTCAGAAAACGAGTGACCTTGGAGGACTATGCCTCTGATAAAATCTTAAAGGAAAATTCAGATTTGTTTGTTCCATACCCACAATATATTCAGAAGGCAAGAGCTGAACAGCCAAGATGCTTCTAAAATGACTGCAAATGCTATTTAGTGCAGGTAAGCAGTTTCTATAACCTCAGCACCCATTCAAACAGTTACAGGTAAGTTCAACAGTATTTCAACTGGTGAATGTAAGAACTGAATCTCTAGGGAAGCAGTAGACAGATATTATTACAATTCCAGAATGCTTAATGTTGTATATGATTAAAGCAAGAGTCCTGGAGTCAGCTCCTGCTCCAGAAGGCAAAGTGAGTACATTGTCCTATTGAAGGGTAACTGTTCAACCATGCTTCTTGCTTTCTTTTTCTGGTCATCCTGAGGCAAGTCTCTCAGTCTCTGGGGTAGGGAGAACAGTGATGAAGCAAAACTTTGGGGTTCATACTTCTATGATGCAGAGGGAGAGACAAAGTGTACAAGAAATACATGTGGGCAGCCCCATATTTACCCTTTTGCCTAGCCTAGAACAAAACACTGTCTTTGGGGGTAGCCAGGGTCCTCAACCTCTCCTTTGATGCTGAAGAAAGAGCACATAAGGCTAGTTAAAATGAAAAGAGACATTTCCACAAACTAAGTAATGTCAAAGACTTGTAAAAGTATGTGAGAGTCAATGTAGAGGTTACAGAGAAAACTGTTTGAATGAAATAGTTTGATATTGACCAGCAGGCAGGCAGAAGTAACTTCATCCCTACCTATATTGGTCAGGATGATGCACAGAGCAAGGAGTGCAGGAAATACTGGCCACCAAGGAAAACTCAATGTGTAATTCATGAGAACATAATTCTCAAGCCTCCTGTGCTTGTAAAATCCCTGACAAAGCACTACTAGTGTTAAAGAAAATCACAATTGGAGACTGGACTTGGTATTTTTTCTTCACATGTACTCACCATTCCTCTCTTTTTTTGATACAAGCAACACCACATTAAACAGTTACAGGATATTACTACTGTTGCCAGATACATTCAGGGAAAGCAAAACTAGGTAGTTATGACTTTTAAGTAAGTTTTGCTATGGAAATCATGCAGCATTGAGGGGTTACATCCCTTCAGCTCAATTTAACTGCTGTGACAAATAGGATCATTTACAGGACAGTAAATGACAGCACACTTGTGGCTATTTGGTACATCTAAGTAATAAATTTTAATGCCCTAAACAGAGACAGTCTATAAACTATATAAGCAATCTGTAAATCAAGATAATGATTAGCCAAACACAACTGCTAGTCCTTTGGTGAAAAATATCTTGAGAGAAAGGCATGCAGAGAAACTGTGTCTTCTCTGACAAGAATACTATAAAACATTGCAATAATTAAGACTGCAAGGTCATGCTGGTGGTAATTGATCAAGAGTTACATTTTTGTGAGAGCACTGTGAATGACTATGGCAAATTTCCTTGCTGCACAAGTCAAATGGAGCTCCTGTTAAGCATTCAAACTCAAAATGCTATCCTAGATGATACTCCAGGGAAATCCATGTTTAGGTTTACTCTAAGTACTAGCCACATACCGGTGACTGTTTATTTGCTTTAGAGAAGTAGGAATGCCTAGGTTCATTGTATGTGCAACAATATGTCCTCCAAATAAGGAGGAGCAGTCAAGTTAAAATACCTATGCCACACTGCATATTAATACTTCAAAAGAACAACTTTAAATAAGAATCACAATTTCAACAAAACTTATTTCTCACTCTTCGAAATTCAATTAAGTCAAGTGTACTGAAGAATAGATCTCAATAGGCAAGGCATTTGTCAAGAATGAAAAGTAACATTTTCTTCAAGGAGACATCTTTTCCTTCACGGCCAGCCTAGCAACCAATTTAAATATATGTCACTCAGCAGGAATCGCTTTACTTAACCATCAAGCTCCATTTTACAAGACATTAATGACATCATGTAAGATTATTCTTCCTCAAACTTCTGACAAATTTTCGATATATTTCAATGTTACTGCCTGCTTCAAACAGATCTTTACTAAATCACTTTAGGTACCCTCAGAGATGTACCAGAAATACGACTTCCTTGCAAGAAACTTTTACTAAACCTCTGTTCACTTCAGTGTCTCGCCCTACTGTCAGTCATCTCAGATCAGAAGATCAATCACTTGTCTTTTGAATGCATGATACCAAGTACCTTGAATACCAATCTCCTTTTCCAGTTACAGCACTTAATAGTAGAAGGATCAGACCATACTCTTAAATAATGACAGCAAGTATTTTAAAGCATTACAATATTGGTTGTCACTGTAGAAACCTCTCACAAAGGTAGCTGTATCTGTTCAATGAATACTATCTACTCAATTGCATTTCAAATTTCTTGCACTACTTGCAAGGTATCAGATTCTGGGTGAGACTCAGCTATGTGAAGATTATAAAGCAGCTAGAAAGAGGGTTTAAAGCACTGTACACCATTTTCTTGATCGGGTAGGGGTTTATTCCTTGTTAAACAGCACCCTTAGGGCTAATGCAAGCTCTCTTCCTACTATTTCCTACACAGCATAAAAGAATACATAGTGGTCTGCACAATAAATTTTATTGTTGTTGGTTTGTTCCCCCCCCACCCCTGAAAGGTCTTCCTACAGCCTTAGCTCATGCTAAGAGGTGCTCTCTCTGCCAGTGCTAAAGGGAGAGCAGTCTAGTGCTTTTGTACTTTCTCAGGACTGACAGAAACACTTTCAAGCATCAGTTTTATTCTTCATAGCCCACATTTTATAATTTCCAACTCACACCAAGAAAAATGCTTCCTAAATGCATCAACTGGATCCACCTTTATAAGGACATCCATCAAGAAAAGACAACTTTTTGAAATAAAGAACATCACTGTACTTGGTCTGGCTGAGCTGAAGTTAGTTCTCCCCAGAGCATCTCTCCTAGTGCTGTGTTTTGCAGTGATGTAGCTGGGTGTTAGTAACACACCAGCGTTTTGGCTATTGCTAAGCCAAGCACCTAGGCTGTGCTTTTTGAGCCCCCACAACAGTAGGCTGAGGGATGTGCAAGATCTAGGCTGGAAAACAGCCAAGCCAGCTGACCCAAACTGACCAAAGGCATATTCCATACCATATGCCATCAGCTCAGATAAAAAAGGTAAGTGAAAAAAAGCAGTGTTAGGACATGTTGATGCAGTCTGTCCTCCAGAGCAACCACTATGTATATTGAAGCCCTGTTTCCTGGGGAGTGACCCAAACATTGTCTGCTGATGGGAAGTAGAGAATATCCTTTTCGCTTCTGTGCACAGCTCTGCTTTCTATCCTATTAAATTACTTCTATCTTGACTCCGAGGCCTTTAGTTATACTTTTCTTCTCTCCTGTTCGTCTAAGAAGGGAAGTTGATAGAGCAGCTTTGGTGAGCATCTGGCACCCAGCGAGGGCCAAACCACCACAGTCACTGTCATTGCTATGAATATGGAGCTTGTATTTACCAGCCTTCACTTATAACAGCCTTGCCTCCACTTCACAAGTAAACAGAAGCATTCTACACTCTGTTCAGTCCAGTGCCAGCATAAAGAAAATGGATTCGCAGAAAAACTGTATTTTTACTGAGAAAGGCCAAACAGACATCCAGCTAACAGTGCTGGGGACACAGCATGAGAAAACAGCCAGGTATATGATAAGCAGAAGCAAATTCTGTGTTTCAATAGAGAACTTACTTCTGCGTGATGAATTGTAAATATCTTAATCCGTTAAAGGTTTGAGGCTGTTTGAGAGAGAGTACAAAACAGGGTTGTAATACATCACAACAGGAAGTTACTAAGACTTTTATGGAATTATATGAAAAACAAGTCCTTACTCCTTTTCCAGGAAGACAAACACAATTTTCCCAGAACAGCCCAAGCAACAATTTTTGAGAAGAAAGTTAATGACCTTAAAAATTAATGTTTCTTTATCAAACCATGTCACTACTTTTATTCAGACTAAACTGTGGTGTTAGTAGGATGACAAAATAATGTTTTGCGATACCCATATGGCTACATCGTTTTTACCAATACTATCTAAGAACATTGAAAAGGAGAATGGCAGTGCTGTGCATTTCGCTTAAACTGACTAGTATTACTGTCAGTCTACAATATACTATGACCAGTCAGATGGAACAGTGAATTTCTGTGATTAATCTTCCTAAAAAAATCAAGTTTTTTCTCCTTCATCTCATCCATTTGAGGTGGCTAACTTTCCTTGGTCATTTCTCTGTATTTTGACCAGCTATTTCTACACCGCTTTTTAGTGCAAGCATCATAATTTATTGTG